>JADKLZ010071522.1:26117305-26128888 GCA_021533235.1 Biomphalaria straminea
TAGTTCTTTTGCAGCTTCTTCAAATCTTTCAAATTCATTCCTAGATTCATGCAAGTGATCTGCTAGTGAGGAATACAAATCAGCACACGTTTACAAAGTCACATGCTCATTTTGTAGAGCTTGACTGACCCTATGAAAATGTTGTAACACTTCTTCCCAAAAGACAAGCATGAAAGCGAATTCTAATTCTTACATCTTCTTCGCAATGTTTTCTGCTTCTCTTCTGATGTCCCCTTTCTGTGACTGGTCTTCTTGTAAACATTCTAACGCTTCTATAATCTGAGGATGAGACTTTACAATAGCTTTAGTTGCAACAGCATGTGCCTCCCATGTATAAATATGTATATATTAGATTTGTTAGAAATAAAAACCATTAGGTGAAAACGAAAGTAAAAAGTGTAACCAATGACCTTTGTTAAATGAAGTTTTGCTGCGCTAGCTATATTACTTATTATGTATAATATCTACATCAGTAAGTAGTCCATGGCATAAAAAAATGTCCTAAAATGCAATAATAATTATAAGCCGCTATGCAAATGTAATGAAATGTACAGCCATTTAATTTATGTCACGTCGACAAATTAGCGCTATTCACAATTGTTTTCACTAGCAGACCAAAACGGAAGTGAATTTGTCGCAAGGCATTAGTGTGTTACAAACATCTCGTATAAAAGTAAAAAAAATAGCACAAAATGCCTCGAAGAAAAATAGCAAAAAATTGGATGGGGATATTATACCCCCAGGTTGTGGGACCAAGGTTAAATAATGTGCGATTCAATATTACATTTGCGTTTGCTAATGTCATGTCCATTTCGCGAGACTACCGGGACAATATACACATTTTTCTTGCGGACTTGTGGTGCCCCCCAAACGCTTGGTGCCCTAGACACGTGCCTTGTTTGCCTAATGGTTAATCCAGGCCTGATCAGTGGCACTGCATGGAAGAAGTTTACTGCCTCTAAACAAGAGTCAACGGCACTTCTGCCTACCAGATTTAGTGAATTGGCAGCACAGGGTATGTATATAGCAAACTCATTTTCCTCTAGAATTCTTTTCTGCATGCCCTTGTAACACCCAGACATATTAGCAGCATTTTCGTATGACTGACCTCTACATTTCGAAAAATCAATATTGCAAACTTCAAGTAAGTACTGCAACACTTGCTTAGCCATACTTTCACCTGTGTGACTTTGCAGCTCCAAGAAAGTCAAAAAGCGCTCAATGGGCTCTCCATCTAACACATATCGAAGAACAACTGATATATATGTGAAACATCTGGTGTTGAGTCTACTGACAAGCTGAAATAATTGCCTTTACTTCCTCTAAAATTACTTCATGAACTTTTTGGACATAATTTCAATCAGTTCTTCACATATAGTTTTGGATAAATAAGAAGGATTTTCTTTTTCCAGAATTTCAATATTTCGCAATGTGTGATGCTAAAAATGGATCAAACTGACTGACCATCTCCAGAAACCCTAGATAATTTCCATTTTGTAAAGATCCAAATTTTTCATTTGTCCCTATAAAAGCCAGACCACACTCAGCTATTGTACAAATAACCGCTACTGCTTGCCTCAAAATATGTTCCCAGGAACTGCACTCCTCATTAATTTGCTCTTCTAGCTTTTGTAGTAGACCCGAGCCTTGTCGACGAGTTAGGTATATTAACATGCAGTCTTTATGAGTAGCGCTTTGTTCATGATTATCAACTTGAATGTTATTTTTCTAGTCACTGAACCCATCTTTATCAGCCAAACTTGTGGAACCTTTAAACGCAAAAAGTTTACAAACAAAACAGTACACAGATTCTGTGGATGGTGAATACAATAACCATTCTCTCCTGTACTGCTCACCATTTGCTTTTGTGCCAAAGAAGATTTTTTTAGAACAATATCTTGTTATTTTTCCTCCAGCATAAATACGGCAAGATTTATGAAAGGGACCATTATGATGCTGACAGTTAGTGGGCCCACAATCAACCCAGTAAGCCACATCATCATCCGAAAAGTCAGTCCACAGTCCTGGATCTACCAATTGATTTATTTTATATTCTCTATCTCTATCTTTATCATCATCTTCAGCAGACTGAAGTGGGTCACCACAAATTTCATTTTCAAGCACTAATGCAGTGTCTGGATTAGCAGAACAGCCTATAGTAGACTTATCAAAAGGGTTGATAGTGTCAGTAAAATCCTGTTCCACCTGTTGCTTAACTAGCAGACCAAAGTGAATTTGTCGCTAGGCTTTAGTGCGTACGAAGCACAAACATCTCGTATAAAAATAAAAAAAATAGCACAAAATGCCTCGAAGAAAAATAGCAAAAAATTGGATGGGGATATTTTACCCCCAGATTGTGGGACCAACGTTAAATAATGTGCGATTCAGTATTACATTTGCGTTTGCTAATGTCATGTCGATTTCAGCGGCTACCGGGACAATATACACATTTTTCTTGCGGACTTGTGGTGCCCCCCAAACTCTTGGTGCCCTAGGCACGTGCCTTGTTTGCCTAATGGTTAATCCAGGCCTGGTTCTACAGTAAAGTTCACCTTTCTGAACTTGTGATCTATAAGGCAGATGATGTAAAACTCATCTGTTTCTATAGCCCACTGTTAACGAGGGTGTTATGTGGTCAGCACAATGACCAAGCGCCATTACTTTTCCCCAACTCTTAAAATCTAATTTTCTGAATTATCTATCTCTGATTTTATCTCATGCTCAGAAAAAGTGGCCAACTCTATATATTTTTAACTATTTGTGAGCGGCTTTAAAAAAAAAAAAAAGTGCACTAGGGAAGCAAGAGCATTTCTAAACACATTATAATGTTCCATAATACAACAAAGTTCAATGTAATAATCAAATGGACTAAACTGTTGTTCTTGTTGGCTTTGTTTTGGAACAAAAACACAAAAAAAGTTAGATATCAATCATTTAAAGATATAATAAAATAAACATAAATAGTGTGGCTGATACTTTTCTAGCGGAGTCATTCTGAGTCAAAGCGGCTGCGCGAAAACGATTATTGCGCCAAAACGAATGTTCACATTTGACTAGAGTAACACCTTTAGTAACACCTTTAGTAAAATCACTAAATTTAGAAAGCCTTTAGGGTGGAAGACTTAAGAGTAAAGTAGCAATTATACACAAAACACTGAACCATAATCTTCAAATACAAAAACAAAACTTAATAAAATACTTAGAAAGACACAAAGATAAAGGCACATTCCTAGTCCCATATGCTAGGACAAATCTGTACAAATGCTCTTTCTTCCCTAGTGCTATTAGAGCATGGAATGGTTTGCCTGAGCTAACCAGGAAAACCAGTGACTTGGCAGAATTTAAGTCACTGGTAAATATGCATGACTGAATGCATGACGCGTAGGACGTAATCATCTTCTTTTTTGAAGTAACATCTGTATTATATAAGATAAGATAAGGTACTCTTTCCAAACTGATCCAGAAAACAGATTGCACTACAGAGCTCAGAGCATGCTTCAAGCATGAAAATTGCGCTTAGCAAAAATCAGTTGATTCATTGCGATAGATTAATTTGGAAATTCTAAAAGTGTCACTCGGTTTAATATATTTTGATAGCTCTGCCCCCTGCATTGCTTCTTCCAGTGTGCACTGTTCAGTGCAGGGAATGGGTCAACTTTCAGAGAGACTTTACTTCCGGTATGGTAGCAGAAAAGGCGATGTGTAGAAGGTGGGCAGATTGTCGTATTTTTTGTTTCGTTTTAAATTTGTTATTAACTCTTTCTCTCCGTAATTATTTACCACAGTCTGGTGGAATCAATGTTGGTATAGTCATTTAGGAGATAAAGAGTTAAACATTTTCTTCGTTGAGACACCTGCCATAGAGTTACGCAATACTATTACTATATATCCATTTTATCTCTAACGTATATACATCTCTCACACCTCAACAAGACGCACCAATGAACATATGACTTCTGTATGACAAGGGCCTTTAAATAATTCACCTGGTGTTTACTGATATGAGGTCCTACAAAACAATGTGGCACCATTTTATACAAGAAATCCCAGAAAACTCTTCAAACTTTCCAGAAAAATAGACACAATTTTCCTTTGTGGGTGTTATTTATTGCGGAAAACGCCAATCCTACGTGCGATAAAAGCTTTCATATAATAAAATGTAATAATCTGTTGAATTATACTTATATCAAAAGTTCTAATACTTTATTCACTTTTTAAGTCATTTGCATATAAATATGTAATTGTTTACAAGGTTCATAAAGTACAGATCGCAGTTTTTAACTTAGTAAAGAATTAATAAAATTCAAAGTTGAATTTTTTTCGTATACAAAATATTAATTTTCACTTATTATCCTTATTCCAACACATACTAGGCCCCGAGCAATATGTTTCGCATAAGGCCCCGCAACTGCTAGTAACGGCCCAACAACGGGTGTATTATTAGATAACAAATACAACTCAGTGGTAGGTACCAATCTTCATTTCACACGACTCCTTTGTATATATATCTACACAAATTTAGTAGATACACACATGTACATATCTCTACCATGTAAAGCATTTCTATTATGTCCGTCTGTTGACATATGTAGCTAACACAACTCATGTTAGGCACCAATTGGCTGGACTCAGGGGCGTCAACCAACATATCAATGTAATCCAAGGCCTAGTTTGACATTGTCTCGCAAGCTAATGTCTGACAATTCTTCGACCAGTGTAAATATTCCATTCTACATAACATGTTGTGTACATGGGCGTGTTTGTTCTCTTGTTTATGTTGTTTCATCTAGGTAGATGTCAACATTAGTAGGTCCATTAGCATATGCATACTGTGTAGTAGAGGTGTAGCTAGGAGAGGGAGGGGGGAGAATTTGAAAATCCCAAATTGAATATTTTTACATTAAATATTACGCTAAATGCAAGGACCCCAAAGAGGTCAACCCCCGTGCCCCCAAATGACTGCGAATTTCTAGCTACGCCACTGTTGAGTAGAAGATTATTCCTCCTCTTCTCAATAATCAAATTGACGCCAGTATTTGTTTTCATTCTTTATGCTAATTAAAAATATAACAATTTTTCTGTGTTTACAAGGTTCATAAAGTACAGATCGCAATTTTTAACTTAAGAAAGAATTAATAAAATTCAAAGTTGAATTTTGTTTTTCTTATACAAAATATTAATTTTCACTTATTATCCTTATTCCAACACATACTAGGCCCCGCGCAATCAGTTTTGCATAGGGCCCGCAACTGCTAGTAACGGCCCTGTCCAGGGTCTATTGTTACTGAATGTTTTTATTTTCTTCTTTCATACAATAAGGTTTTCACACAACTGGATGTATGAATTAACAGTTGTGTTAAGTTCATCTGTCTGGGCAGTTGTTCACATGTCCCAATCAGTTTGCTCCTGACAACTTTGTAGCAGTAAAACGGCGTCGTCAAACCATCACTGGATGGATTGTAATGACGATCGAGATGTGTAGTCCATCCTTATGTTGCCACAACACATGTCCAAGGTCCCATCGTGCCGTGTTGGAAAATCAACACACTGACTACATGTTGGCAAGCGCTGAGCCAACGATAGATGATTCAAATGTCCCACAACAAGCCGGACAGCATCAGAACCCATAGTCCAGTCGAATATTAAATATCACGCCATTATCTCATGTCATTATTTCAACTGTCAAAATGCTGGAACCCCTAAAGATATCAAGCCCCCCAGCCCCCCCTAATGATGGATTAATCCTAGCTAAGCCACTGCTCACTGCCTTTCCTTTTTCGGTACTATAAGCCATGATAGAAAGATATAATGAAGAAACATAATAACAATATTGGCATAAATGGCGAGCGAAATCTAGTTTGTTTTTTTATTTATTTATTTTTAGCGGCCCCCGAAAGGGTAAAAGACGCTATTAGTTTTGTGTGGCCTGTCTGTTCGTCCGTCTGTCTGTCCGTCTGTCTGTCCGTCCGTCCCGTTTAGTGCTCAGAAAGTAGAAGAGAAAATGAAAATAGGACATCACAATAATTTAGATCATTCAAAGTTCTGATGCAACGGCTACTTTTTTCTTTTCTTTTTTCCTCTCTAAAAGCTCAAAATCTATTTTTTAAAAATAACTTATGCAAGCATTTTTTTAAGAGAAAAACCTAATTAGTATGCATTATAAATCATACCTAATTAAGACAATTAATAATGTTTTATATTTAATTTTTATTTCAAGTTTATTCCTTGTTCAAAGATGCACATATTAACTATCTAAGTAACTACCCCAAAAAGAGGCAAAGAAAAGAGGCCTAATGCCTAAGGATTACTGGAGCACTACATAGGATCTGTCAACCTTTTATCTGCATTCTTATCCGTCATTTGTCTTTGATATAATTTCATTCGGATGTTCTTTCTGAAAATATTGAAACCTGCCTGGGTGAACCACTTCGGGGGCCGATTTTAAGTTTGTTTTTCCTCACAAACTGTCATTGTAACCTTATTTAATTATATTTTTAATGAGCCTATTAATATACATAACTATATATGACATTGTTCTACTAGCCAATTCCCATTTTAGGACATAATACCATTTAATTCTTTCACGATTTTTTCTAATTCTAAAAATACATTCGTGAGGCTTAGGTCAATGTATTTTATTTGTAATTGATTATGTACGTATCATTTGACAATATTTACCTAAATTGTAATATTTGTTGAATAGCAATTTTTCTAAATGTTTCATTGTTTTATTAAATATTTCAAGTTTTTATTATCTATTTCAAAATAATAAAATAATGAAATTCTACATCGACTGAAATAATCGTAAGTTAGTTACATTATTTAATTATTTAAAAAACCACAAAACATGTGTCTGTAATTTATTAATATCCGTATTTAATGTATTACAAATTTTGACTGTCCCATCAACGGGACTATTATCAGATAACAAATACAGCACGACTCCACCTTTGTATATCTATCTACACACATTTAGTAGATACATACATGTACATATCTCTACCATGTAAAGAATATCTGTTTTTATGTCGGTCTGTTGACGCATCTGTTATGTACCTAACACAACTCATGTCAGGCACCAATTGGGTGGACTCGGGGACGAAAACCAACAGTCTGGCATGGGATTTCATTGTTTGAGACCCGATCCATGTAGCTGATTTCTAAAATCCTTCTCAGCCATTTTTGTTGAGCCACATTTAGTCTTTTCTTAGTTTTGGCAGATGACTTCTGTGTCTCACATGCATATGTTGCTGTTAGTACTTTTGGGATGATGATTGTGTTAGGTAGGTGTAATTGTGTCTCAGGTCCAATAGCTTGACTTGTTCAAATAGGTCGCAGCCAGAGTTGTAGCTATGGTGGGGGGTGATGGGGGAAATCTGGAAATCCCCCCGTGCCCCCACTTGAGAGAGAACTCCAAATGAGTGTTCGAATTATTTTTTTACATCAAAAATTAAATATCACGCCATTATCTCATGTCATTATTTCAAATGTCAAAATGCAGGGGCCCATAAAAGGTAACAGCCCTCCAGTGGGGTCCCAAATTGAATATTTGTTTTACATTAAATATTACGCAAAATGTAAGGACCCCCAAAGAGTTCAACCCCGGGCTCCCAAATGACTGAGAATTTCTAGCTACGCCACTGCTGAGTAGAAGATTATTCCTCCTCTTCTCAATGATCAAATTGACGTCAGTATTTGTTTTAATCTTTATGCTTATTAATAAATATATAACAATTTTTCTGTGCTATACATTTCTTTCCCAGGGCGTTGTTTACCCACGGCGTTGTTTACCAAGGGCGTTGTTTACCATGGGCGTGGTTTACCAAAGGCGTTGTTTACCAAGGGCGTTATTTACCCATGTTTACCCAGGGCTTTGTTTAACAAGGGCGTTATTTACCCATGTTTACCCAGGGCTTTGTTTAACAAGGGCGTTGTTTAACAAGGGCGTTATTTACCATGGGCGTTGTTTACCGAAGGCGTTTTTTATCCAGGGTATTGTTTACCGTAGATAGGCTTTAATTTTTCAAAGGATATTAAAAATTATTCTGTGTGTTTACCGACATCCTTCCGTCAGCTTTCTTTGACAAAAAGGATAATGAACTCAGAAATTCATCAATTAATTAAAATTTACTGCTGCAGGAGTGAACAACTGTATACACTAAATTTGCATAGGCAGAGGTCTTCCCTGTGGCATTTTACGTCTCGAGAGACGATCTTTTCCCCTTGCACAGAGGTCTTAGATCGCATAAAGAATAAGTCTTAGATTACATAAGGAAGGAGTTTTAGATCATATAAAGGAGAAGTCTTAGCTCGTATAAAGAAGAAGTCTTAGATTACATAAAGAAGTCTTAGAATGCAGTAGGAAGAAGTCTTAGATTGCATAGGGAGGAAGTCTTTGATTACATAAAGAAGTCTTAGAATGCAGTAGGAAGAAGTCTTAGATTGCATAAGGAAGAAGTCTTAGATCGCATAAAGAAGTTTTAGATCGCATAAAGAATAAGACTTAGATTGTAGAAAAACATATGAATTAAGGCTAAAAAGCCTTACGATAGACTTATTAGTATAGAGTGTTCTATTTCCTTGCCTCTATGGTTTAATATTGCAATGATTAAAGTGACACAATCATTTTCACTGATATTATTTACATTTAAGAATCATAGTGGCCAATAGGAGACGCGGTGGTTAACAGGGATTCCGGGTTCGAATTCTGGTGAAGACTAGGATTCGTAATTTTAGGGCGCCTCTAGGTCCATGACGAGCCTGACATTACTTGGGGAAAGGTAAAGGCAATTGTTCGTTGTGCTAGCCACAATGACACCCTCGTTAACCGTGGGCCCAAGAAACACATGACCTTAACATCCTCTTCCACATAGATCCCAAGGTTTGAAAAGAGAAATTTACTCCTTCAGGAGATTGTAAACTTGGTGCCAAGGGAGGGAGATTTTAAAAGTAAATGTATATATATCGATTTGCATTATCTACTTACAGTTTATGTCTGTTTTATAACAACATTTTAAACTGTTGCATTTTTTAAAATGTAACTATTAAAATAAAATTCACAGTAAAGTAACCACATAGAAGAATATCTATCCCAAAGTTATCCTTAATGAAACTCTTTCTGCTTTTGGAGGACTTCTAGAAGAGCTCATTCTACCCTAGCGCTATTAAAGCATGGAATGGATTGCCTGAGCTAGCCAGGAAAACCAGTGACTTGGCAGAATTTAAGTCATTGGTTAATATGCATGACTGAATACATGACGCGTAGGACGTAATCATCTTCTTTTTTTGAAGTAACGTCTGTATTGTATAAGATAAGATAATTGAGCGAGACCCTTCGCTTATTTATTTAGGTCGGATTATCTCCCATTTGTTGAAGTAAATACAAACTATAGATAAACATTTTAATAATATTATGTTCCTGAAGAGATAAACTTCTTAATATCATCTACAATATTGATAAGCTGAATGAATCTCATTCAACAATCGTAAATAAACACATTTAGCCACGTCATAATATTGATAAAACAATGAAAAATACGTATCACATGACAACTACGATGGATGAAATACTTTGTATAGAAGATATAAAGAATCACGTGGCTAAATGTTGTTTGTTTACAATTGGTGAATGACGTCCATTCTCCTATCTAGTTAGGTATCAAGCCGCCTGTTTGTAGATCTCTACTTTGACTGTGTTGCAACATAATGTAAACTATTTTGCTTGTCTTAACTGAAGACAAATAACAGTAGCTCGTTTTGAAATATTGCGGTACTCTTCAGACAAACCAGACGACATTCAATTGTCCATCTTTGTCTCTTAATTTCAAATGAATGTGAGCTCAAAGTTCATAACGAGGTTTAAGTTTGTTTTTTTATTCGCGTTCGAGATGATCTAATAAAATCTTTTTTCCCTTCTATTTACTTGTGAATAATTCATGTGTATGTCTTCGAGCTCATTGTATCAATAGTTCATGGACACCCATTCACACCTCGCGAAACTCCGAGAAATATAGTTTGGGGAAACACTGCTACATTTCAATTGTTCACCATAAGTAAGTTACATTATCTTACCATTCAAATAACCCCCAAAACTTAAATTTTAGGTGCATACAATTAGCAAAAGTAAATTTCTGATCAAATATTAAGGGGGATCCCTCACAGGACTAAGTATCAGGCATAGAAGTAGCATATTAATTACGATGCTAATATAATTATGGCATTATATCTGAAATGACTTAAACGATTAAATAGAAAATACTGGATTCCCTAACAAAAGCCTTACTTGTATCTTACGAAAAAGAGAGCATTTATTTTTTGTAGGCATAATGCTTTTGACCCTTTTTGAAACTCAGATGAGTTAATGAACTATAAAATGAAAAAGGCAAGGAAACGTACTACATTAATTGGAAGTAACCGTTTTCCCCGCCCCGGTGAAGTGATGACTATAAACACTCAGTCAGAACGACAGTGACCTCAAGAAGTCCTTATCGCTCTGTTTGTTGTTCTCAGGATTGAGTATAACAATTTAAAGAAATATCAGAGATGTAGATACACCAATTTAAAAAAATGAATTAAAAGCAAATTGTCAGCAACTAGGACCAGAATTAAAACTATTAATGAAAATTAAATCAATGGATGAAGTCGTTTTTTTAAGTTGTTATGCATTGGGAATGTTTGGTTGGATATGCTATCCTCATTTGTTACATAAATAGTTGTTAGCTACCTACATCCGTAGAACGAGTATGGATTATCTCTAACATCTTTTGAACCGTTGGGGCACCACACAGGATTGTTTTCTACGTTTTTTTCCATTCCTCAGTTTCATTTGTCTAGAATGAATCTCTCCATTCTTTTATGTTGTCTTCTTACGACTTTCTCTGTCTGCCTATTCTTCTTTTTCCTGGTAATGTTCTATGGAAAACTGTGTTAAAATACTATTTGTTAAAACTAAATAAAACTTGCGAGAGTCGGTGGCTGAGAGGTACAGCGCTTGGTTTTCGAACTGAGGTCCCGGGTTCAAATACTGGGATTTTTATTTATTTCAGGATCTTAAGGCGCTTCTGAGTCTACCTTGCTATAATGGGTACCTGACATTAGTTGGGGAAAGTAAAGGCGGTTGATCGTTGTGCTGGCCACATGACACCCTCGAAAACCGTGGTCTACAGAAATAGATGACCTTTCCATTAATTGCTCTATAGATTTAGCAGTGATCTTATAATACAGCAACCATGAGATATTAAATCGTCTTGATTGACTAGATTATGTAGGATTGTAGTATACCTACGTCTTATTTTATCGTATAAAACTTTACTTCAAAAAAGAATCTGATTTCGTTCCACTCGTCATGCATCTAGTCATGCTTGTTAACCAATGGCTTTAATTCTACCAAGAAATTTTAGATACGACGTTCTCTTTAAGACGACGTCCTCTTTTATAACGACGTCCTCTTTAATAATGACGTTTTCTTTACTATGACGTCTTCCTTATGAAGTGATCTAAATCTACATCGACTGTCTCAGTATCGAATACATTAACACCCAAAACTTTATTCTTGCTTTAAATAAATATTTTCTATCAAATATT
>JADKLZ010071522.1:26132234-26155908 GCA_021533235.1 Biomphalaria straminea
TAAGATGTCGTCATAAAGAGGGCGTCGTTATAAATAGGATGTCGTCACAAAGAGGGCGTCGTTATAAATAGGATGTCACCATGAAGAGGGCGTCGTTATAAATAGGATGTCACAATAAGAGGGCGTCGTTATAAATAGGATGTCGTCATGAAGAGGGCGTCGTTATATATAGGATGTCGTCATAAAAAGGACATAATTGTAAAGAGGACGTTGTATCTAAAACTTACCACTAACTTTTTTAGAAACGTCTAGGCTAGTCTAGCACGTTATCTACACACAACGATGGGACATATAACACAAATTAAAATTATTATATGCAAAATTCTACATGTAACTCCTGATTTACTAAGTTAATTTTATTACTTAGGCTCACAATCGCATTGTGGGAAGCATGGTCGAGAGGCTAAGTGCGCTTGAGTTTGGCTTGCTTGGCTACCTAGAAGGGTCTCGAGGCTCGACATCTGACTCGGGCAGAGTGGTTTTTAATGAGCGCCTAAAGGCAGCACGGGAAACCAACTCCTAGATATCACCTCCCCTCAGAGGCGTCACTAGGGTGGGTGTCACCCGGTGCGGTAAAATCAGGGTGTCACCCCCCCCCCAGCGTTCCACTTATTCTTCAAATAAAAAACTATCGTTGTTCAGTTGTTGTTTTTTGCGCAATAATAGGCCTAAAGTTCGTTTATTGCTGCTACACAAAGTTTAAATGAGTATCGATTATTTTTTTTTCTCTTACATATTATCGTTAATCATTACATACATTAACATCTTCGATTTTTTAAATAGAAAGAAATAAAAAACCAACTGAGCATGCTTTCCTAAGTAAACATTAAACAGCTCTTAATGGAAACTTTTGAACATTATAATCACATATAGTGGTAGTTTCATGAGGACAACTAATGAAAAATGGAACTTAATAAAAAGAATATCGATAGGTACAAAAATTTTTAAAGAATTTTTTTTTAGCATATAAAAATTTACAATAACTTTAGAAAATAAATATTTAAATTTCCTTTTCAGGATTTCAAATTAGAAAACTTATAAAAAAAACTTTAAACTCAATATATCTTGCGACTTCGTTTTCAATGGACAGAATTTCTTGATTTGATTTCAAAAAATAGTTGTTAATTAATGTTTTAACGAGAGAACGTTGTTAGTTGATGTTTAATAAGAGACCGATATTAGTTAATGTTTGAATGAGAGAACGTTGTTAGTTGATGTTTAAATGAGATAAAGTTGTTAGTTGATGTTTTAATGAGAGAACGTTATTAGTTGATGTTTGAATGAGAGAACGTTGTTAGTTGATTTTTTAATGAGAGAACGTTATTAGTTAATGTTTTAATTAGAGAAAGTTGTTAGTTAATGTTTTAATCAGAGAACGTTGTTAGTTAAATTTAGTTTTGCAAAGCTTCTTTTCACATGACGCCTTGTAAACATGCATTTGGCAAGAAACAGTTAAAGGTTTAATTCAAAGGCTGGTAGAGATTCGTTGTCGTCTTTCAAAACTTTGCTGCATTCTAGTATTCTAGTTTTAGTATTTCTGTTCACATATCTTGCCGTAAGGCCCAATATAAAAGAGATTGATGCACTCAGTATTAACTTCTTGCTCTCTATTTGAATAGTAAATCTTAAGAATACTTTCCTGATTCTTCATATTGTTAAAACGTATTTTTTTTTAATTAACATGCTAGTTTTATTTGAGAAAAGTTATCTTAATAACATTTTGAGATAACTTTTCACATATTTCGTAGAGTAAATGTTTAAGTGCTCGAGCTTAGCCACCACTTTGAAAATAATTAACACTTTAATTTGAAGGTACTTTTGTGTTTACTTTTTTGAGTACATCTGCCAATAACAAAGTCAAGCAATGAAAGTTATGCGTGTATTCACAGACAGCTGGCAATCATATTTGTGCTGCGCCTCTAGTGTTTGTATTTTCAGAGAAACGGGCAAAGATTTTCGCCGTCCCACTTTTATAAAATCGTTCTTTCATGGGTCTAACAGCAACACCATGATCACTCCAGCTATTTGTTCATATGACACGCTATCATTAATTATATTATTCTATCTATTAGTATTAGTGGCAAAGAAAGAAAACCCTTTTTCTAGCGAACCAAGAAAGTATAATTAGAAAATATTTTCCGATTAAGAATTAGGACCACATAGCTAAGTAAACGGTGTACATATCCATTCAAGTTTCTTTTATGTTCTTCATTTATTACTGCCTGCACTTCTTCATGAATCCTTGACATTGTAGCTGCATTTCCATGTCCCTGAGCTCATCATATCGATACGTTAAGCCCATCTCTTTTCAGTCGTTTTAAATTATCAGAACTGATACACCAGATTTGGCCCACATTAAGAGGAATATTCTACATTTCTGTCATTTCAACATTACCATTGCTACTGTTAATATATCTTACAACTTTAGAGATCTATGTTAGGTGTGCTGTAATACAAGATACCAGAGTACCTTGCAGCTTTTACGTCTCTCATCTCTGATAAGTATATCCCTTTAGTGGTTTGCTAAAACATATATATATACAATATATACAATATATATACAATATACAATATATTGGTACAAGCTTGGAAAGTAACTTTTTTTTTTCGCTGACTTGCGATCGTATAAGTTATTATTTCCACACTGTCTTATATTTGGATAACATTTCCACAATCCCGAGAAAAAAAAATTCATTATTCAATGAAAAGTCTTCTTCGGTTCGCCACCATATACTAACTTTTTCTTTCCTAGAAACAATGCGATAGTTTGCAATCTATAATACAAGATGTTCCTCTGTTTTCCCATCTAAATGTCAATCATAGCAATGACGTCCTTGTCAATTTTCGGAAGCTAAAGTCCTGCTCCCAAATGTCCCTAGTTTGAAAGCCTGATAAATATCCTTCAGTCTTCTCTCGAGTTTCTCGCTGTTGACATGTCCACTATTTATCAGAGGAGAAAATCTTGCTGTTGATGTTTTTCCATTTAGAATAATTTTATTCAACAATTTCTAAGCTTTGTGATTTTGCTTCTGTCACATTTTAAAGTTGGTATTTCACCCCCTATCGGGTGTCACCCGGTGCGGACCGCACCCCCCGCACCTGCCTAGTGACGCCTCTGCCTCCCCTCACTGGTCCACAAATGATATTGGACCAAAGTTCTCTGAGCATGCTATAAGCATGAAGTAGTGCCATATAAAAGCTATAATATTAATTATCGGACTATCCGCTTATTCGGACAAATGCTAAATAAGGAAACAAATCTTTTTTATTCCTGTACACGTTATTCGATTTTTTTTTTGGACCAAAATTTCCACCAATGAACGTAAGGTTGACATAGAAAAAGGAACCACAATTCACGTTTGTAAGAAGATGAAAAACGGGTCATCGAGTTATCAACAAGGAGCCTCTATGCTACGATGACCTGCCTCTATGCTACGATGGCCTGCCTCTATGCTACGATGGCCTGCCTCTATGCTACGATGACCTGCCTCTATGCTACGATGGCCTGCCTCTATGCTACGATGGCCTGCCTCTATGCTACGATGGCCTGCCTCTATGCTACGATGGCCAGCCTCTATGCTACGATGACCTGCCTCTATGCTACGATGGTCTGCCTCTATGCTACGATGACCTGCCTCTATGCTACGATGGCCTGCCTCTATGCTACGATGGCCTGCCTCTATGCTACGATGGTCTGCCTCTATCCTACGATGACCTGCCTCTATGCTACGATGGTCTGCCTCTATGCTACGATGGCCTGCCTCTATGCTACGATGGCCTGCCTCTATGCTACGATGGCCTTCCTCTATGCTACGATGGCCTGCATCTATGCTACGATGGCCTGCCTCTATGCTACGATATGACTGAAGATTACGAAGCTAGAATGATTGCTTGCATTGCAGAAACAACCCAAGACATCATGGGAAGACCAGGAAAGTGACGATAATGTCCCTAATTAGTTTTCAACTTGCGCATTTAGGTGTCTGGTAAGTGCACCATACAAGACTGACATGATTGGGACATTACAATGACGGAATTCCTAAAACAAAATAAAGTCCCTCAATAGTTAAAACAGCGTAGGCACTATCAATATACAGAGTGACCTACACGTGACATACACGTGACTGATTCTTGTTCTGAATGTAATGGTAAATTCATTGAAGCAACTTTGTTGGTTTGTGCCAAATATTGTGGGAAGCGTGGTCGAGAAGCTAAGTGCGTTTGAATTTGGCTTTGCTTGGCTCGAGGTTCGAAACCCGACTTGGGCAGTGTTGAGACCCTAAAGGCAGCAGGAAAACCAACTCCTAGATACCCCCTTTCCCCCCCCCCAACTGGTCCACAAATGAGATTGGACCAAAGCGCTCTGGGCATTCTATAATCATGAAAGTAGCGCTATATAAAAGCTAGAATAATATATTTTGTGCAATGTTTTATTTTGTGAGAAATCAGGGGGAAAAGCCTAAAAATGGATTATTAGCAAAGATTCTTCTGTACCCGTGCCTTGAGTCACTGGGGATACCGCAAGGGCAAGAAGCGTCTATAGATGTAGCAATGTAAGCTCTTTAACTAACATATTACCCACAGGGGACCATAAGTATGTAATATTATTTCTTAGTTTATATAAACCCTAAAATCAATTACTTTAGGTTACAAAAGTGATTATGACAATTTAGTAATAATTTTGAACCATCCCGTAATCGGGATGCATTACAAAAACATCATAGAATATCCAACTAACATTAATGTTATCATCAACATAACATTTGGAGACTGAGATCAAATAGCGCCAGAAAATGCTGGAAAATATTTTTCCGTTACATAAGTCCTAGTTGTACTTTACATAAGTCCTAGTTTTACTTTACATAAGTCCTAGTTGTGCTTTACATAAGTCCTAGTTGTACTTTACATAAGTCCTAGTTGTACTTTACATAAGTCCTAGTTGTGCTTTACATAAGGCTAGTTGTAATTTACATAAGTTCTAGTTGTAATTTACATAAGCCCTAGTTGTACTTTACATAGGTTTAAATTAATTAAATAATAAGCAATCGGTATATATTATTAACATAAGTAATAAATTCTGAGATGACCTTTACATCATCTGCCCTATAGACCACAAGGTCTGAAAGGAAAATTTTAGATAAATCTTTAATTATTATGTCATTATATTCCCTATATAATATTACGATACTGCTGATTTGTTGACAGAAAATTTTCCTTTTAAAGGCAAGGATCCGAAACTTTAAGGATACAACTGGTCGTGAAAAATAATTCTACCAACATCGTTAAATTTCACAAGATGGGAAGCTGTTAAAAACTGAGGTATTTGAAAGTTGTCTTAGTCTAGAAGTATCTTTTTCTTAACTTCTTTAAGATCCCTTCGTAAGGAGGACGTCGTAATAAAGAGGACGTCGTTATAAATAGGAAGTCGTAATAAAGAGGACGTCGTTAAGTCACTGGTAAATATGCATGACTGAATGCATGACGCGTAGGACGTAATCATCTTCTTTTTGAAGTAACGTCTGTATTACATAAGATAAGATAAGAAGATAAGAGAATGTAGTCATTAGGAGGACGTCGTCATCAAGATGACGTATTCATTAGGAGGACGTCGATATAATTAGAATGTCAATATAAACAGGGTGTCTTTATAAAGAGGACGTTATAATAAAGAGGACGTGGTCATAAAGAGGATGTCGTATCTAAAACTTACTACTGGCGTACATCTCATATTCAGGGATAGAATGGCCGCCCACGTGAAGGTGTTGAGAGCCGTTTAACAAAACTATTAATATGTAAACATTTGTAAAGAACATTTTTATTCTATCTGTTAATATTGCGTATTGTGGATTACAATAAAAATATTCTGTTATTGAATTTTCAAAGAGTTTTAATAAATACAAAAAAAAGTCTAAAAGATAGGTAATCAATGTATGTTTAATGTTTCCTTAGAATTATTTGAATGGCTTCCCCTTCCTTAGTAAAGTAATTATTTAAAATTTTAATTTGTGTGATACATCATATCGTTGTGTGTAGGTACGTGCTAGACTTAGGCCCTAAATAGCCTCCTTCAGTCGTAAAACGACTATAGTTCATCTCGAACACTTTTTCATATGACTGTGGAACCCTATTTTGAAGACACTCCCGTCCACGGGCCATTTTCCGTGTGGCACGCTTTTCTTCGAGAATCGAGGCAGGGCCGGTCTTATGCCACTGCAGCCTATGCGGTCGAAGTGGGCCCCCGCGCTTTCATAGGCCCCGCGCTAATTCTAGGTGTAATTATTAAATAGCAAACTATACGAACAATTCCTTGAAATCTCCTGAATGTATTAAAATCTCCTGAAAATAGACGAAATTGTCATTTGTGGGTGTCATTCATCACGGACAACGCCAATCTTAAGCTCTATAAAAAAAAAGGCATTGTCATCTTTCATATAATAAAATGTTATAATCGGGCGAATTTTCACCTTAATCGGAGGTTCCAAAACTTTATTGACTTTTATAGTCACTGCCATATAAATATGCCATAGGTTGCAAGGTTCGTAAAATAAAGTTAATTTGATCCCAATTTTGTACTTATTAAAGAATGGATAGAATTCAAAGTCGAATTTTTTTTTCTAATACAAAATCTTAATTTTCACTTATTTTCCTTATTCCCACCCAGACTGGGCCCCTCGCAATCAGTTTCGCATTTAGCCCCGCAAATGTTAGGACCGGCCCTGAATTGAGGTCCATGTTTTCTCGCTGTCTATAGCTTTCTTTGTCACCGTTTCTCTCCACCAACTGCGGTCTAAGACTCTAAGGCTATGTCTTCCCAATGGTCAGTATCAATGTTAACTGATTGTAAATCCTTTTTTTATCACATCAACGTAGCGGAGATTGGGGCGACCAGTTCTTCTTAAACCAGACGTGCTAGACTAGATGTTTTTAAAATAGAGCATTTGTTCCTTTCTCTTTATCTCTTTTTTTTTCTCTCGCTCTCCTTTCTCTCTTTGTATATACATTGCCGACCCTGTTGTTTACAAGGATACAAAGGTGATGGCATTCGTTCTAATAACTGTGTCGTCTGAACCTGGTATAATGGCATAAACAGTTAATAAGATGAAAAAAAATATTTTTCAGGAGAAACAAACAAAAATAAAAAAAAATATTTTGAAAATAGATAATCTAATGGGAGTAACTCCACCTTTACAGCCATATAACATATAGCTCAATACTGTAATAATCATTTTCCTTTTTTTGTATCAATCGATATTAATTAATTACCAACGTTTAATTAATTAATGGAATTCATTTTATTGACTCGTGTGTTGTATTTGACAATGAGTACTCCCTATTAGTGCAAAGTTTCAACTTGATCTGATACTTAGAATTGGAAGATTTTAAATGTATTCCAGATGAGCAATATAGAGACACGGTTTGTCCAAATAAGCTTTGTAAAATATACTTCATTTTTGAAGTAGGACACTTCTTCCAAACCAAGTAGATAACAAGGCCACGTCTTTGATTGCGAAGGTTAAGGATGAATACACTGTTTCACGTGGGCATGCAAAACCCAGTTACAACTGTTGTCCGATGGGATTCTATTTGATTTTATTATCCGCGCCTGCCCTCGGAAAGGGCGTTTCCTGTCGTCTCTTTCAGGGACCATCTGCCGCTAGCTGCCTTCCTCTATGCCAGGGGGTTGAATTTGCTAGAGGTCGCCTAAGACCATCGGCGGAATTTTATTTTTCATCGATTTTTTTTTATTCGTTATTTGTTCTTGATTCGATGTACATTTACATTTGTGATGTCGTACCGTAGTTCTCTCTGCCCAGTATATTAGGCCAAACGAACGTCCGAGCCTGGTCATGGCAACATTTCTATATGCTTGCGAGTCTTGGACCCTGACTGCAGAGCTAGAGAGGAGGATCCTTGCAATGGAAATGAGATGCTACAGAAGAATCCTAGGCATAACATTTAAAGACCGCGTCAAAAACCAGGAGATTAGAGACAGGGTTACTGCATCGATTGGACCCCATGATGACCTGCAAACTACTGTGAAAAAAAGCTAAAAATCTATGGCCATTTAACAAGATCTTCGTGGCTCGCAAAGACCTTCAGGGAGGCAAGTACCATAATTAAAACATAGCAGCCCTTGAAATTCTTATTTGGTGGCCTTCAGAGCTACCAGAGATAGGAAACCTCAAACAGTGTCTGAGGAACTATTCTGGATCAATAGTTTGCAGTCATTTAGTTCTATTAGAGATTTTCTGCACGACTTCCTCTTCCATATCCAATAATATATCTATGCGAATCAGTTTTTCTGCCTATTAGTTAACAAGTCTGAATACAGAAATAAACTTTATGCAGAAGATGTTTTTTTTTCTTCCCGATAATTTTATAAGGGGGAGTAGTTAACATATAATGATATATTTATATTACAATTGTTTCTTTTTTTTTAATCTGCTAAATTATTAGTATTAATTTTTTCAATTATTCCTAAGATGTTTTGCTTTTTTTTTAATTTATTTTTAAACAAATGGGAAATGAGATATTTTATAATATATATCGTCTAAGTAAAAAATAGAATATTAGATGTTAACCATTGATAAATTATATTATTGTGCCATTAAAATAATAAATCTTTTTACACTATTAGTTCGTATATACTTTTAAAATGAAATTAGTGTGTATTTTTCCACTCTTTCAACATAGGTCATAGGGCATAGGGTAAAAAAAATTATTCAATGTTATAATAAACATTAATATATTGATTCTCGTGCTGTGGTGGCTGAGCAGTAAAGCTTTTGGCTTCTAAACCAGGGGTCCCGGGTTCGAATGCTGTGATGACTGGATAATTAATTTAACGATCCTTGCGTTCACCCAGCTCTAATGGTACCTGACATCAGTTGGGGAAAAGGAAAGACGGTTGGTCGTTGTGCTGGCCACAAACACCCCGCGTAGGCCGCCCATCAGTGCACATCACCAATAAGTACACGTCACCAATCAGTGCAGTCACTAATCAGTTCACGTCACGTCACTAAAAAGTACTCATCAGTAATCAGTGCACCTTACCTATCAATACACATCACTAATAGAGAAGCAACACCAATAAGTACACGTCACTAATCAGTGTACGTCACCAATCAGTGCACATTAAGTAACTAATAAGTAGACAGCCCCAATCAGTGCACGTTATAACACATAATAATTACACGGAGTATCTGTCCATAATGCATTGCTCAAATATTCTGTTTTAGTTGATCAATACTCGCGATCTAACAGAGATCGATACACGATGAGTAATGGTCTAACACTGTAGATCAGTCTCCCACTTCCTGCCCCACCTTTTCATTTTTTCACTTCTCATTCTTATCTCCGTTTTTTCCCTTCGTATTTGTCATCTGTCTGAACTCCCCCCCCCCTTTTCCCTCCTTCTGTCAGGACAAGATGACCTGATGTAGAATACACCAAAGGGATATGGTTAAGTAAAGATGTTAAAAAAATACCATGGGCATTTTACAACAAGCAAATAATTTTTTTAAACAAATCTTATCTAAGGGGGGAGAAGCGCAAAATTCATTTCCATATATCTTAATATTAGAGTAGTAAGCTCCCCTTTTTCTATATAAAGCTATTTCTTAATTACCACTAATTGATCAACTAATTTTTAGCGGCCCCCGTAAGGGGAAAAAGCCGCTATTAGGTTTGTGCAAAATGTCCGTCTGTCCGTCTGTCCGTCTGTCACACTCAGGGCGCCGAAACTAGAAGAGATACGAAAAATATTTTTTTCACCATTAAAAGTTTAGGTGCAACGGCTACTTTTAGTTTTCTAAAAGCAAACCGTTTAATTTATAAAAATTATTATGCAAGCGATTTTTTAATAACAAAACACCAATTCTACAACAATTACGTAAATGTAAGGGAGGAAATGTTACTATAAGAAATGCTCAAGACATACAGATGTCACGCACATTTTTTAAAATGAGCTTTTAGCAGCGGCTTTCGTGTACTAGCGTAAAGACCGGAAATGACATGATTCTAAAGTTATTTCTTAAATTTAAAAAAAAATCAGATTTTTAAAAAATAAAATTGTATAATGCCCCCATTAAAATGAAACTAACATAATTTTGTGCGTTTTGTCTGTTGGTTGGTCTGTCCGTCACGGCTAGAAAAAAACACTAAAGGCTTTTGAAAATATGATTTAACCTTTACTGTTCTTTCAGAAATATTGCGATAGGTTTAGGATGGGAGCATACAGGAATTGAGCCAGGGACTTAGAAGGAACATCCGAAACATCTTGCGAATAGGCGGATCTGACAGGGATCCGACTCTGACGGGGGCCGCCTCTGAGTTTGTGTATCACACAAACTCTCTTTGTAATCTTGTTTAGTATGGATATAAGTGGAACATAATTTAAAACATCAATTAGTAAGTAGTTTTTCATATTATCGAGTGAACTGCAGCCCTGCAATACTACCACGGAACACTTTTACTAAAGAAACTTTTTTTTTTACTGAAATGTTTTTGTCTTGAGACTTTGAAGAAGAGTTTGACCCTTTACAAAACAATTAAATCAATTCGATAACCATTATAAGACATCAGTTAAGCCAGGTTCACATTTGACTTCACCTTCACTTTCACCTATCCTTTGGTTTCTGGACCAATGGGGCACCACACAAGATCTGTCAACCATCTTTCTCTATTCTTCTGTCATTTTCCTTTAATACATTTTCATCCGGATATTTTTTCTCAAAATATTGAAACCTGCCTTTTTTTACCTACCTGTGTGGAGCACTTCTAATAGAATTTCAATCTGATATTCTTTATGAAAATATTGAAACCTGCTTTTACCTTTAACCTACCTGTGAGGACCACTTAGATGGCCGATTTGGAGTTTGTGTTTCTACACAAACTGTCTTAATGACCTTATAGAAAAATTAATTTAGTTTCATTATTTTATAATTTAAATAGTTTCAGAAACTTATAACTATCATGGCGTCAAGAACATATTGTACATTTTACATACAGCTCGGACTATCCGCCGCAACATACTCTCCCATTGTTTACTAACTAAGATTACATCAACTCTTTTACTATACAGACGTTACATCCAAAAAGAAGATGATTACATCCTACGCGACAGTCTGTCTGTCTTGCTAGCTGAAAGTTTGTACACGTTATTTCTCCGACACTCAACCTCTGATAAAGCTGACATTTTAAACAATTAGATCTATTTCTTTTACCAGAATCAATAATACATCACCAATTAGTTAATTGACTATTGGTAATAAATTACTTTGTTTGGTATTTAAAAACAGGGAATGAATTAGTAAGGAAGTAGTACTTGACTGAAGTCGCGGTATTAGCTGAATTAGTCCCCCTTATATATTGCTGTCTGAGGCTTATTGCAAATTTAATTACATGACGGATCCAAACTAATTGCTACATTTAATATAAGCTTTTTTTTTTAAATTTTTTTTTCTAATATGCTTGTTTTGAATTTCCAATAATCGGGTCACATTTTAACAATCTCCACTCTCAGACCCAGCATACTTATAAGCCCATGACTTATTTTAAATCTATATATTACAATGTTATGATGAAATTGAAAGGACCACTCTTTTCCCTAACTTACGAAACTCACTTTGCCCGGGGCCTCCGATTAGCATAGGCCGGCCCTGATTAAGGTATTATATATCGCAGACATTTCTTCAAACCATCAGATTCAGGCCTAGAGGGGAAACAATGCAATTTCCGAACTTAATTTAATTTGGCATTTTGTTACCTGTTGCCTGTTACCTATCCCTTAGTCTGTTGGACCGTTGGGGCACCAAACAAGACTTGTAGATCGTCTTTCTCCATTCCTCTCTATCCTTTGCCCTGTTTAGAACCTCTTTCAATGGTCTGTCCGTCCATTCTTTTATGTTGTCTTCCCACCGCTTTCTCTGTCTGCCTCTTTTTCTTTTTCCTGGTACTGTTTCCTGGAGGAAGGTCTTCCTGTCCTTTTGATTCATTCATATAGTGTCTTAGAAAGAGACTTCCAGCGGACAACGGCTTTGTCTGCGTGAGTTGCGGGAAAATATGCTGGTCACAACTGGGTTTGCGTAGTCATGTGATACACTGCATTTATCCTTTACCTTCGTAATCGAAGACACTGCCATTACTATTATATTGTACAAATGTTTTATATGTTTCGGATGTTCCTTCATAGTTGAAGATAGTTACATCCTAGTCCAAACCTACCGCAGGACGACGGGGAATGGATGCGGCAGGGTTTGAACCCGGAACCATCGATAAATCCAAACGACAATCCAGTGTTCAAACCGCTCGACCAGGCAGCCATATTTATATTGTCTTATATGCATACATGTATATAGTTTTGTTTTATTGTTTTTTTTTTGTTTTTTTTTTGTGTTTTTTTTTTTTTGCTGTGTAGAGGGATGGGGGTCGGTGTCAATGCTATAAATTTAAGAAACACTGATTTAATAAATAGGCAAATCCATTCCCCACGATGGTCTCTTATCCATAGCCTCATTTATCTTCCTCGCTTTCTTACGCCTGTCACAGACCTTGTGGGCTCGTTTGTCTGTTTCCATTTAAACAAAGCTTAGTTTAGTTTTATATTAACTCTCTTCGTCGCCTGTCTTGATTCTTCGGCACTTTTCTTTCTCGGGTCAAGCTGAACTTGTGCACAATCATTCATTCTCCATGACAGCACATGAATCAATAAAATAAGAAACAATTAATTAATTATTGAGTAGTAATTATATAATGTTTTGAATAGAAAAAGAGAAGTAACTCTTGCAGTATTGAAATCATAGACATAAATAAATATAGACTGGAAAAAGGAAGTAACTTCATGTAACTTAAAAAACATGTATATCTATTGTATTCGGATTTCCGAATTATGAAAAATTTTTTAATTGCATGATCTTCAGTCTTAGAGATTAAACAAAACTCATAGACATAAAATAAAGTACACTCAAACGCAATTCACACATTTTTGTTTCATAAAACTCTCTTATTGCCAGTCTATATTTATCCATCTCTATGATTGAAATTAATTGCTGTAATTGATTGATTATTTCTTACATATTAGCTTTGATTTTTTTTTTAAATATAGTACATGTGTAATCATTATACCTTATCATTAAATTATTTTTGTATATTAAATAATGCTGTTAAACTGTCATATATTCTATTAAACAAAGGTTTAATTTCCAACATTTTATTTAAATAAGTTAAATATTGAATAGTTTCAGAATATAATATCTCATAAGAACAGTTTAATCATTACGCCTTTGTGTATAATCTTCCAACAGATGCCTGGAACAGTATCAACGTACTACATAGACCATAATCTTGACCAGTATGACTTCATGAGTATGGACTACCACAAACACATCAGATCTGCTCACAGCGGGAAGGGGAGGAGCAAGGCATGTATCTGTTACCTTCTTGTCATCTATATAGGGGAGAAAACTTTAGGAAATAGTGTAGTCTACATACGGAATTTGAACTGTAATTATTGACTGTAGAATTAATCACGTGATACACAGAATTGTGACGTTTTAGAGTAGGGACACAAAATAGGCAGAAGGCGCTTGACTTTAGTAGAGGAAGCATCATGGCCTGTCTATTGGCTATCGTCGTCGTAGGTGTAATGGTACAGTTCGCGTGCCAAATCCGTCCACTTTTCTCGGTCAGCAGCAGGACATCAAGAGAGGGTGGCCCATTTCTTTAGTTTGTCCAGCCAGCGTTTCTTTGGATGACACCTTCTGCTGGCTTGCTCCTCTATGCCTTAAAGGATGACTTAAGACTAGGAGTCATGTTTTACAATATGACCGAACCAGCTCAGCTTTGGTCTCTTCCCAGTATTGGAGTGCCTCTTTTTTTTGCCCAGCTAGAGTGTTAACATGTAAAAGTAGAAACTCATGTTTTATTTTCCCGGTATCTGATACCAATATTGTATTTTATACTAGTCCCCTATACCATATAGATTTAGTGAAAAGACCGTCTGTGTATAGTAAACCCCATTGATACTACGAACTTAAGACTATGACGATCACCCTTCATCTCATTGGTAAAAGTATCCCAGTTACTATTCTGTAGGTAGAAGCTCTTTATACTGTTACGGTTCTCCTTTTTCCTATCTCAGGCTTTCCGTAAACACTGCTAAACACTGCTAAACACACAACACAGCAACACATCAAGAACTTGACAACAAGAGCTCCAAATAATCTGGTACTTTAATACTGGTCAAATACAACAGCCAATATGACACAATTGGCAACACAATAAAGTACTACAACTAAAATGTTACTCTGTACATCACCGTACAAAACTTTACTGTCTCTTCCCGGACTCGTACGTTTCACCCGAGGACTCAACTAGGCCCGACTTCATAGCCAGACTCACAGACCTGGTCTCCTCCGTGCCCTGTCTTGAACTGCCCTGCCTTGCGTACTCTGGTCTGCGCAGGCCTGTGATCAGATGACCATAACACAAGTCATATTCACGTGCTAAGTTGATGCCAGTACTGTTCATTTGCCCATCGACATAGCACACTAAACTGTATTGCTTGCCTGTGTCACAAATGTCCGCTGGTAACACACAGTTAACCCTTTTGCGCCGTCAATAGGGCAATAGGGTTATAACAATGCCAATCGTTTGTTGTGTGTTCTGGTACGAGAGGAATAGTGTCCAAAATACTGGAATTACTTTTCATTGAACTAAGTCATTTCTGAGACGAGTTCTACCGAGACCATTCGTCACAGTACACCTGAACACTGACCTGTGACCTTATAACCTGGAGTCAGTGGAGACCAACAGCTCTTTGCCACGTCATAGGCTCTGACATACTTACAGGTAACATTGCAACCAGCTGTTGTTCTCCACTGTTGGTCACGTTACACGTCAGGATTACTTTGACCACTGGTCTCAAATTTACAAAGTCTAACAAACAGAAAAAAAGAAAACAAAACTTAATAACACCTTTGTTTTTACTTAGAGAATTGGAGGTGACTCCTTTATCATAATGAGACCACTCGTTTACTGTGTCTTGAAAAATGGGAGGTAATCCCTTAAAAAACGTTTACTTATTTGACCATATTTTGTTTATTTTAACAGAAGGAAGCCAAGACCAATACCAACAGATTCGACCCCTCAGGACATTGTAGGAAAACAGTACAGAAATTAATGATCAACGCCCATAAAAGGTAATTATTTTTTTATTAATTTAATTATTTATTTTACTAACATCTCAGTTCATTTAATTTTTAATAAGGCTGTTACTTCCCTTTGGCAATGCATAATCAACACATTAATGCAATAGGACTGCTAACACGGTCGGTACTAGATTTAGGTTTAACTAAAAAAAAAGCCAATAAAAGATAACTGAAGCCTATAACATAAGAAGCTGAGAACTTATAAAATGAACTACTAGAAGATACTTCTGTTAGTCCAATCTCCCTCATTTTTCTCAACTTTTAATTTTTTTTTTTTTTGCTTTTCATTTGACTTGAATGACTTTACGAAATCATTTCTCACATTAGTGAACCCTTTATCTCTGAAACACTGGGTCGCTGAAGTTTCTTAATAGAAATATGAGACAATGAAAGAGAAACAAAACCAACTTTGGTTTTAGTCTGTCGGTGCTGATAATAGCAGTAATACATAAAACAATGAACCATAACCTTCAAATACAAAATCTAACAAAATACTTAGAAAGACACAAATATATAGGCACATTTCTTGCTCCATATGCTAGTAACACTTTTATATAATCACTTTTTTTCCCTAGTATGAAATGGGTTGCCTGAATCAGCCAGAAAAATTAATGACTAGGCAGAGCTTAAGTTATTTATTAAAATGCATGACTAGATTGATCTTTTTGGAAATAACACCTGTATTTTATAAGGTAGACAACAGATAAAAGTATGAATATATTATTATAACGAAATGAAGTGAGCAAGTATTTTGAGGCTGGTGTCTGAACATTTTCATTCAAATCTTTAAGAAAAGTTTGAATTAGCGCTATTAATTTCCATAAGACCATGATAGGTTTATACATGACATTTAAAACAACTCATTTCTTTTATTTCTATCAGGAAATGAAGTCAAGACCTGAAAACTCCCAGGACATGCAATACTCAACGATTCTTACAACTGGCCATTTTTATTGTATGAGAAATATTTTTACATTTTTTTATACACTTTGTTTTTTACTTTTCTAAGTCATGACATGTTAGCTGTTTGTTTTCTTTTTGTGCCTTCCAATTGTGATAACATTTTGTGACAACAATTGTGATGGATGTTGTGATATGCATGATGTGATGGTGTGACATGTTTGTTGGATGTTTTGACACTTGTTTGTACATAACAACCAAAACATTGAACGTTGAATTTGTTGTATTTTCATTGACAATTATTGCAACATGAGAATTGTTTAAATAAAAATATTGTTCTCCTCCATACGTTTTAGTTGTTCATTTTATACAACAAAAATTCACACATTTGATCAAAATCTTTTGTCCAGGCTACACGAAAATTCTTTGTCTAGCCTTCTAATCAACTAATGAAGTCATACATAGGGATAAAAAAAATTGTCTACAAGCTGATGATGGGCAGGCCAACAGTATACAAGAGTTATGTAATGAGCTTCAGTGGTCATTAGTTACCTATTTAAAATGAGGGTGAACAGTAAGTCTCTAGCCTGGATTACAGCACTGAGATCTTTGGATAAGTTCATACCACCACTTTAAAATACACATTTAAAATATTTCATATAGATTTCTGCTATCAGTAGCTAGGATTTCTAAAAATCATAGAATAAAATATCCAAAATAAATAGCATGATTTAAGCATGATAATATCACTGTCATGAAATCACAGATCAATACTTTGTACAAATTGTACAAAATTAAGATTTAGAAATATATATTTGAAGACTCTATAAGTAAAATACACATCATTATGATAGCACCTTAGTAACCTATATATTACAACTTTAAAATTTTTAAAAGTTTAGCTCTCTATATAAGAAAAAAAAAACATTCATAAAATATTACTAACATGTCTATATACCTACTACCGAATATGACAAGTTAACAGATTATATTTAGACAATGACATGAAGTTTTCAAATTAGAATATACTAAGAAAACCAGCGCAAATTGTAAAATAACTATATATATATATATATAAATATATATATATATTTTCCTTTGAACAACAAAGCTTTTGTTTTCTTTTATATTATAATGTTTTCAAAACAGAAGGACACTCGCATAGCAATTCTCCAAAAAAAGGTTTAATGGTAAGTTTCAAATGGTTAAAATTATTGCCAAAAAAAAGGGATTAAAAATAATAAAAATAAGTTACATTTTATAATTATAAGTGGCAGAGGTGATTTACTATACTATTTAGGCAAAATAAAATTGATATAAGTATATTTAACAATTCTATGTACTAGCATGTTTACATTAGACTTTGGGCTTCTTTTGTTTTCTCTACTTTGTTATCTTCAGGTATCCCAGTGTGTTTACAACATTCTTTTAAGGACAGCTTAAACCCCTAAAGTGAAATACATGATTTAAACTATTTTTTTCTGTTCTAAATTATTTAGAATGATGTAAATGTTAGAAAAAAATATTTTGCCTACAAATTTGTGTATATTTATGAAGAAAATATTTTTTTTGATGTAATTTGAGGCAAAAAACAACACAAAAATATGTACATTTTTGTACACAGTTTCTCTAAAACTACCAGATATATTCAATTAAAACTTTGCACTTGTATAGTTTATTATATCTAAATCTATGTAAACTAGAATAAATATGATTGCAGCAAAAATAATTGTTTTTTTTTTATTTTACAAGTTTGCAATGGACTTTTTCTTCAAAAAAAGAGGGGGTAGGGGAAGAAAAAAAAATTTGGGGCAAAAAGTATTACAGATATAGAAAAAACTGTAGTTCAGTGAGATCTACATATATCCCTGCAGCTGTGTGCCAAATTTCATACAGATATAACAATAACTTTTAGAGATATGATGTACAAGAGAATTATTTTTTTTGAAAATAAGTATTTTGAAAAAATGATAAAAATGTGATTTAAAAAGTGATAATCATGAACAATGTTATTTTAATAATCTCCTGCAATATAATAATCATCATTTAGGTCTCTAGAATTGGTTTTGTTACTTTGTTTTTAGTTTCTGGTACATTAAATTTTTTTCAGCTCTCATAATACGTACCGTATCAATATTTATGTCTGTAGAATGACCAAAATAATTATATTTAAGGCTTAAAATGTTGAAAATATGTATTTGACCAGTTTTCCTTAATTTAAATAAAATAATACATTTACATATTTGAATTTCCAATCTAATTTAGCCTACAAAAATATATTCAGGTTATTTGTTTATTATTATGTGGTAAAATAATTCTAAAGCATTTTGTGTTATATCATGTAAACATGTATATAAATAAAGCACTATATATCTGACAGTCCACTATAACGCGTTTTAATAGTTAGATTATCAGAAGTCTTAACAAATTCTTTGAGTTATCAACTAAACGATGGGAATTTTAATAGTTAACAATTGCATTTCTTGCTACTGCCATATTGTATGGAATCATATTAAAAGAATGAGCTCAAGGGAGACAACTCAAACAATACATAATAAGTTTTAAGCATTAGAATTAATGTTCCTGATTTAGTATATTAGTCTTGACATGATAACATAAGCATAAGCTCTAGGGAGACAACTGAAACAATACATAATAATTTTAAGCCATAGACAAATAAATATAGACTGGAAAATAAGAGAGTTTTATGAAGGGAAAATTTGTGATTGGCAAATTAGTGCGCTTTACTGTACAGTATGAGCAGTATAAAAGTTAAGTGTTCATATCTATTTCAGCCATAACCTATATAAGTATTACAATATTTTCACTAGTGTATTTTTTTTTATCTCTTAGCGTGACTGTTATGTCAATTAATCATAATGTTCATTTTTTGTTCTGAAACTGTTTTTAATTTTAGCTTATTTGGACATTCTGATGAAAAAATCCATAATTTCACTAATTCAAAGTTGAGGACTGAATCCATTACTTCCATTTTCATGTCTATATTTATTTATGCTATCTATGTTATTTTGTGAATGAAAATAGTGCGGATTTGTATACACCATTTTCCTTTCACACCATGCTGCGTAAATGAGGAGGCAATGTAGTTTTGTTTAATCTCTAAGACTGAAGATCGTGCAACTTGTCAGATTTCGGAAATCCGAATACAATGGATATACATGTTTTCAAGTTACATAAAGTTACTTCCTTTTTCCAGTCTATATTTATTTATGTCTTTGTTTTAAGCATAAGAATTAATGTTCCTGATGGAATATTATAGTCTTGAAAAAAAAAAATTAACAACAATGAGAGAACGTTTTGAGTTGATGTTTTAATGAAAGAACATAGCGCGTTCTAAACTAAATGTCTGACAGTCCACTATATAGCGCGTTCTCAACTAAGTGTCTGACAGTCTAGAAATCTGTTAACGTTAAGACATATTCCACAAAAAAAATGTAAAAAACTATATATCTTCCGAAAGTTTTGAACTCGGTACGTTTTGCTCTAAAAGCCAACGTACAACGCAGACGCCACACGTCGAATACCTTTATCTTTAAAAGAAATGTTTGAAAAAACATTTTAATTTAAATTTTCTTGTCAAAATATAGCTAAATCTAAACCTTCTTTTTATAAACTTCTTTACAAATATTTATCTCACACTGCTATTATGTTAGGCACATTAACTGTGATTGTCAAGAACTATAATGTTTTGTTTTAGTAGTCTCCCTTGTGTTTTATGGTTTAATGCACGGGTGGGCAACCTACGGCCCGCGGGCCACATGCGGCCCGCCGAAGTGTTTTATGCGGCCCGCGAAAGCCTAAATAAATCATTATAAATATCTATAGAAATTATTGAAACTTTTGATTCTTTTCACTTGTAATGAAGAGGCTAAAGAAACATTGTCTCTAAATGTATTCCTAAAGAGTTTTATTACAAAAAAAAATAAAAATATTATATTTAATAGCAATACTATATAAATTCAGTAAAAGACAAAAGCCCAGTCCAGTATTTATTCAATGCTTTGAAGAACTGTGTTGAAAGAGTTGGGTGGGCTTGGACAAGGGTAACAACTGATGGAGCTTTGACTGAGAAAAACAACCGTTTTAATAAAATAAAGAAAATATCCCAACCATAAAATAGTAACTGGAAAGTTTATACAAGGCTACATTAAAACAACAGGATTTTTTTGGTAATAATAGAATATCTATTACTATTCTAAGGGACCGTCCCTAGGCGTAGTCAAATTATGCAGCTGCTTAGGTCCATATTTGTTAAAGGGCTACAGGAACCACAGCTTAAAGTCACAGATAAGGAATAGTGAAGCTTGTACTAAATATTATTGTTCGAAGTACACTAGGTCTTTAATAAATTGCAAAATTTTAGTTTTTTTTCCCTTTATTTGGTATATTCTTATTTTATTCGGGGCCACCAAATTCACTTCGTCGATGGCCTCCAATTAGCCAAGGCCGGTCCCGACTTGCAGTTCCGAAAAGGATGTGAAGATTTGGAAATAAAACATTCTGATGTATGGTAACACAGTTGTATTCCTTTCCCTTTCCTAAAATTTCTAATGAAGAGTTGAAGACAGACTTCATGTCTATCATCGGAAGCATTGTAATTTGTTGTTTGCACATAACATGCATGTGCATCCTAAATCTTTTCACACACACACACACACACACACATACATATATATATATATATATATATATATATGTATATATATATATTTATATATATATATATATGCGGCCCGCCTAGTCCCCAAATTTCTTTAATGCGGCCCTCGGTTGAAAAAGGTTGCCCACCCCTGGTTTAATGTAATTTAATACAATAAGACGGCTTCCAGGAATGCAATTTTGTTTAAAACTACTACTCGTTAATTGTTTAATAAATGTGACGGTTGATCTCCGATCATTTAAACTAATACGTTTTAATAGTTAGATTATCAGAAAACTTAACAAATTCTTTGAGTTATCAACTAAACGACGGGAATTTTAATAGTTAACAATTGCATTTCTGGCTACTGCCATATTGTATGGAATCATATTAAAAGAATGAGCTCTAGGGAGACAACTCAAACAATACATTATAAGTTTTAAGCATTAGAATTAATGTTCCTGACTTAATATATTAGTCTTGACATGATAACAAAAGCATGAGCTCAAGTAAAAAGACTCAAACAATACATAATAAGTTTTAAGCTTAAGAATTAATGTTCCTGATGGAATATTATAGTTTTGAAAAAAAAGTAACAACAATAGAAGAACGTTTTTAGTTGATGTTTTAATGAAAGAACATAGCGCGTTCTAAACTAAGCGTCTGACAATCCACTATAGCGCGTTGTAAACTAAGTATCTGAGAGTCTAGAAATCTGTTAACGTTAAGACATATTCCACAAGACGTCATAATTATAGCTCCCACTATAGTGCGTTCTCAACTAAGTATCTGACAGTCCACTATGGCGCGTTCTAAACTAAGTGTAAGTGTCTCAAAGTCCACTAAAGCGCGTTCTAAACTACGTTTCTGAAAGTAAACAGTACCAGACAGTCCACTAAAGCGCGTTGTAAACTAAGTCTCTGACAGTCCACTGCAGCGCGTTGTAAACTAAGTCTCTGACAGTCCACTATAGCATAGTAAACTAAGTGTCTGACAGTCGTCTATAGCGCGTTCTAAACTAAGTGTCTGACAGTCCACTATAGCAAGTTGTAAACTAAGTGTCTGACAGTCCACTATAGCAAGTTGTAAACTAAGTGTCTGACAGTCCACTATAGCGCGTTGTAAACTAAGTGTCTGACAGTCTACTATAGCGCGTTGTAAACTAAGTGCCTGACAGTCAACTATAGCGCATTGTAAACTAAGTGTCTGACAGTCCACTATAGCGCGTAGTAAACTAAGTTTCTGACAGTCCACTATAGCGCGTTTTAAACTAATTGTCTGACAGTCCACTATAGCGCGTTGTAAACAAAGTGTCTAAAAGTCCACTATAGCGCGTTGTAAACTTAGTGTCTGACAGTCCAATATAACGCGTTGTAAACTAAGTGTCTGACAGTCCACTATAGCGCGTTGTAAACTATGTGTCTGTCAGTCCACTATAGCTCGTTCTTAACTATGTGTATGGCAGTCCACTAGAGCGCGTTGTAAACTAAGTCTCTGACAGTCCACTATAACGCGTTGTAAACTAAGTGTCTGACAGTCCACTATAGCGCGTTGTAAACTAAGTGTCTGACAGTCCACTATAACGCGTTGTAAACTAAGTGTCTGACAGTCCACTATAGCGCGTTGTAAACTAAGTGTCTGACAGTCTATAAATCTGTTAACGTTAAGACATATTCCACAAGACGTTATAAAATTTAAAAAATGTATATAAACATAAAAAAAAACAATAGATGGGCCTCTTAAAAGATTGTATTCTAAAAATATATAGATATAGAAAAAAAAATATCATAATGTACTTATGTTAATATTGTTTAGATTTTTCATTTCTTTTCGAAAAAAAAATGAAAAAGTAGATTTATTTGTCTTCCGAAAGTTTTGAACTCGGTACCTTTTGCTTTAAAAGCCAACGTACAACGCAGACGCCACACGTCGAATACCTTTATCTTTAAAAGAAGTGTTTAAAAAAACATTTTAATTTTAATTTTCTTGTCAAAATATAGCTAAATCTAAACCTTCTTTTTATAAACTACTTTACAAATATTTGTCTCACCCTGCTATTATGTTAAGAACATTAATACTAATTGTCAAGAACTATTATGTTTTGTTTTAGTAGTCTCCCTTGTGTTTTATGGTAATGTAATTGAATACAATAAAGCGGCTGCCAGGAATGCAATTTTGTTTAAAACTACTACTCGTTATTTGTTTAATAAATGTTTTGGTTTATATCCGATCATTTAAACTATTAAGTTTTAATAGCTAGATTATCAGAAGACTTAACAAATTCTTTAAGTTTTCAACTAAACGACGGGAATTTTAATAGTTAACAATTGCATTTCTGGTACTGCCATATTGTATGGAATCATATTAAAAGAATGAGATCTAGGGAGACAACTCAAACAATACATAATAAGTTTTAAGCATTAGAATTAATGTTCCTGACTTAATATTTTAGTCTTGACATGATAACAAAAGAATGAGCTCTAGGGAGACAACTCAAACAATACATAATAATTTTTAAGCATTAGAATTAATGTTCCTGACTTAATATATTAGTCTTGACATGATAAAAAAAGAATGAGCTCTATGGAGACAACTCAAACAATATGTAATAAGTTTTAAGCATAAGAATCAATGTTCCTGACTGAATATTATTGTCTTAAAAAAAGAGTATCAACAATGAGAGAACGTTTTGAGTTGATGTTTTCATGAAAGAACATAGCGCATTCTAAACTAAGTGTCTGACAATCCACTATAGCGCGTTCTAAACTAAGTGTCTGGCTGTCCACTATAGCGCGTTGTAAACCAAGTGTCTAAAAGTCCACTATAGCGCGTTCTAAACTAAACGTCTGACAGTCCACTATAGCGCGTTCTAAACTAAGTGTCTGGCAGTCCACTATAGCGCGTT
>JADKLZ010071522.1:26180696-26193958 GCA_021533235.1 Biomphalaria straminea
TATATATATATATATATATATAGATGGATAGATGGATATAGATAGATACTTAATGAATAGTATGTTTACAATTAAATAAGAGCTTAATATGTCCATTATTGAAAGAAGAGTTCAACATTGTCTACCTGAACATTTTATTACTATTAATTAAAGATTCTTCATTTTGTGATATTATAAAATACAGAATATTGAAAAAACTTTAAACTTGGGCAATTTTTTTTTGGTCAGATTTAAATACAAGTTCAAAAAATAAAAATCATTTAAAGCAAAAACTGTTTAAGAAAGTAAATTATTATTCTTATTACTAAACAGAATATTATAGAATAAAATATACAAGCACACAGTATAAACCTATTGTTATATAAGTGTGATTGTGAGCGACTCTACAGAGAAATAGTTTTGGAAGTATACTCTTGTGAGGACACTGGAAGACCAAATAGACTTGTTGAAAACGAGCCGTTACTTCATCAAGGTTGCGGCCACCAGCTTGATGGATGATTATTCGCCACTTAGATTGGAAGTAATGCAGGTCAGCGGGACATGAGAAAATTGCAGGGCTTCTAGTGTGACTTTTCAGGCAATGGACTTGTAATCAGTCCTGCCGGTTATTATGACCACAACGATCGAGTCTCATAATAATCTAACAATGTGTATTAAGTAAAGTAAAAAGTACAGTTTCCCATACAGACCTAGCGATCTACGGGGCGGCTGATTTTAAGATCATCTGTTTCTTTGGCCAACGGTTAACGAGCAGGGTGTCATGTGGCCAGCACAACGACCCATTAGAGTTAGGTGGACTCAGGGGCGCCCTAAAAAATCCGAAATTCAAAATCCCAGTCTTCACCGAGATTCGAACCCTGGACCTCAGGTTCGGAAGCCAAGCTTAACCACCGCGCTCCGTGTATTATTCATTAAAAAAGTCTTAATGATTATTTTTTTTAGCAAATTTTTTAGTAAATTTACATTTAAACTGTACCAATCGGAATTTATAACATTAATGTATTAATTTCATTATCTCATGTAATTATATCGAATGTAGAAATGCATTGGCCACTGAAAAGGTCAAGCCCATCTCCGGGCTCCCTTATGCCCGGCTACATCAACGGACCGAGACGATTGAGAACTATATTTCTCACTGTTGCTTTAATATTTGGTCTTGGAGATGGATACCGACGGGTTAATTAAAAGGGGAAGTAACTTTGGAAAGGGATAATAATGCTCCTGGAGAGTTGGTGGATGTGAAAAAACAGGAACATAGACATTCACTGTGACTTTAAGTCTTCATTCCATGAATGGAAGATATAAAAGCAGTTTCCTTGCTGCGTTAGATGTTTATGGTCATTTTGTTACATCCATTGGTCAAGACAACCCGTTAGATGTTTATGGTCACTTTGTTACATCCATTGGCCAAGACAACCCGTGAGATGGCGCTGCATAAAGTCTTTAAATGTTGACTGCAACTTATACTTTGCAGAGTACCTAAATATTGCCTTGGTAATCGTTCTGAAAAGTATGTTTGATAAAGTATGTATATAATGATTGAAATTGCTTAATAAATGTTTTCATTGAATTTCTTACATAATTTCTAGCACGCCTTGAATTGTATTTGTAATCGAACTTGCCAGTTAATATGATCAAAACTCTCGGGTCACTATGTGTTGAAAATAATTTTGATTCAACAAACATCAATTTGCAAAAGATTTCAAGCAATATAAAAATTTCAATTACTATAAGAATTTATGCAATAATCTATAATTATTAATCCCTTAAATTAGGGAGTCCAAAATTAAACTACTTTAAAATCTAATAATGTTACAATAAATAATGTTTCAGATTATGGATTAATAAATGACAGAGTTATGAAATAAATTTAAAGTTTAAATGCATCATTTTATTTTAAACATTATTTCGTGTGAAAATTATTACTTTGTAGTGTCAACAATATGTCAGTGAGTATTTCTTTATACCTTAAGAAAATGTGATTTTTAACAGCTATCCCATTTTTATTTTGGAAGAAATTTCAAATTTTTAATGGTTAATTTTTCTTTCAATGTAAAATAAAATGTAAATAACTTTATACTTTGTATGTAATACTGTGATTGTTACAACATATTGTTATCACGCCTTGTTCTGTGTAGTGCATTGAATAATTTGTTTTCTCATTGTTCATTTTATGAAGCCAATTTTATATTCGAAATAAACAAGGTTACACGGACAGTTTGTGAGGAAACACAAACTCAAAATCGCGCTCTAAAGTGGTCCATACAGGCAAGTAAAGAGGCAGGTTTCAATATTTTCAGAAAAAATATCATAATGAAATTCTATCAAAGACAAATGACAGAGAAGATTGGAAAAAGTAGGTTTACAGCTCTTGTGTGGTGCCCCATCGGTCCAGCAGACCAAGGATAGGCAAAAGTGAATGTGAAGTTGGATTTGAACCTGGCCTAATAAAAAGCTTCCCGTGTTTGTTACACTACTTTTAATAGTGACTGTCAAAATGGTGTATTTGTATGACAATAACTGCTTGATTTGATTTAAAAAATTAATGTTTTCGTTTTCAGACAAGAAAATATTAGCCGTTGCATCATCAGTATTTATTTCTCATGATAAAAAAAAACAAAACAAATACAGCCAAATCTCATGTAGCTGTCTATACTAAAAACATACAGCTATGTATCGTAATGAACACAGGCTTTCATAAAATGTTTCTAGTCATAGTTTACATCCCATATATATATAATATAAAGCATAGGGTGCCCCTGTCAGACATGGCGAGTCAAGGCTTGAAGAGTTGGACAAGTTCAATTACCTTGGCAGCATCATAACAAATGATGGGGATGCATACCATGATGTAGTGTGCCGAATAGGAAAGGCAGGGAGCATTTTCCAAAGGCTGCAGCCTATTTGGACAAGCCAAGCCATTGGACTCGAGACAAAAATGCACCTTCTCAACACAATCGTCATTCCAACTGCAACATATGCATGTGAGACATGGAAGTCATCTGTTAAAATTGAGAAGAGACTAAATGTAGCTCAACAAAAATGGCTGAGACGATTCTGAGAGTCAGTTACACAGATCGCGTCTCAAACAAGGAAATCCTATGCCGAACTGGGAGTCGAACACTCAGTGAGGTTGTGACAGAACGTCGCATGAGGTTTGCGGGACATGTTCTACGACAAAATGAACTACGCATACCAAGAATTGCGATGACATGGAGGCCAATACGAGGAAAACGCAAACAGAGACGTCCTCGTATAACTTGGCGTCATACCTTCATGGAGGACCTCAGAACAGTGGACACCAGATGGGAGGAGGTTTCAGACATTGCCAATGACAGATCTTTATGGAGACAGCTTGCCGCCCAATGCGCCGAACGGCGCGGGAGGACCTAAGTCTAAGTAAGTCTAAGTACGTCATAGTTTGGTGTATATGTACAAATGTACTTCATCATATAGCAACAGTAAGAAATCAAAACTTTACGTAATGGACATATGCTATACTTCTTACTACTGCGGAGGTAAGTGCTAACAATCAAATACAAAAGAAACGAGATATAGTATAAGCTTTAAAACAATTGAATAATAACAGTTATGTCGAAATTTTAATACGTGACCATCAGGACTATCCCTTATAGATCTAATTGGTATTGTCGCTTCCCTCCCTTCTCTCCTCCCCCATTCAACACATTATTATATTATTAAACATTTTCTCTTCCCCCCCCCCATTCCAGCAATTACGATCGATGGTTTATGAACATTCATGAAAAAAAAATGGGAAGATCTGGCAAAATTTTCACCTAAAACCCACGAGTATGGCTCTCCACCTTTATAATAAGCCTGATTAAAGTTCCCAAATTCTAACAATCCAAAACTCTGGTACATGTACTCTAGATCAAAACATAAGTTATTGTATACTAGAACATTTTGAGGGAGCTTGAGGGATACTATGTGTGGGTGGGTGAGCGCCTCACGGGGCATCAAGGGATCTCAGGACAAACATTCTCAGTAAAAAGTAAATATTACACAAACACAAGACTAACGTTAGCTACTCTATTTAGCTACTTTGTTAATTTCTCTAACCCTAGCTACTCTATTTAGCTACTTTGTTAATTTCTCTAACCCAAGCTACTCTATTTAGCTACTTTGTTAATTTCACTAACCCTAGCTACTCTATTTAGCTACTTTGTTAATTTCCCTAACCCTAGCCACTCTATATAGCTACTTTGTTAATTTCCCTAACCCTAGCCACTCTATTTAGCTACTTTCCGCTATTCTTTCTACAATGAAATGTAAACTGAAGTCGAGCTTGAACTAAATGTACCAAGTTTGTTCAAATCTCTTATGGCAATGTACTTTTACAAGTCTAATTCTAAACGGCGAGAAAGTGAAATTATTATTTACCCAGAATCCTTATCTTGCTTACCCAGCATACGCTTCTGACAAGATCAAGTATTTAGAAATTTTAAATGACGTCTGACCACAGCTTAGGCAGATTTGAGATTTTTTTATACACCCATACAAAAGTGGCTTTTTAAGAGTATAGGAGGAATTGAAGATTTCCCATTCTTGAGCTAGTAATTGGCCTGCCAGTTAATATGACCGTAACAATGTGGTTCAAAATATTTTATTGAACTGAACTTTTTAACCTTCGTTTTCATTTAAGAAGTTTAAATTAATATTCAGGAAGAGATGGATGACAAAGTATGTCCCTTTCTAAAGGGAGTTCAAAATTTCTAAAACATAGTATTTACTTATAAATGAAATAAAGTTGTTAAATTTGAGGGCATTATATCTAAGAAAATAATAAAACGTTTTTAAAAGCGGAAGTTTGTAATATTTTATTGCCAAATTATTCATAAAGTTTAGGAAAAAATAATTTGAAAATTAAATAGTATGCAAATGTCTTTTTCGCACATAAGATCATTACTTACAAGGTATATAATATAATATTCGGCGACTCATTATACTAATGTAAACAAACTATCCAGCTTATCTCCCTTGGGAAAAAAAAATCATGCCTGTAGAGCAGGGGTGGGCTACCTTTTTGTATCGAGGGCCGCATTAAAAAAATTGTGAATGGCGGGCCTCACACACGCACACACACACACATATATATATATATATATATATATATATATATATATATATATATATATATATATATATATATATATATATATATATATAGATATAGCTAGTTCTGTAGATGTCTAGATCGACCATAACAGCTGATCCATCGAACAATTATGCTCTTTATGCATAATGTAGCGCATTTACAACATACCGTTAAATGCGTTAGAAATAATAACGTTGATAATAACAGTAAAAATTTTTAGCTTAATTATTAATTTATTATCATTACATTAGAAGAATTTTTTTTTTGATAGTGTTTTTAGGTTATAATATTAAATGGTGATGTAATATATCTTACCTCTAGAGGAAATCCAAATTAGCACAATTTAATTCACTTCTGATGCATAAAACCATGTCATGTTGATTAAATAAACGGGAAACGGAAGTTGCCTATGATTTAATTCACCTAAAAGTTACGGAAACCACCAATTTTATTACAAAAGAATTCTAAATAAATAATTAATTCGACTTTTTTGGGTTTGTATCAAATATGCTACATTACGCCATATAGGGTTAGGGACTACATGACAGTGATACGCAAATTAAGACCCGCGGGCCGCGGGTAACATATGGCTAGTATATATATATACTAGACATATATTACCCGCTGCCCGCGGGTCTTAACTTGCGTATTGCTGTTGTAGTCACCGATATAGTGCATCAGAAGCAATAAAGAAAATGATAATGTTGTAAGTAAAGCGAATGCTTGAAATCATGGATGTAAATTTTATGAATGGAGCTAAAACTAGCCAATTGACCTTAATTTACGCGATATTAAGATGATAGTTGCAATAATGTAAAATGATGTTAAAAAAGAAATTTAAATGTTAATTTTATTAAAATATTGTTATGACCTCGTCATGCGCATCGCAAGTCTGGCTAGTGCACCTCTATTGAACGCACTATAGAGGATGTTGACAGTAGAGAGTAATGATTTCCGCCCAAGGCTAGAATTGGAAAATAAAGACACTGTAGTTAATGAAGATGTTATTTGTGTACTTGTGATGTCTTGTAATTAAACATATGTCTCGTTGAGTTTGCCTTGTCACTTATATTATTACAATATGAAATGAATGGACCATATAAATTAGTTTGTTTATTTGTTAAAGCTTAAAACTATCTTTGCGAAGAGAAGTTCTATCAACTTAGAGTTGAATTCGAGTTTTAGATCTAGTTCTATAAATAGAGTGATGAGTTAACTTTCGTAATCATGTCTAATGAACGAATGTGCGTAAGGATAGCTACATTCGCTGATATAAAGAACGAATTTATATAAGAAAATGATTTTGAAACACAAATATGAAGGTTAATCTTATTAAATAATGAAACCAATTGTATTTTCATGTGTCAAAGTAAAAACTATTAAGTGCAAAGTGTAGTTCATAAAATTAGATCTAGATCTAAATCCTCTCGATCTTTTCTCATGTCAATATTGTAAACAAAGCCTAGATCCATTAAAAAGTATAGCTTTAATAGCGTTGGTCAACTTTATTTTTTTAGAGTCTTAAGTTTGTTCTAGGGCTACAATACATACACTACGTTCTAATTTAGTACCCAAGGAACATTTCTGTCACGTTTTATCAAGATTGGTCAAACGGTTTTGATTTCCATTGGGCTCATACAAACATACATACCCACATACTAGCGCCTTTCTTTCCCTTTTATATATTATATATATATATATATATATATATAACTTTAAAAGATATGCTATCTATTATATTCACGATTCTTTTTTTTTGAGAAAGTACAAAAAGATTTAGCAAATTTTGTAACCAATTTTACCATTACAAAAAATGCTGTTGTCTTTTTATATCACAAATATACGGCTGTATAGAAAGTGCAGTATCCTATAATTTTTTTTTACACTGGTGCATAATGTTCCAGAACTGTGGAAGTAGATTACTACTTCTTGAGTTTACACACACAGACACACACAGACACAAAAACACATACAGGCACACACAGAGACACAAAAACAGACACACACATACACACAAAGACATTCACAGACAAACACAGACATATACACACAGACAAACACATATAAACACACATACACACAGACACACACATACACACACAGACACACACAAACATATACACACTGACATACACACAGACACACATAAACACACACAGACACAAACACACAGACACACTGACATACACACAGACACACACAGACACAGACAAACACACAGACACACACAGACATATGCACACATTCACACACAGACAAACACACTTACGCACACAGACATATACACACAGACACACACAGACAAACACACAAACATACACAGAGACATATACATACAGACATATACTCAGACACAGACAGATACACACATACAAACACACAGACACACACAGCCACACACACATACATATACATACAGACATACACACACACAGACAAACACACAGACACACAGACAAACACACAGACACAAACACAGACACAGAGAAACACACAGCCACTCACATACACACAGACACACCTAGAGACACACATACACACAAACAGACACACACAGACACACATATACAGATACACACACACACACACCACACATACACACACACATCTTGAGAATGAGACTGAATGAGACAACATATGTTCCGCAAGTTCAATGTCAGAACGAGCAAAACCTTCCCTTGTGGAGCATCACCAGAGAATGATGACCATGTCCATCAAATTGAGAAACCCAAACAAGACTCTGTCCACAAAACTCTCATGCACAGTCTACATTTCTTTTTGTTAAAGTTATAACTAGACAAAACTACATTATGCAAATATAGTTATTAAATTAAATAAAACAATTTTTCACACCTACATCACGCACTCCTTTGTGCCGAGAACTAGTCCTGCTGTAATTTGGTCCTCTCTTGGTGCTCTGTGATTTAACTGATGAATGTTCTTGTCATTTTCTCTTCACATTTGAGCAAGTGATTGCGTATTTAGATTCTGATAACTGCGTTGATAACAAATTGATGATATTCCTGCAATCTAGATCTACTACATTTTAGTTAATTAGTGTATTAGTAACACCAAGGTACACTATCCGTAGTAGGACACAACCATGAAAGGTGCTCCATTTGTTGCTACTGATATAATAGTTACAGGGTTTGCTTTTTCTTCGAATGATTCCTTCAAAACATCAAATGTGTATTCGACTTTATTGTCAATTATCAGTTTTCACAAAAAGAAATTTTGTCGTAAATTTCTTTATCCATAAATAAACGAACATCTGCCAACAAATGCTTCATTACAGGCACAACTCGGTTAATCTATAGACATTTGAACTATTTGTTGCTTAGAATATTTCTTAGGAAATATCAGATGAAGGTTTGTGTACAAAATACTTTTAAAAACTTCAGCGGCTGGATAAATCATTCATTTTTTTGCCAATTGTATGTCGTTTTCATAATTTTGCAAGATATTTTAAGACACAGCAAACCATTATATTTTCCTTTAAATTTGAAAGCAAATATTTGTCAATTGCAGATCTTTTCTCAACTTTATCTTTGAGTGTTCAATAGTTTTTCCAACAATCCTCCAGCTTAGGTAGTTTCATGGTGTCATTAGATAAAGTATTGTTAAATAAAAGACACATAGGCAATATATGTTCGACGAGAAAAGAAGGAAAAAAAAAAGAAATTAACACCATTTTATATTTAGATTCAGCCATGTTAAATATTAGTTATCTCTAGACCAAATAAAGCTATTTTAATGAGGTATTAAAAAGTTTAAAATATGTTTTTCATTCCAATAATACAATAAAAATTTAATGGCCTAGCTATAATAAAGTATAAATAATGTATATTTATATGATATAATAGGGGATTCCACTAATGTGAGATTTATATTAAACTCAATTCCTTCTTAAATGAGATCCCCTCTTGTGGACCCCCATTTGCATGTCATAGACCCCCAATTATTTTTTTTTTCACTTTCGTGGACCCCTTGGAAGTCCTCGTGGACGCCTGGGGGTCCATATGGACCACTTTGGGAATCACTGCTCTAATATTTGGTTTGTATTTTGGCTTTTAATGGCATGATGAGAGAAAACACATTTAAGTAAACTTTCTATCAAAAATTTCATTTAATTATTTCTCAATAAGTGATGGTCTATAAATTAAAATCATATTTGTAGATGTAAAAGTAGACAACTAATATGCCTTCTTTTTCTATTTTTAAAATGGAAAATAATAAAACAACTAAATGGTTTTGAAATCTGTCACGAATGTTATTACATGGATACAGAAAGTGTTTAACAAATATTTAAATAAAAATTATAAATAAAATAATAGTTTCACTTTTAAACATTTATTATTAAACATATACAAACAAAAGTAAAGATTGCAAAAAAATTGTATATAAACAAATAGACAATTGAACTGATAAGTATTTGAACAAATTAACATTATAACTAATTGGCATTTCACCTGACTTGTAAAGACTGATTGGTATTTGAAAAAAAAGTTTTTTGAACTGATTGCTTTTTGAACAGTACTTAAAGAGTGGAGACTAGACAAAAGGAAGCTATGAGACGTGACCTTCAGCTGTTGGTGTTGGAAAGTTTGCCCAAAGGAAACTGATTATTAATGAATATCTAATATCTATTTTTTATATAACCCTGAACAGAGAGAGAGAGAGAGAGAGAGAACGAGAAATAGAGAGAGAGAGAGAGAGAGAGAACTAGAAATAGAGAGAGAGAGAGAGAACTAGACATAGAGAGAGAGGGAGAGAGAGAAAGGGAGAAGGAGGAAAAGATAGAAAGAGATGGAGAAGACGGGAGAGGGAGAGAGAGAGGGCGGGATTGAGGAAGAGAGATACAGAGCGTTAGGGAGGGTGAGGGAAAAATAGTTTGTGTGTGTATTTCTATGGTGACTGTTGGAAAAGGCTAATAATTGGTTTTCAAATGCAATGCAATTAATGCATTGACCGGCATTGTCGACAGCGGTCTTAGAACAGACGACTCCAGAATACCAGAGTTGAAAGTGGTGTTTGTAGTGAATTAGATTTTGTTCAGATGACCATTTTATATTATTACTACAACATATAATTACATGACTTCATCTCAAGTTTAAATTTATCTATAGTCTAATAAAAGTTATATATAATAATACTCTTCACATAAGTAGTTATTCAAGTTTTACAAGTTAAGATATAAACCAATTAACCTAGCAATCAGTGGATCAGACTTTACACCGATGGCACGTCCCATAAAGCCAACACAAATGGAGGAGCTGGAAAACCCATCGAATGATCAGGTGGAGAAAGACTAGCTGCTACCATGCTAGTAAATCATCCAAGTTCCCACACAGTCAGATTGTTTTTCTAAACGATGGGAAAACAACCCTCCAAAGCTTGTGGACTGTCACCAGAGAATGGAGATCACATACTTCAACACTGCTCTCTTTACCAAGAGGCCCATATAAGACACTGGCCTCCAAACACCCCAATAGAGAGAAAACTATATGGAGAGCTTCCTGATTTGGAAACCACTGCGCAATTCATCTCATATATTGGTCTAGTCCAGTGGTCGGCAACCTTTTGAGTCGGAAGAGCCAAAAATTACAATTTACGAAATTTCAAAGTTTCTTAAGAGCGACAAGATTTCGTTAAGAATATTTTAAACTGACGATGTTAGAATGCTTTTAACAAGATGCTGTTAATATCTTGATTAACAAATTCATGACCTCAACTATTTTGTCTGGAAATGTTTAGACACAAAGCGTTTCTTGGTATATTATGCTTTGAAACGTAAACATTTTACAGTTTAAATTTGCACAAAAGAATCGTTGATGCCCCTTTATTTTTTCTTAATTCTGGCTCCATCAGTTGCTATTGAAACGATTTATTTATATCGATTTTATTGTCTTCAATGTATTTTCACATGACATACGCTCTATCTTTTCTATACCTTTTCCTTTGGTTTGTCACGAGAGATGTCGCAATCCTTGAAGTTCTTCTTTTGGAACTTGGGAAAACATATACCTGCCGTGTCTTTTATGTCGTAAGACTCATCTATATCAAGTGATAAGGCAGAAGCAAATTGAATATCTTCCACCTGCAAATATGTTACATTTCAAGACATGGAGAAGGGTGAGCTGAAAAGCGAGTACAAGTGGCTGAGAGATGGAATCGAATTAGAACAATGTTTAAAAGTTTTTTTTTTAATACAATAGATAATATTTCGAATTGAACTAAAGAGCCGCAGCTTAACATCTATAGAGCCGCATGTGGCTCGCGACCCGCAGGTTGCCGACCCCTGGCCTAGGAGTCAGTCAAGAGAATGAAGCTATTAGTGAGCAATGTGCTCAAAGTGGCACATATGCAATTCTAAGTTTATCTATGTATTTCATTATTTAGTAAGGCCACTTATCCAAACCTAGAATCTGTTTTTTTTTTTGTCAGAACCTCCTACGCTGGGACTTTCCCTTGGAATTTTAGCCACGTGCTTTGCATACGTTTAGATTCAAATCTGATTGGTTGGTTTGAATATAGGGACATTTTCGAAAGGCGGGTAGCAAAGTGCGCCCAAACCAGTCGGGCTGAAAATCATCTAAGAGTTAGTCACATTTGTAGATGTAAGATTTTTACATAAGAAGTATGCATTCGTTCAACTACAAGTTTTATTAATATTTATTTGTACATAGCTGTACTTATGTTGGATTTAAATAAAGGTTCCTGTATTTTATTATCAAATCTTTACTCAGTTGAATCCTAAATCGTCATCAACGATATTATTCATTAATATTTCATATCATTACAATCCCCGGCAGCACAATACTTCTCTACTACAAGATTGCATACCTAGCACAGGTCTGGCACTAGAGAGAGAGAAGATTGTGGCACCAAGATATCCGCAATCTTATTCGTTCTCATCTATTTGGATTATAAGTCTCTTCACTTTCATAGTGATATTTTACTATTGGTACTTTCTTATGGAGATAAAGATTTCGTTATTACAAGAAAAGTTCTAGAGTCAATTAGAAATGTGTCTCTATAAATTAAGAAGTATCCAGTGTTATACTTATCTAAAGCATCCTGACAATCAGAGGCGGACTGGGTGTCAATATCGGTCCGGGCATTTCTATACAAACCGGCCAATAATTCTATATCATATGATTAGCATCCATTTCTAATTCTATCTATCCTCAAAAGCATTAGGCCTATGTTATGTTTGATAATGCATCAATATGAATGAATACAGTGAAGTCTATATTCTTATTAGAAATATAGGCTTTGTGTTGCTTTTTAATCACTAAGTATGTATAGGCCCTAAAAGCATGAAGCCTACTTGTAGCACTGTCTACGGATGAAGGCTATTACATTATTTCGGAAAATTTGTTAAATTGAAAGAGTATTACACTGTAGAGTCTGTGAAATATTTGTTTTTAAACACAACGCCCAGTGGGTCTTTTTATCAGAGAATATTATAAAACCTTTAACAGTTGGATATTTGCCAAGTAGCTTCGACGATGCCATTTCAGTGGCTCTACCGGTCCATTTGGTTACCGGCCCACCGGGCATTTGCCCAAATGCCCACATAGCCAGTCCGCCCCTGCTGACAATACGCTACATGAGGCTAGATATACCCGCACACCATCTTGCCATTTATGTCATGGAAAAATATTCATTGACATCTAGACCAACAGAAGATGTAAGACTTTACGCACTTTTGTTGAATGTATTGCATTGAATCACAGCCACAAAAGACAAGCTGCAATACTCATCATGTTACACTCACAGTGGCATAATTAATTAATTATTCTCTAGTCAAGTTTTAGATCACAGGCAGACGGACATGTCATGGTGACAGATCGTTTGTTCACGTGACCCTGCGAGTCAGTGTAACTAGATGACAAAAGATTACGTCGATGTTCATTTTAGATCTCAGAGAGAGAGAAAGAAATATTACAATATATAAACACGTAGATTAGCATGTATATATAGCACTGGCGGATCCAGAACTTCGGAGTGGGGGGGGGCGATTTTTTTCCAAACCCTAACCCTAACGCCCAGTAAACCCTAACCCTATGCATAAACGTGTGTAAAGCATATATATATATTTTTTTTTCCTCGAAGGTTAAAAAACACTTCTTTTTGTTCTTAT
>JADKLZ010071524.1:0-23085 GCA_021533235.1 Biomphalaria straminea
CCGATGTAGAAGCTGTAGGTCTAGTAGTGGCAGAAGCTGCAGGTCTAGTAGTGGCAGAAGCTGCAGATTTAGTAGTGGCAGAAGCTGCAGGTCAAGTAGTGGCAGAAGCTGCAGGTCTAGTAATGGCAGAAGCTGCAGATTTAGTAGTGGCAGAAGCTGCAAGTCTAGTAGTGGTAGAAGCTGCAGGTTTAGTAGTGGCAGAAGCTGCAGGTTTAGTAGTGGCAGAAGCTGCAGGTCAAGTAGTGGCAGAAGCTGCAGGTCTAGTAATGGCAAAAGCTGCAGGTTTAGTAGTGTTAGAAGCTGCAGGTCTAGTGTAGAAGCTGCAGGCCTACTAGTGGTAGAAGCTGCAGGTTAGTAATGCTAGTAGCTGCAGGTCTAGTAGTGCTAGAAGCTGCAGGTCTAGCTAGGGTAGTGTGGTACTAGCACTAACGACCAGGTAGTGTAGAAATGACTCAATTAAAAATTTCTCCTCGGTAGTAGCTTGGAACTCTCCTAGCACGTGCAATCCGTCAGAGTGGGCATGCTCAACATAGAGTACATTTCACCTCATCAACACATTGAATCAGATACGAAAAGGGAGATAACAATGAATTTAGTACAGGACAGGTCAGGTACTAATCTTCAAATATCAATTATAAATGGAAGGGAAATAACGTAGATAAAACTGAGAATAATAATAAGAAAATAAATTACGATCATGCCAGTTGAAGCACTTAAAGCTTGGCAGTAAACTATTGGACAAACTCTAGTGAAATGAAAACAGATGATACACAATATGCCCTACTCGGGTTCGTGTTTATATTTCAGCACTCCATAATACGTTCTAGAGGATAGCAATGAATATCCACAAGTACTCTATACAAGAATTACGAAATGTCCGAGTGACACAAGTACCACAATAGCATACAACATAATACAGAAAAAATGAGAATCTCTTTAGTGATGGAAAACTAAATATGCATTAGCGGAGAAGTTTCATCTGGGCAAAATGATCTGGCTCGCCGCATGATTTATTATAATAATTATAATAATGAAAAAAAAGATTTAATTTACAATGAAAAAGTTTTGTATATAAGTTAAAACATTAAAGGTTTACTGTGGCCAACAAGTATGTATATATTATTAGAATAGCTTTTATATAGCATTACTTTCATGCTTATAGCATGCTCAGAGCGCTTTGGTCCCATCTCATTTGCGGACCAATGGTGGGAGGGGGTATCAAGTAGGTTTTTCGTGCTGCTCAGTAAACACAACTCGGCCTGAGTCGGGTGTTGAACCTCAAGCCTCCTGCATAGGTAGCCAAGCCAAGTGTACTTAGCCTCTCGACCACACTTCCCACCATTACAATGAAAATATATTTCATAAGCACTAGTATGTCCCCCAACACATAACTTCTGAACATAGTGGTATGATTGGGATGCAACCATGACAAATGATTTAAAAAGATAAAAAAATTATCAAATGAACTATTATGTCACCAATTTTTTTTTTCAAAATGTCCTTAATGCTCAGAAATTCGATACATGCGCAAGTCATATTTTTGTATGTCATATACTCTTGATTGAAAAATTCTTGTATTTGATATGTAAAGCACAAAGTATTATGTATGTATGTATGTATGTATATCCCGCATAGAAATCAACACCGTTTGACTAAGCTTGATAAAACTCTTCATAAACGTCTGTTAGATCATGGCAGGCCCAATCTATAATGTCCTCTCACAACAGGGAAGATCTAAAGAAAAAAATACCTAAATTTATCTCTATTAAAGAGCAAAATGTTAAGACAAATCGGGTAAACCCGGCCCTTAGGGTCTTTAAAATATCTTTGATTTCGAAAACGGCTCTAACGAAAAATATTCTTAGCTCATTGGCCACATCAGGAAAACTCTAGTTCGATTGTTATTTCGATATATAAAATTTTAAGAACTTCAGTGACGTGGCAACAAGTTATTGGTCGAAACTGCTCAAAGTTTTCGACGTCACAAATCAGTGATCAGGCCTTCTGTAACGATTAATTTCGGTTGATACCCTGCACGCTGCCATCTCCCGTCGCCCTGCGGGAGGTTTAGGGTAGGAATTGAATTAACTTCAACTCTGAAAGAACTTGAGAAACATTGAAACATTTTCCCAACAAAACTTTACAATACATAGTCGTGCATGTATTGAACTCTTCCACCCGAACCCCCAGAATTATGCTAATCTATCTGTGCATGGAGTTCATTTCATTGTTGTTGTTTTTTTTTGGTTAGTAGTGGATATTGTGGGTTATCATCCATGACATTGTTAAGTGAAAGTGTAGTCTGTCGTGAAGTAACTCTAATAGTATATCCATCAACATGAATAAACAAAACAGGTAAGTATCAAAACATGTCTTGCAGTCATCACGTTGAGTGGGGTGGCTATTGTCAAATCTCCATACTTTAAGGAACTTCTGTTTGTGTCAGCCCTTATGATCTTTGTTGATCACTACATCGGTCAGTCCTATGAGGCGTGATGGCTGATTGGTTAAGCGCTTGGCTACTGCACCTGGAGGTCTTGGATTCAAAACTTGTTGAAGACTGGGATTTTGAATTTTAGGATTTTCAGAGCGTCCTTGAGTCCACCCAACTCTGCTGGGTACCTGACTTTAGTTGGGGAAAGTAAAGGCGGTCGGCCACATGACACCCTTCTCGTTAACCGTTTGCCAAAAAAAAAAAACAGATGACCTTAACATCCTTTGCCCTATAGACCACATTGTCTGAAGGGTAATTTACTTTTACCTCGGTCAGCCCTCCCTTTCAAAGAAAAGAAAATTCTAATTTATACTTCCTACTCAGGGGCGTAGCTAGGAATTTTCCATCGTTTGGGGGACCGGGGGCTTGACATCTTTGAGGGCCCCTGCATTTTGCACAATATTTTTTTAATGTAAAAAAACACTCCTCAAGTGGGGTCCCGGGGGGATTTTCAAATTCTTCCCCCTCCTCCCCCCACCCTAGCTACGCCACTGTTCCTACACAAACACAAAATCTAACTTCTTCAAATCTTTTTGGAACTGAGACAAGACGTCAGGAATTTTTTTTTTTTGTTGTTGCTTTTTTTTTTAATTTAACCGAATTTATGTTTCGATAGACATACGTTTTTATATTATTATTTAAAACACAAAATGTTAGGGAAAAAAATCTTCTGCGCATTTGTTTATTAAGGTATTTTTTAATACCAAAAAAAAAAAACAATAAATGAAATAAATGCACAGACAATAATCGAATTATCGGGACAGATCCACCTTTAAGATAAGCTTTTTTGTGACATTTTCTAGAGAACGTTACCGTGGGCAGAGATAATCGCAGAGATTGTCGCAGAGATAGTCGCGGAGATAGAGGCAGAGATAGTCGCTAAGTTTGTCGAAGAGATAGACGCAGAGATAGCCCCAGAGACAGTTGCAGAGGGGGAAAATTCTCATTGGGCAGTGCAAACATTTCAGCACTCTATCGTTGACTCTATGATTCACTCTATCATTCACTTTATCATTCACTCTATCATTCACTTTTGAATTTTTTATAATCAAGACACTAGGTTGATAAACTAGAGGTAATTTTTTATTGATTAATCTGTGCGTGTGTGTGTGTCTACATTTGCAATTGAGAGCATTGTTTATGCTTTCATTCGTCGACCGAAATTGAAACAGAAATAGAAACAGGGGACATAACAACATTTTCCCCATCTCCACCACTTTATTCCATTTCAATGTTGTTGATTTGACCAAAATATAAAGAGACACAAATTGGGTGAAAATTGTTCTATTTCGTTCCGTCCTATAGCACTCCACAGTGATGGTGGGACTTAATTGTGACAGCTTCTTTGCATCAGATAGGTCTATGGTTGGAAGAAGAACTACAGGTTAGAAATAGTTGACACTCATGTAAATTTATTCTACAGAATACTGCCGATCAAATTATTAAATTAATATTATATTGTCGCATATAGAACGTAATTCATGGTATTATAGCGCGTCTTTCGTGAGATTATAGCAAGTCTATCATTAGATTAAAGCGCGTTTTTCGTGAGATTGTAGAGCGTCTTTGATGATATTTTATTTACTCTAGCAACATAATATAGGGCGTCTTTCATTATATTATTGGTTGTCTATCTTATATTATTGGGCGTCTTTCATGATATTATAGCGCGTCTAGCAACATATTATAGGGCGTCTAGCAACATATTATAGGGCGTCTAGCTACATATTATAGGGCGTCTTTAATTGATGTGCACCTGTCCAACCTGAACCTGTGAAAGGAGGTGATATCTTGGAGGTTTCCCTGTTTCCTACTGGCGCTCAGCAAGGACAAATGAACTTGAGCACGTTTGATGGGTAACCAAACGGTTTGTGCAACTTTAACCTTACCAATGTCCATAAGGATGGGAAACATTCATTAAATATTAAATGTGTGTGCATGTTTAGTTTTTTTTTTTTCTTTTACAGGATCATCATCCTTAGTTTGTTGAAATATATGTTTTGGGAATGCTAATATAAATCTGTAAATGAAAAACAAATAATGTTCTTTTGTCAAATGAAGAAGTTGTATCACGCCATTATTCATATCTGTCATTAAAATTAAATGCCCACTACATTTTTTTCTTAGTAAACAAATCTGTTTTCCAAAACATACAAAACAGGTCTCTGTGTTCTAGCTAACGAATCACAGAGCATGCTCTAGATTACTATAGAACTATTGTTTTTTACTGGTTATTTATTATCTTGTTTAATAGGAACAAGGAAAACTAATTCGTCTGTATTCACATATTGTGGCTAAATTTGTTTGGTTTACTCCCCTTAATTATGTTACCGCTATTTCTCCCTCTCGCATTCTTCGCTTAAGTCGATACTTTAATTAATTAATTATAGTATCTAACAAAAAGCGTGAATCACTAAACAGAAATATTTAAATAGCCATTTAATTATTGTTAATTAATTGTGAAAGTGAAATGTTTGGCCTCCTTCAAACGTAGAACGACTATGGCTCATCTCGCACACTTCCTCATGTGGCTGTGGAGCCCTATTTCAGTGAGATACTCCCATCCACAAATATCGCAGATTAAGGTGGTTTTCGCTTCAGTAGTAGAGGAGCTGGCCATTTTTTTGCATAGTCTGTTTTTCTTCCAGAGCTGAGGCCCATGTTCTTTCGCTGTCCATAGCTTTCTTGGCCACTGTCTCTCTCCATCTGGTGCGGTCTAGAGCTATGTCTTCCCACTGGTCAGTATTGATGTTCACTGATTTGAGGTCTCGTTTTATTACATCTATGTAACGGAGGTGGGGGCGACCAGTTTTTCTTGAGCCAGTCGCGATTTGTCTGTAGAGGAAGTGAAATAACTTGTACATTATTGGTAAATATAGTTTTAAGGACAGAGTTCTTCTCCTTTATACGACATATTGCGAAACATGTGAACTGTCAAATCCAGAAAGCTAGTAGATGTCAACATTTGGTAAACAAACGTCCAAGACTCTATTTACTCTCTTGGATATAAACAATTGTCGTCAATAGAAGGAAGAGAGTTGAGAGTTTAGTTGTGGTTTTTATAATTATAGCTGTTAGAAGACCAATTTTAGTTAATTATAGCTGTTAGAAGACCAATTTTAGTTAATTATAGCTGTTAGAAGACCAATTCTAGATATACATGACTGAGAACCGCGTTTATCGCTTGGGGTCTGACTGAGAGGTTTGGAAGGAGAACTACAAACAGAACTACAAACAGAACTGTGTCATTTAAGTTTAGCAATTGTGGTATGAACACTTCCAGACACACACACACAAACACAAAACTTTTTTCCCAACTAAAATTAAGCGGGGTGATGTTTACAGGCTCTCAGCTGAGCAAGGCACTCCTATCATCAGGCTTGTGTATTGACTTTTTTTTTGTAGGAAGAAGACGATAACCGGAAGCTTATGAAAGATGTAATTACACCGGAAGAACTCGAAATGAAGTCTCGTGTGAGACGACGGGTAGATGAGAGTGTTAGGGACTCAGGAATGTCAGACGATTCAATCTGAGACAGCCATTGGTGGAAATAAATCTTGACAGAATGTTTCAAAATAAGCGTGTTTATTCTCTGTCTAGCAGTAGTGGCTAAACTAGAAAACTGCATCATGTTTGTGGCTGTTTGATAGCGAAGTTTTACTTTTATTTTTTTGGATATTTCACCTATATTTAAAAATAACAAAAAGAGGCAACCCCCCCCCCGCCCTTCCCCCCAAAGAGCATGTAAATTTAAAAAAAAAATACCTTTAATCTAAAAATAAGTTTTGGGAGGATGAATCTTATCATAGGTTATATACTTGGAGAATAATTTGGATTTCTTCTACATATAGCAATATATAATAATATTCTAATTTCTGTACGTCAAATTGTTGTCGAGAATTTATTTTTTAACAAAGTATAGAAGATGACTTCTAGTCTTCAAATCGCAGAATAAATAAATGTATAATTTGAAATGACAGAACTATAACTGCTATATCACAACTATAACTGTGATTTAACACAGGATCTATATCTAATTATTAATGATACTCCATCTAGCCAGACTTTTGTTGTTTAATTGTAACCATTTTCCATCTAGATTACTAGACATATAAATTTAGTTTCATTAAAAGATCTACTTTAAACCCAAAAGATTTTAAATCAGATCCAATTCCATTTTTGAAATAGGTCGATTCTTGATCCAATTGTCCAAATTATCTTTATTGAAATAATTATTTGGAAAAGGTTTATGCGAGATAAAGTGCCGATTAATGTCATATTATTTTTTTTATTTAAAACAAACTGATGCCAGATAAAATCACATCATCTGGAACAGACAGGTGTCAGAAAATTGTTTTTGGAAAAAATAGATATCAGATAAAATCGTCATTAAAGCGTATAGAGGCCCAAAATCTTGTCGTTTAGAACCGATAGACGTCAGATAAGATCGTTTTTTTTATGTGGGATCAAATTATTTCTTTAAGTTGAACAAATTGTAACCTGTTACAGATTAAAATCTGACCAAATGGTAATTAAAAACAACTTGATGTCTGGGCCCCGCACTTTTATTGGCCCCGTACTACTTCTAGGTGTAAATTATTAAATTAAATCTTTATACCTTATAACACTTATAACAGGGCCTCCGTGTCCTCCTGATTGACCTATGCGCGATAAAAAAGGAATTGTCTGATTTCATTGAAGAACAAAGTTACAAAAACAAGGAGGCGCGGTGGCTGAGTGGTTAAGCGCTGGGGGTCCTGGGTTCCAATCTTGGTGAAGACTGGGATTTTGAATTTCGTGATTAAACCTAACTCTAATGGGTGTCTGACTTTATTTGGGAAAGTAAAAGCGGTTGGTCGTTATATTGGCCACATAACCCTGCTTGTTATCCGTTGGCCATAGAAACAGATGACCTTAACATCATCACCTCATAGATTGCAAAATTTGAAAGGGAAATTTTACTTTTCTTTTTACAAAAACAGTTTGTGTTGAAACACAAATTCCAAATCGGCCCCTCGAAGTGGTCCACCCAGGCAGATAAAAGGCAGATTTCAATATTTTCAGAAAGAATATGAGAATGAAATTCTATCAAAGGCTAATGACCGCCACTCAGGGGGGGGGGGGGAGGTTAACAGATCTTGTGAGGTGCCCCAACGGTCCAGCAGACCAAGGGATAGGTGAAAGTGAAGAAGAAGTTGAATGCCTAACTGGCCTATAATGATTATCTAATTGATCTCATTGTTCTGTAACGGGCCAATCTCTTATTCAAAGCTTCAAGAAAATAATCATTCCCGTAAAGAAAAAAATTCTCCCCTTCCTTTATTACAGTGTGTTATGCTTCACTAGCCACACTGCATTTCACGTGATAATATTAAAAAAACCTCTTATCAATTGTTGTTTTAAATTATGTTCCTTATATGTATACTAAATAGATTTTTCCTCTTTAAAAAATGAAAGTTTTTTTTTCTGCAAATGCAATTGTTGATATGACTGAACTTGTATAACTTAACAGCACAATTGTACAAAAACTAAATTTAAAAATATCTACAACCGTTAGCATAAATGTATTAAAATATGGAAAATGGTAGTCACCCTTACTAAATAGGCTCTCGTGTTTGTTAGTAAAAAAAAATGGTTGTAAAAATGGTGTATTTTTATGAGAAAACTGCTTGCAATTTTGCATAGTTGATTTTAAAAATTAAATTTTTCGCTTTCAGAAACAAAAAAGTAGCTGTTGCTTCAGAGCTTTTTCTAGTTTACGAGATCTCAAACGGGACGGACAGACAGACCACACAAAACTAATTGCGTCGGTTCCCCTTTTGGGGGCCGCTGAAAATGTAATGCAAAGACTAATTTATTTTCTTATACAAATCTTAATTTTCACTTATTATTATTATCCCTATCCAGAATGAGCCACTCTAAATCCGTTTGGCATAGTACCCCGCAATTGTAAGGGTAGGCCCTGCTTATCTGTATCATTAAGTGTTTTTAGAAGAATTATTGTATTGTGAAACATATCTGATGATATTTTTTATTTTAAAAACTCAGACTCATGTCAATTGAAAATATTTTTTTTTTCTTCATTGAAATCGATCATTTAATTAAATAATTGTGTCTTACTTTCCAAAGAATCTCTTTAAATTCTAAGCAGTTTTAATTTAATTTTGTTTTCTTTCATTTTCTGAGGAGGTGATGATAAATGTTTTTAGAAAACCTGCCCCAATTCCAGTGTTTTCAAAAAAAAGTACACAAAAAAAAAACAAATATTTTTAAAGGAGGGGGGAATTGAATTGTGTACTAACTTTACTTACTTACTTAGACTTAGGTTCTCACGCGCCGATCGGCGCATTGGGCGGCAAGCTGTCTCCATAAAGATCTGTCATTGGCAATGTCTGAAGCCTCCTCCCATCTGGTGTCCACTGTTCTGAGGTCCTCCATGAAGGTATGACGCCAAGTTATACGAGGACGTCCCTGTTTGCTTTTCCTCGTATTGGCCTCCATGTCATCGCAATTTTGGGTATGCGTAGTTCATTTTGTCGTAGAACATGTCCCGCAAACCTCATGCGACGTTCTGTCACAACCTCACTGAGTGTTCGACTCCCAGTTCGGCTTAGGATTTCCTTGTTTGAGACCCGGTCTGTGTAGCTGACTCTCAGAATCCGTCTCAGCCATTTTTGTTGAGCCACATTTAGTCTCTTCTCAATTTTGACAGATGACTTCCATGTCTCACATGCATATGTTGCAGTTGGAATGACAATTGTGTTGAGAAGGTGTATTTTTGTCTCGAGTCCAATGGCTTGGCTTGTCCAGATAGGCTGCAGCCTTTGGAAGATGCTCCCTGCCTTTCCTATTCGGCACACTACATCATGTTATATTGAATTTTGTACTAATCGTAAGTTAAAAAAAAACTAACTAACAATTCCATTAACTTACTTTCTTTCGTAATGACAGGAAAGTAAAAAGTAAAGTTTCCCTTCAGACCTTGTTATCTACTGGACAGATGATGTGAAGTTATCTGTTTCTGTGTTCCACTGTTAACGAGGGTGTCATGTGGCCAGCACAACGACCAACCGCCTTTACTTTTCCCCAACTAATGTCAGGTACCCAGTAGAGTTGTGTAGACTCAGAGATCCCGAAATTAAAGATCCCAAATATTCGCAAGATTCGAACCCGGGACCCCTTAGTGTGACAGACGGACAGACGGAAATTTTGCACAAACCTAATAGCGGCTTTTCCCCTTACGGGGGCCGCTAAAAACGAAAGATGGCGACTATGTCCAGCAAAGGAAAAAAAAAACATGAAAGAAGTCATACACCGGATATGTTGACACTATAATGACCACTTGTGTCAGTTCATCTGTTCAGGTTAAGTCATTACACTCTAATCTGGACCACGATTGTTTTTGAAAAAAAAAAGTTGAGCTTTTAATAGGCTATTAGATATGGTTTCAAACCGTTCTCTTTACTTTGTTATATTTTTCCTCCTCTCTGGGAAAATGATTGAACTCGGCTAGTGACCTGAGGTTGTGGAACAATGTAGAGTAATTGTAGGATTGGATATAAGATTCAATTTGATGGAGAGATTAAATCAATCGCAACTGTCACAGCACGTCACGCGTGCTAAATCTAAACAAGAAAATGCTTTCAATTCCTTCTTTATGCAGCTAATAGAGAGATTGTTTGTTCTTGATGACAAATGAATGTTGTATTTTTAAAATTGTAACATTTTTAACCCTCACTCATTCTTGCTGTCACCACCCAGCCTTCTCGCAGCCCCAATTCCCCCCCCCCTGGTTCAGCGAAGATATCTAGTAGAGCAAACCACTTTCTTCTGATAGGTCTATAGGTCCAGACATACAATACAGAACGCAGAATGTTCCTGAACGTCTAGTAGCTCGTAATTCTTTTCACAACTGACACATTTCTAGGAAAATCGTTCGAGCCGTTTTCGAGATCCGCCCATGAGTTTACAAGATGAATGGAGGAACTGTAAAATAAAATCACTATCTCAAGTATTTCGTCATGATTACTGAATAATTATGCAAAGTTTCAACTTGATCCGAGAATAGGAAGTGGGAGAAATAACGTGTACAATATTTGTACCAGACAGACAGACAGATAGACAGACAGACAGACAGACAGACGGCAGTTAGTTGATATAAGCTTGATAAAAATATCTTGTTTACAAACTTCTCTGTCAACCTTGACACGTACACCACGTGCACCACGTGACTGGAGTAGCTTCTGTCGCGTAAGTTCAAACCTGCCAGTCTACTCAAATCTCCTACGTCAAGTTTAGAGAGAACCTGAGGCGCTCAGAAGTAGATATTTCTTTTCATCTTCGAGACAAATTATTTACTTATTTGAACAGAAGAACATCAGATGTCTATTTGAGAAGAGTTGTGTCAAACATACAGCCAACACTGATTTAATTGAGGGAATTCTAAATATAGTACTTATGCCAATAAGAATACTTAACAATACTTTTTGTTGTTTCTTTAGATCTCCTGTTTTGTATATCGCATGTATTGTAAATGACTTAACTTATAAAATACAGATGTTACTTTAAAAAAAAGGTGATGATTACGTCCTACGCGTCATGCATTTAGTCATACATGTTAACCAATGACTTAAATTCTGCCAACTCATTGTCTTTCCTGGCTGGCTCAGGCAACCCATTCCATGCTCTAATAGTACTAGTGAAGAACGAGCATTTGTACAAATTTGTCCTAGCGTATGGAAGTACATGTTATATTTTGTTGAAGTATATTATAAACACTTTAGTAATTAATGTTCGAATTCTTTTCATTTAGCTTAGCTTTATGTTTATCAATCTGTTGCTTCTGTCGCAACCCAACTCTCAAAAAACCATACAAAGGGAGAAAACAATGATAATGTCTTTGCCCTTCCCCCTTTCCTTCCAACGACAAATTGTAGCTTACATTCCGAGAGCCTGAAAATGCATTCTCCTAGCGTCTACACCGCAAACCTCATGCTACAAAACGCTGATAAATAGGTAAGATTACAGATGGAAGTATCACTGCTGACAGACATCTGTTGTTGCTTTCTTGTCGTACTATTAATTTTTGTTGGTTCCGCAAGGTTGTCTTTGCAGGAAGTGGTAATGGAAGTAAGCACTCCACTGCCTATAAAATGCTTCCTAATGGCATGCGTCTCAAACAGCCTCTGAGAACCACTCCAACTCCTGGCCTTCACGTGTGGCTCACTAACACGAGAAGGGGCAAAGGCGAGTAACTGGCGCCTTAACCAGTTAGCTTCGGGCAGAAGGGGCTCGTTAGCCGTGGCTGGCTACCCACCTAGGAGAAGGAAAACTCTGAATTGAAACCTCTGTTGCTTTGCAGCTATACCCAATCAAGGGAAAGGCTTCGGGAGTCAACCCTGAGGAAAAATCAGGAGCTGGCGACCCTAAGGCAGTTTATAGCACCCAGTGCTACACTCTGGAAGAACCTGCGACGCTGCTGACCCCAAACTGTATCGGCACTGCCGTTTCTTTGGATACATCAGCTGCGTGGAAAGGGGGAACTGGTGTGTGGGCGACATCGTTCCGACCAAAGCTAATGCCCAGGCATTCATCTCACCAAGATGATCCATAGTCGCTTCGAGGCTGAAGGAGGTTATAGATAGATTAACTTTTGCTGTTTGTTCTTGATTTCACTTGGGAGAAATTCCAGCTTTCTGGCGTGAATGAGGACATCAGATTAACGATGGGAGAGGCTAAACTCTCTTCATCTAAAGAACATTTTGGTTTTGTTCTGGTTGTAGACGCCTTTCAGGAATACACTATAAATAGTCCTCCTTTATGTTTCCTTTGTGTTTACATCGGTAATGTCTTTTTTTTTCTTTAATAGATCAATGTTCTTTTATTTGTTTTTTTAACGGCAATGCAACACGACATGTATAGTGTTCCTTAACAAAAAATCTTCAAAAATACTTTTAAAAATGGTTTAATAATGTTTATCTAAGGGGAAGAACTCCACATGTGCAGCCACCTCTCAGTATTATACTATTTATTTTCCATTTTTTATGTCAAAAAAAAAATTATTACCACTATTAAATTAATACATTTTTTATTGATTTATGTTTTGGTAGGAGCAATAAATAATTGTACAAAGTTTCAACTTTGTTCCAGAATGGGAAGTTTGAGAAAAAAAAAACGTGTTCTAAATGTGTACAAGACTGACAGACAGACAGACAAACAGATTTTGGTATAAGCTTTGTGAAAAGCTTCCTAACCTACCTTTGTAAGTAAAATACTTTCCCACTGGTCTAGAAACGTTGCATTAACCCTGGGGTTCTCAAGCTGTGAGTCGCGACCCCCTTGTGGGTCAATTGACGATTCGCAAGGGGTCGTGTAACCCCTCGAAAATGTGGATTGTTTTTGTGTACTCTTCTATTGCTGTGTGTTTGGGGGGGGGTCGCTGCAGAGTGTTGGGATTCTAAAAAGGGGTCGCCGAGCTTCAAAGGTTGAGAACCGTTGCATTAACCTATCTCTTCGGGCTTTCATTTCATTTTCGTTCTGTCTTTTTTTTCACTTTTGGCCCTGACGAAATCTATCGGTTGAAATGTTGATTGACATTTGAGCTATCTTGTGTGTTAGTTAACGATCAGCATGTGATATTAGGATTGTTAAGATTGAGGTTTTGATTGGTCATTATCTTTGTTATGGGAAATTAACTTTCTCATAAATAAGAACGCTGATTAAATGTGTACTTTCACCGCTAAATATATTTGCTATACATATTTATATATTAATAAGACCTATATATATGCTCGCTACGATGTAGTCCGTTATGGCAACACAAAACTCTATATCTAATTAAATTAGAGCATCAGTTAAGTTAATATGAAAAGTACGTGAAATAATGACGGTTGATTTGGAACAAAACAAGTAACAGTTATCTCCATGTCGAATGTTTTGATGTATGTCTTCTCCTAATGAGATTGCACTTTACAGAACAAAACATTTCAACTCGAGAAGAATTCATTTAGTTTGATGTTGCAGTGATCCCTCGTTTTTTCGCGTAGATGCGTTCCAAGATGCGTTCCAGGATCACCCGTGAAAAATAAAATTTTGCATATACATATGAAATATTTTTACAAATAATTTGAAAACGAAATCATTAAGTTTCGTGCAATGTTCTTTAAACAGGTTAATAATAGCAACAAACCCAAATATTTATTTTCTGATCGTGTTTTATCAATCATTACTCAATCTGATATTATTCTAGTGTATAAATAACTCTGAGACTATAACTCACAACCATAGACATAAATAAGTATAGACTGGAAAAAAAGAAAGTAACTTCATGTAACTTTAAAACATGTTTATCTATTGAATTCGGATTTCCGAATTATGAAAATTAAAAAAAATTGCATGATCTTCAGTCTTAGAGATTAAACAAAATTTATAGACATAAAATAAAGTACACACAATTTGTTTCATAAAACTCTCTTAATGGCCAGTCTATATTTATTTATATCTATGCTCACAACTTATAATTGAATCCAAAAATACAAAAACATTTTATCAGAATCTTATTGATCTACTTAAAGTAAACTTCCTCTTCCGAATTGTTTTTTTTTTCAGAGATTTGAATTATAGTTCAAAACGAGGTTACAAAGAGATGTATTGAACAAAATTTATTAACGTCTTTTTAAATATTAGGTTTTCGAAGACATTTTTTTCCACTACGACTCTCAAAACTTTAATCTTTGTTTCTTGAAAAGAAAAGATGCCCACATATGTAGATATGTGGTCATCTTTTCTTTTTAAGAAACAAATCGGTTTGTATTTGCAATGTAGTTAGGACCTAAAAATTCAAATGAGAATTTTTCAAAGTAAAAAAAAAAATTCAAAAAGCTGATAAAAGATAGACGTTTTGAGCGCGTCAAAACAGTCGAATATCCAAAGAGCGTTAAACCATCCTACTGTTGGCATCTTATGCTGACCAACATAGGCCTTCTACAAGAGGTCTAGCTAAATGTAGATAAATACACCTTATAAATGTATACTTACACTACTTGTGTCTCATTTATTAGTAACAATTAAGTATCGGCACACTCCCCCGCGATACTTAAATTTAATCAGTTTAACCTGCCTTTTTTAATAGGGTAAATAATGGGCAGTAGATGTCAGGAAAATGCGTTTCTGCAGTGAAAACTGCTAGAAAACGCTTAGCGTCGACCTCCCCCAGCACCCTATTGTCAAGAGAAAGTCCACCAACATGACTATATTGTTTGATTTTTTTTTTTTTTTTTTGCATAAGGTTGAAAATAACTTCTCTAATTGTAGGATAGTATACACTAGATCTTTTTCCTGTTCTCTGATATATATACTTTAGTCTAATATTGAAGAGGGGGGGTGGGGCTTTATCGTAAAACAAATTTTATCTACGCTCATGAACTTTGGTGACTTTCGTTTGCATTATTTTTTGTTTTATAGAAGAGGCAGATTTTAACCTCAAAAGACCTGGAGTGGGGATTTTAAACTCCCCCCCCCCTCTTCCTTGACTAGGACTAGTTCAACATTAAAATCTCAACTTAAATGATAGCTATAAATCAGTCTTGAAATTCCACCTCCGCTTTCATAGGCCCTGCGCTAATTATTAATTTAATTATTAAATTGCAAAATATATACGAAAAATTCTAAGAAATCTGAATTTATTAAAATCTCCAGAAAACTCATAACAATATTCTGAAAAATAGAAAAAATTGCAAGTTTGGTAAAGTAAAGTTAATTTGATCGCAATTTTTGTAATTTGTAATGAACAAATAAAAATCAAAGTCTAAAATTTATTTTCTTATACAAAATCTTAATTTACACTTATTATCCTTATTCCCACCAAGACTAGGCCCCGCGCAGTCAGTTTCGCATAGGGCCCTGCAATTGTTAGGACCGGCCCTGGTCAGTCATACAGTTAAAGTCACTAATTTTAGTAAGTTAATCAGCTTTAGTCAATCAGTCAATCAGTTTTACTCAGTCAGTCAGTCATAACGTTTTCAGTATTGCTTTATTTTATTTCATTAAGTTTTGATTTTGTTAATTAACGAACTACAGCGCTTTTTTAAAGAACAAAATAAGAAAAAGAAAAAAAAACAATATAAGAATTTGAGAAAGATAGACAGAGAGAAAGCGAGAGAGGAGGGGGGTATAGAAAACGGTTATAGCAACGTCAGTAGCAGTCCACTGCCTGTTTACGTAAAGTAAGAGAATGATAAACGAGAGAAGATAGAGCAAGAAAGATAATATAAAAGAGAGAGAGAGAGAGAGAGAGAGAATAGATCCATAGTTGGGATACAAGTATGCTATTAAAAAAAACAAGAAGTTTCCAAAATGACGACTAGAGAGGATTGCTGGCTAATGTGTGCCTCTGAAACTCCTGCTGTGATAGATATGTCACCACAGCTGTGACAGACAGACTTCCCAGTTCACCGCGACATTGTGACATACGGTTTGCATTCATTTCATAATCACATTAGAAAAAAATTAAATGTATTTTCTTTTTACTATTAATTTTACTTATAAAAGTCATTGACCTGAAGTGAACAAATTACTTTTTTTCAAAGTTGTCATCTCCGGGTACGGCTATCTAGGGCGTTGCTATGGAAATGTAAGAGTGACCTACATAGTTTACATATATCGCCACATCGAATGTTGACGTGGTCATCTGGGACTAAAGTGTTTTTTCAACGAATGCTATTCAGTCTGTGTCAACAATGTGACTTCATTTCTTGCTGTTTGTACCTACATCTTTAGAAACTTGAACAAACCCGATTTATAAGGCAGAAGTTTATTTATTTAAGGGGAAAAGCCGCTATCAGTTTTGTGTGGTCTGTCCGTCTGTCAGTCCCGTTTAAATCTCAGAAACTAGAAAAGATATTGAAAATTCGATATCATATTTTAGATGTTACAAAGTTCTGATGCAGCTTTTCATATATTTTAAATTAACATTTTTAAATTAAATATGCAAGCAGGGTTTTTTCCTCATAAAAATACACCACTTAGATAAAAACAAAACTTATGGGAATGTAACACTGGCTTCATTTATTCGCACATTGGTACAAATAAAATTGCGTATAAGGTAATGGTGGGAAAATATCGATGACTATTAAATATCTTTTACATCTGCCAACTAACTTTGTTGAATAAAATATTCATTCACATTTTGTTTTTAAAAGAGATTTTTTTATACGAACTTTAATTAACTGTAAGTCTTAAAAAACGGATTATTTTCTGCTAATACGCTTTATGACAAGTAAGATTTCTTTCCCTTATTCAAGATACCAAAAAAAAAATTACCAATAGCTAATTAACTAATTGTTGTTTTTTGTGTATTGATTCTTGTGTTGTCAGGTCAAAGAAATAATTGTGCAAAATTTCGGCTTGATCTGAGATAAGGTGAGTGAGAAATATCGTGTACAAACTTTTTACCAGACAGAGTGAGTGGATTTAAGTTTTGTAAAAAAAAAATAATAATAATTTCAATTACAAAATGACGTCATCGCAATGACGTCATCGCACCAAGAAGAAAGTGTCATGTCGTACATGACCGAACTAGCTCAGTTTATCCCTCCTTTAGGTGTTGAAGAGTTCTACCTTAGTGTTGACTTCCTACAAGTACTTTTGTTTTCTTTTCCTGGTATCTGATACCCAGCAGTTGTCTGTAACAATCACTCTCCAAGCTTTGAAGTCTTCCTGGTATCTGATACCCAGCAGTTGTCTGTAACAATCACTCTCCAAGCTTTGAAGTCTTCCGCAGTTCTTGATGTCTAGCTCTCACAAGCATATTAGTTGGAATTTAATTAATTTCTGGATAGATCTGCGTTACATTTGTACGGCATTTCGTTTTTTCTTCCATAATTCATTTAAGAATAAGGATACATTCAAGCTTGAAATTAACTATTATTTATTCTACATATTAAAATATACTTTATTATAACCTTGTGATTTTATTTCGAAACACCAGTTCATTCAATTAGATAACAAACGAGTCATGTCCTTTAAAGCTGCATATCAAGAGGCCCGAACAAGACTGGTCCCAAATCCCTTCAATAGATGAAAAACTATACTGAGAACTGCTTGATTATTTTACATTTCAATATCACTGCCTGGTTAGCAAACTAAGCACTAAGAATAAAAATAAACTCCAGAGATTCCTAAATGCTGCTGGTAAAGTCATTGGCAAAAAAACAAACCCCATTAGGGCAGCTGTTTGAGGCAAACATCCTCACAGAATCTAAGAAGATTCTAGAAATAAAAAATCGCCCTTTGGGTCAGGATTTCGTTATTTTACCATCACAAAAGAGATACAAGACACCGATAGCAAAGACAAACAGACATAAAAACTCTTTTGTTCCTCTGGCAATCAGATCATTAAATAGAACCAATCTAATGTAAACTTTTTATATGTAAATTGTGAGTGAGTCTGGTGTGAATGTACATTTTTTTTTAAATAATGTTTTGTTTTGTATAATGCATAAATTGTAAGTCAAATCTCCTTACGGACAATAAAGATTATTATTATTATTATTTGGAAACCACCACGCGGTTCATCTCAGATATAGATTTGAACATGAAATGAAAAATGACAACAAAGAGGAAAAAAAAAATGACCGCTGGTTTTCCTGTTCTATTTAAATATCCCCATGTTGTTTGTTCTTACGCTTTCCTTTTCTGTACACTGTCTTCGTTTTCTTTTCCCTTTTATTCCCTATCTTTGCAACATCGGGAAAATTGTATCATTGAGCCATCGCGTGCCGCACAGCACTTATGGCTAGATACTTCCGCGCCTTAATTCACATTGTTAAAGTAACATTATAGTCTGCTACAGCGAGTCTTAAACTTTGTCGCGTGGACATGCCACTGTCACGTGGTGTGATGTTATTGGACACACATTTGATTGTTATAGTTAAGACGAAACACATAGGCATGTAATAGTAATAGTTGTAGTTGTTATTGTTCTGTAGGCACGAGTAATTCTAATTGTTACAAACGTTCTGTGGGCACAAGTTGTTATTTAAGTTCTGTAGGTATTCGTACCTCAATTCCATTGCTAGGATATTGTATCCTAGCAATGGAAATGAGATGCTACAAAATAATCCTAGGCATCACATTTAAACACCGCATCACAAGAGAGATTAGAGACAGAGTTACTGCAGTATAGGACCCCATGATAAGCTGCTAACTATTGTAAAAACGCAAGCTTCAACTAAAACCCCATCACCATATTACAAGGTTTTCAGGGCTTGCAAACACTTTCCTTCAGGGAACAGTACCAGGAAAAAGAAGAAGATGAAGAGAAAGCGATGGGAAGCTAACATAAAAGAATGGGCTGGCCTGCAATTGAAAGAGGTTCTGTCAAAGGCATAAGACAGAGAGGAATGTAGAAAGACGGTCGACAAATCTTGACCGTTGTCCCAAGGTCCAACAGACTAAGGGATAAGTGAAGGTATACCTAGGTCCCTAGTTGCGATAGTTATGTGGACACATTTTGTAATAGTATTTCTGTAGTCATACGTAGTTTTAATAGTTATGTAGGCACACGTACCTCTACTACTTTTGTAATAGTTCTGTAGTACTTGTACATGTAATATTCATTAGGCAGACGTGTTCTTAACATTTTGTTGTGCACAGATAAAGCTAACAAGATTTACGATTTACAACACCTTCCCAATTTCGTTCCTGTCTTATCTAGAAAAAAAATACTTGAAGTAGACATTTTCAGAGCCAGACACAGGCCAGATACAGACGAAACGCAGGCCTAATGTTGTGACAGACGATATTTTAAACTCTTATTTTTTTCTATCATTTAAAAGATTTGACTTCAATGCCCCATTTCTTTTAAAATGAAGTTAAATCTTTGTATCTAGGACCTGTACTAAAAACAAGGTGCTGCTAATGATAAAGGCATTATTTTGATGACAAATAGACCCTTTAAAACATTTTGAGAACTACTCTCTCCTTAAAGCCTCAAACCTAATCTCATAAAGACATGTTGATCACATGTGCTGTCCGCTTTACGCTCATTCACCTCAGGCTAGAGAGATGACTATTTTTAATCATACTTGACACAGATCATTGTCTCTATTGACAGTCATGGGTAGACTGATTCTCTAACTTTGTTTTCTCGTGTGAGTGTAAGTTAATTGTTGAATGGAGCTATCATCCAATCAGGATCGACTCATGTTTAAATAAAATTTCATCTACACGGCTAATCCAGGCAAATAATAACATACATCCTACCAGCCTATGTTCATGTAGACGTATTGTAAAGTGGCCTACTAACATGTTACGTAAACCAATACATTCAACTTTTGATATGTCGATCTAATTTTCAATCATAACATAAAAAAAAAACACTTACATTTGTTTCGGGTTACAAGAGTCTTAGACTGAACAATTAGGACAGGCTTCCGTAGGCCTAGAGTTCCAAGAGTCTTAGACTCAACTCTTAAGACAAGCTTCCGTAGACCTAGAGTTACAAGAATCTTAGACTCAACTTTTATTACAAATGCCAAGAAGAAAAAAAAAAACGAAATATAACTCACTAACAAATAAAATATAAAAATAGTAGTTTTAAAAAAAGGGAGGTAACAGCGAAAATCACTATCACATCTCTCAATACTGCAAGGCTTATCTCCAACTTTTTTTTAGATAAAACCATAGACATAAATAAATATAGACTAGAAAATAAGATATTTTTATGAAGGGAACATTTGTGATATGCAAATTAGTGTACTATACTATACAGCATGAACAGTATAAAAGTTAAGTATTCATATCTATTTCAGCCATAACCTATATAAATATTGCATTATTCCTACTAAGGTTTATTTGTCTCTTTTGTTATCTTTTAGCATGACTGTAATGTCAATCAATCATAATGTTTATTTTTTGTTCTGAAACTGTTTTTTTTTTTATTTTAGCTTATTTGGACATTCTGCTGAAAAAATCCCTAGTTTCACTCATTCAAAGTTAAGGACTGAATCCTTTACTTCTTTTTTCCAGTGTATATTTATTTATGCTATCTATGCCATTTTGTGAATGAAAATAGTGCGGATTTGGATACACCATTTTTCTTTCACACCATGCTGTGTAAATAAGGAGGAAGTGTAGTTTTGTTTAATCTTTGAGTCTAAAGATCGTGCAAATTGTCAGATTTCGGAAATCCGAATACAATGGATATACATTTTTTCAAGTTACATAAAGTTACTTCCTTTTTCCAGTCTATATATGTCTATGGATAAAACAAAATTAATGAACACTCCATAACACGTGATACACATAGAGGCATGTGAGAATTTAGGAACTATAATGCTCTGTTTGTGTGTATATGACTGTTATATGTGTATCATCCTAAGTAGGTTCCACGACAATTCGTTCACTGACATTTCGTTCAACGACAAATCGTTCACGACTTTCCATTCACACAACAATTTATTCACTCGATATTTCATTCAACCGACAATTCGTTCACACGACTATTCGTTCACCCGACACATTGCTGACCGACTACTTCCATATTAATAATGGACCACAGCAAGTTTTGCGGCTAAAGATGTCGCTCCGAACGTGATTATACACTGAAAACAAAAATTATCCCATTTAAATCCTTATTTTTCTGCCTCTACATTTTAAATGAAAAAAAATCCCTTTCTTATTTTCCGGCGAGAATTTTACATTCATTTTTCTTTTAATTAAAATGAAATGAATTTCCTTTTTCTTTTTTCTCTCTCTCTCTCTTCCCTTGAGTTGGCAACACTAGTGTGAATCTGAAATCATCAGATAGATGGCTAAATATAGCACAGACTAAACGGAAACAAAAAGTCTAATTTAACTCTAGGGAGCTGGAAAGGGATGATGTCAATTCAATTTTAATATCAATTGTTTAACCTCAAAACTAAGCGCAAAGTAGAACAATTTTATGAGCAAACTCAAACACACATACTAACTCACATACATACATACATACACACACACACACAAATACACATACTAACTCACACATACACACACAAATACACATACTAACTCAAACACACAAATACACATACTATCTCACACACACACAAATACACATACTAACACACACAAACACACATAAAAACTCACACACAAACATGCATACTAACACACACATTTATACATACTAACATACACACAAACGTACATACTAACACACACACAAACATACATACTAATTCACACACAAACATACATACTAACACACACACACACAAACATACATACTAACTCACACACATATACACATACTAACACACACACGCACGCACAAGCACACATACAAACTCGTTACGCTGACACCCAAAGAACACTGTCAACACATTAGAGTCTACACTTTCAACCCATGCCATTTGAAGTCCTGAACACTAAACTCCAACATCCCAACCTGTGTGCAGAGGAGACCAATAGCTCGTCGTCACGTCACTGGTCTCTATACGATGTCTAAGCTGCCCACAGATTGCGAAGTCAAAAGTCTGTGTTGCGGCCTGCTATCTCGATCGGTCTCGGCTACAAAGTCACAACCTGTGGGCTGTAGGGACCAATAGCTTGTTGCCTCGTTCACAGGTCTCCTCTGACGATTGGTGTAAATGGCTAGTTGGTCACTATAACATCAAGTAGGTGAGTAAATGTGAAAAGCCTGGTCGAGAGACTAAGTACGCTTGAACTTGGCTTGGCTACTTATGAAGTGGGCTCGAGGTTCGACACCCGACTCGAGCAGAGTTGTGTTTACGAAGCGCCTACAGGCGTGATCTCCCTGACCTCTATATCGAAGGTGCCGCTACAGGCAGCACGGAAAACCATCTCCAAGATATCCCCTTCCACTGGTCTACAAATGAAAGCATAAAAGTAGCGCTATATAAGAGCTATAATTATTATTAATTATTAAATGTTCTACTTTAAATAATAACTGTTGATTCTTTTAGAGGAAAATGTCACATACAAAAACGCATACAAGGCCCAATATCAACACATACACAAACAGATTTCAATCTTTAAAAAACTGGGTTTAATCGAGACAAAACGTTCTAGATTGGTCTCAGTTGAATGGAGAAAGACCGTCAGCAGATCAGATGTGCTGCCCCAATGGTTCAACAGACTACTGGAGGCTAGATTTTCAATTAGAGATTATGTATTTACTTTTTACAAGGTGACCTTTTTTCTTCTGTTCCTATTCTCGGTTTCGTATGCTCACAGCACAACTGTATTCTTCCGAAATTTACTTTAACTCTATTCTTTCCGTAATTATTTACCACATTCTGATGGAATCAACGTTGGTATCGTCAGTCAGGAGAGAAAGAGTTAACTCTATTCTTTCCGTAATTATTTACCACATTCTGATGGAATCAACGTTGGTATCGTCAGTCAGGAGAGAAAGAGTTAACTCTATTCTTTCCGTAATTAGTTACCACATTCTGATGGAATCAACGTTGGTATCGTCAGTCAGGAGAGAAAGAGTTAACTCTATTCTTTCCGTAATTAGTTACCACATTCTGATGGAATCAACGTTGGTATCGTCAGTCAGGAGAGAAAGAGTTAACTCTATTCT
>JADKLZ010071525.1:0-22326 GCA_021533235.1 Biomphalaria straminea
CCGATGTAGAAGCTGTAGGTCTAGTAGTGGCAGAAGCTGCAGGTCTACTAGTGGCAGAAGCTGCAGGTCTAGTAGTGGCAGAAGCTGCAAGTCTAGTAGTGGTAGAAGCTGCAGGTTTAGTAGTGGCAGAAGCTGCAGGTTTAGTAGTGGCAGAAGCTGCAGGTCAAGTAGTGGCAGAAGCTGCAGGTCTGGTAATGGCAAAAGCTGCAGGTTTAGTAGTGTTAGAAGCTGCAGTTCTAGTGTAGAAGCTGCAGGCCTACTAGTGGTAGAAGCTGCAGGTTAGTAATGCTAGTAGCTGCAGGTCTAGTAGTGCTAGAAGCTGCAGGTCTAGCTAGGGTAGTGTGGTACTAGCACTAACGACCAGGTAGTGTAGAAATGACTCAATTAAAAATTTCTCCTCGGTAGTAGCTTGGAACTCTCCTAGCACGTGCAATCCGTCAGAGTGGGCATGCTCAACATAGAGTACATTTCACCTCATCAACACATTGAATCAGATACGAAAAGGGAGATAACAATGAATTTAGTACAGGACAGGTCAGGTACTAATCTTCAAATATCAATTATAAATGGAAGGGAAATAACGTAGATAAAACTGAGAATAATAATAAGAAAATAAATTACGATCATGCCAGTTGAAGCACTTAAAGCTTGGCAGTAAACTATTGGACAAACTCTAGTGAAATGAAAACAGATGATACACAATATGCCCTACTCGGGTTCGTGTTTATATTTCAGCACTCCATAATACGTTCTAGAGGATAGCAATGAATATCCACAAGTACTCTATACAAGAATTACGAAATGTCCGAGTGACACAAGTACCGCAATAGCATACTACATAATACAGGAAAAATGAGAATATCTTTAGTGATGGAAAACTAATGGGCATTAGCGGAGAAGTTTCATCTGGGCAAAATGATCTGGCTCGCCGCATGATTTATTATAATAATTATAATAATTAAAAAAAAGATTTAATTTACAATGAAAAAGTTTTGTATATAAGTTAAAACATTAAAGGTTTACTGTGGCCAACAAGTATGTATATATTATTAGAATAGCTTTTATATAGCATTACTTTCATGCTTATAGCATGCTCAGAGCGCTTTGGTCCCATCTCATTTGCGGACCAATGGTGGGAGGGGGTATCAAGTAGGTTTTTCGTGCTGCTCAGTAAACACAACTCGGCCTGAGTCGGGTGTTGAACCTCAAGCCTCCTGCATAGGTAGCCAAGCCAAGTGTACTTAGCCTCTCGACCACACTTCCCACCATTACAATGAAAATATATTTCATAAGCACTAGTATGTCCCCCAACACATAACTTCTGAACATAGTGGTATGATTGGGATGCAACCATGACAAATGATTTAAAAAGATAAAAAAATTATCAAATGAACTATTATGTCACCAATTTTTTTTTTCAAAATGTCCTTAATGCTCAGAAATTCGATACATGCGCAAGTCATATTTTTGTATGTCATATACTCTTGATTGAAAAATTCTTGTATTTGATATGTAAAGCACAAAGTATTATGTATGTATGTATGTATGTATATCCCGCATAGAAATCAACACCGTTTGACTAAGCTTGATAAAACTCTTCATAAACGTCTGTTAGATCATGGCAGGCCCAATCTATAATGTCCTCTCACAACAGGGAAGATCTAAAGAAAAAAATACCTAAATTTATCTCTATTAAAGAGCAAAATGTTAAGACAAATCGGGTAAACCCGGCCCTTAGGGTCTTTAAAATATCTTTGATTTCGAAAACGGCTCTAACGAAAAATATTCTTAGCTCATTGGCCACATCAGGAAAACTCTAGTTCGATTGTTATTTCGATATATAAAATTTTAAGAACTTCAGTGACGTGGCAACAAGTTATTGGTCGAAACTGCTCAAAGTTTTCGACGTCACAAATCAGTGATCAGGCCTTCTGTAACGATTAATTTCGGTTGATACCCTGCACGCTGCCATCTCCCGTCGCCCTGCGGGAGGTTTAGGGTAGGAATTGAATTAACTTCAACTCTGAAAGAACTTGAGAAACATTGAAACATTTTCCCAACAAAACTTTACAATACATAGTCGTGCATGTATTGAACTCTTCCACCCGAACCCCCAGAATTATGCTAATCTATCTGTGCATGGAGTTCATTTCATTGTTGTTGTTTTTTTTTGGTTAGTAGTGGATATTGTGGGTTATCATCCATGACATTGTTAAGTGAAAGTGTAGTCTGTCGTGAAGTAACTCTAATAGTATATCCATCAACATGAATAAACAAAACAGGTAAGTATCAAAACATGTCTTGCAGTCATCACGTTGAGTGGGGTGGCTATTGTCAAATCTCCATACTTTAAGGAACTTCTGTTTGTGTCAGCCCTTATGATCTTTGTTGATCACTACATCGGTCAGTCCTATGAGGCGTGGTGGCTGATTGGTTAAGCGTTTGGCTACTGCACCTGGAGGTCCTGGGTTCAAAACTTGGTGAAGACTGGGATTTTGAATTTTAGGATTTTCAGAGCGCCCCTGAGTCCACCCAACTCTGCTGGGTACCTGACTTTAGTTGGGGAAAGTAAAGGCGGTCGGCCACATGACACCCTTCTCGTTAACCGTTTGCCAAACAAAACAAAAAACAGATGACCTTAACATTCTTTGCCCTATAGACCACATTGTCTGAAGGGTAATTTACTTTTACCTCGGTCAGCCCTCCCTTTCAAAGAAAACAAAATTCTAATTTATTTTTCCTACTCAGGGGTCGTAGCTAGGAATTTTCCATCGTTTGGGGGCCCGGGGGGCTTGACATCTTTGAGGGCCCCCTGCATTTTGCACAATATTTTTTTAATGTAAAAAAACACTCCTCAAGTGGGGTCCCGGGGGGATTTTCAAATTCTTCCCCTCCTCTCCCCACCCTAGCTACGCCACTGTTCCTACACAAACACAAAATCTAACTTCTTCAAATCTTTTTGGAACTGAGACAAGACGTCAGGAATTTTTTTTTTTTGTTGTTGCTTTTTTTTTTAATTTAACCGAATTTATGTTTCGATAGACATACGTTTTTATATTATTATTTAAAACACAAAATGTTAGGGAAAAAAATCTTCTGCGCATTTGTTTATTAAGGTATTTTTTAATACCAAAAAAAAAAAACAATAAATGAAATAAATGCACAGACAATAATCGAATTATCGGGACAGATCCACCTTTAAGATAAGCTTTTTTGTGACATTTTCTAGAGAACGTTACCGTGGGCAGAGATAATCGCAGAGATTGTCGCAGAGATAGTCGCGGAGATAGAGGCAGAGATAGTCGCTAAGTTTGTCGAAGAGATAGACGCAGAGATAGCCCCAGAGACAGTTGCAGAGGGGGAAAATTCTCATTGGGCAGTGCAAACATTTCAGCACTCTATCGTTGACTCTATGATTCACTCTATCATTCACTTTATCATTCACTCTATCATTCACTTTTGAATTTTTTATAATCAAGACACTAGGTTGATAAACTAGAGGTAATTTTTTATTGATTAATCTGTGCGTGTGTGTGTGTCTACATTTGCAATTGAGAGCATTGTTTATGCTTTCATTCGTCGACCGAAATTGAAACAGAAATAGAAACAGGGGACATAACAACATTTTCCCCATCTCCACCACTTTATTCCATTTCAATGTTGTTGATTTGACCAAAATATAAAGAGACACAAATTGGGTGAAAATTGTTCTATTTCGTTCCGTCCTATAGCACTCCACAGTGATGGTGGGACTTAATTGTGACAGCTTCTTTGCATCAGATAGGTCTATGGTTGGAAGAAGAACTACAGGTTAGAAATAGTTGACACTCATGTAAATTTATTCTACAGAATACTGCCGATCAAATTATTAAATTAATATTATATTGTCGCATATAGAACGTAATTCATGGTATTATAGCGCGTCTTTCGTGAGATTATAGCAAGTCTATCATTAGATTAAAGCGCGTTTTTCGTGAGATTGTAGAGCGTCTTTGATGATATTTTATTTACTCTAGCAACATAATATAGGGCGTCTTTCATTATATTATTGGTTGTCTATCTTATATTATTGGGCGTCTTTCATGATATTATAGCGCGTCTAGCAACATATTATAGGGCGTCTAGCAACATATTATAGGGCGTCTAGCTACATATTATAGGGCGTCTTTAATTGATGTGCACCTGTCCAACCTGAACCTGTGAAAGGAGGTGATATCTTGGAGGTTTCCCTGTTTCCTACTGGCGCTCAGCAAGGACAAATGAACTTGAGCACGTTTGATGGGTAACCAAACGGTTTGTGCAACTTTAACCTTACCAATGTCCATAAGGATGGGAAACATTCATTAAATATTAAATGTGTGTGCATGTTTAGTTTTTTTTTTTTCTTTTACAGGATCATCATCCTTAGTTTGTTGAAATATATGTTTTGGGAATGCTAATATAAATCTGTAAATGAAAAACAAATAATGTTCTTTTGTCAAATGAAGAAGTTGTATCACGCCATTATTCATATCTGTCATTAAAATTAAATGCCCACTACATTTTTTTCTTAGTAAACAAATCTGTTTTCCAAAACATACAAAACAGGTCTCTGTGTTCTAGCTAACGAATCACAGAGCATGCTCTAGATTACTATAGAACTATTGTTTTTTACTGGTTATTTATTATCTTGTTTAATAGGAACAAGGAAAACTAATTCGTCTGTATTCACATATTGTGGCTAAATTTGTTTGGTTTACTCCCCTTAATTATGTTACCGCTATTTCTCCCTCTCGCATTCTTCGCTTAAGTCGATACTTTAATTAATTAATTATAGTATCTAACAAAATGCGTGAATCACTAAACAGAAATATTTAAATAGCCATTTAATTATTGTTAATTAATTGTGAAAGTGAAATGTTTGGCCTCCTTCAAACGTAGAACGACTATGGCTCATCTCGCACACTTCCTCATGTGGCTGTGGAGCCCTATTTCAGTGAGATACTCCCATCCACAAATATCGCAGATTAAGGTGGTTTTCGCTTCAGTAGTAGAGGAGCTGGCCATTTTTTTGCATAGTCTGTTTTTCTTCCAGAGCTGAGGCCCATGTTCTTTCGCTGTCCATAGCTTTCTTGGCCACTGTCTCTCTCCATCTGGTGCTGTCTAGAGCTATGTCTTCCCACTGGTCAGTATTGATGTTCACTGATTTGAGGTCTCGTTTTATTACATCTATGTAACGGAGGTGGGGGCGACCAGTTTTTCTTGAGCCAGTCGCGATTTGTCTGTAGAGGAAGTGAAATAACTTGTACATTATTGGTAAATATAGTTTTAAGGACAGAGTTCTTCTCCTTTATACGACATATTGCGAAACATGTGAACTGTCAAATCCAGAAAGCTAGTAGGTGTCAACATTTGGTAAACAAACGTCCAAGACTCTACTCACTCTCTTGGATATAAACAATTGTCTTCAATAGAAGGATAAGAGTTGAGAGTTTAGTTGTGGTTTTTATAATTATAGCTGTTAGAAGACCAATTCTAGTTAATTATAGCTGTTAGAAGACCAATTTTAGTTAATTATAGCTGTTAGAAGACCAATTCTAGATATACATGACTGAGAACCGCGTTTATCGCTTGGGGTCTGACTGAGAGGTTTGGAAGGAGAACTACAAACAGAACTACAAACAGAACTGTGTCATTTAAGTTTAGCAATTGTGGTATGAACACTTCCAGACACACACACACAAACACAAAACTTTTTTTCCAACTAAAATTAAGCGGGGTGATGTTTACAGGCTCTCAGCAAGTCTGAGCAAGGCACTCCTATCATCAGGCTTGTGTATTGACTTTTTTTTTGTAGGGAGAAGACGATAACCGGAAGCTTATGAAAGATGTAATTACACCGGAAGAACTCGAAATGAAGTCTCGTGTGAGACGACGGGTAGATGAGAGTGTTAGGGACTCAGGAATGTCAGACGATTCAATCTGAGACAGCCATTGGTGGAAATAAATCTTGACAGAATGTTTCAAAATAAGCGTGTTTATTCTCTGTCTAGCAGTAGTGGCTAAACTAGAAAACTGCATCATGTTTGTGGCTGTTTGATAGCGAAGTTTTACTTTTATTTTTTTGGATATTTCACCTATATTTAAAAATAACAAAAAGAGGCAACCCCCCCCCCGCCCTTCCCCCCAAAGAGCATGTAAATTTAAAAAAAAAATACCTTTAATCTAAAAATAAGTTTTGGGAGGATGAATCTTATCATAGGTTATATACTTGGAGAATAATTTGGATTTCTTCTACATATAGCAATATATAATAATATTCTAATTTCTGTACGTCAAATTGTTGTCGAGAATTTATTTTTTAACAAAGTATAGAAGATGACTTCTAGTCTTCAAATCGCAGAATAAATAAATGTATAATTTGAAATGACAGAACTATAACTGCTATATCACAACTATAACTGTGATTTAACACAGGATCTATATCTAATTATTAATGATACTCCATCTAGCCAGACTTTTGTTGTTTAATTGTAACCATTTTCCATCTAGATTACTAGACATATAAATTTAGTTTCATTAAAAGATCTACTTTAAACCCAAAAGATTTTAAATCAGATCCAATTCCATTTTTGAAATAGGTCGATTCTTGATCCAATTGTCCAAATTATCTTTATTGAAATAATTATTTGGAAAAGGTTTATGCGAGATAAAGTGCCGATTAATGTCATATTATTTTTTTTATTTAAAACAAACTGATGCCAGATAAAATCACATCATCTGGAACAGACAGGTGTCAGAAAATTGTTTTTGGAAAAAATAGATATCAGATAAAATCGTCATTAAAGCGTATAGAGGCCCAAAATCTTGTCGTTTAGAACCGATAGACGTCAGATAAGATCGTTTTTTTTATGTGGGATCAAATTATTTCTTTAAGTTGAACAAATTGTAACCTGTTACAGATTAAAATCTGACCAAATGGTAATTAAAAACAACTTGATGTCTGGGCCCCGCACTTTTATTGGCCCCGTACTACTTCTAGGTGTAAATTATTAAATTAAATCTTTATACCTTATAACACTTATAACAGGGCCTCCGTGTCCTCCTGATTGACCTATGCGCGATAAAAAAGGAATTGTCTGATTTCATTGAAGAACAAAGTTACAAAAACAAGGAGGCGCGGTGGCTGAGTGGTTAAGCGCTGGGGGTCCTGGGTTCCAATCTTGGTGAAGACTGGGATTTTGAATTTCGTGATTAAACCTAACTCTAATGGGTGTCTGACTTTATTTGGGAAAGTAAAAGCGGTTGGTCGTTATATTGGCCACATAACCCTGCTTGTTATCCGTTGGCCATAGAAACAGATGACCTTAACATCATCACCTCATAGATTGCAAAATTTGAAAGGGAAATTTTACTTTTCTTTTTACAAAAACAGTTTGTGTTGAAACACAAATTCCAAATCGGCCCCTCGAAGTGGTCCACCCAGGCAGATAAAAGGCAGATTTCAATATTTTCAGAAAGAATATGAGAATGAAATTCTATCAAAGGCTAATGACCGCCACTCAGGGGGGGGGGGGGAGGTTAACAGATCTTGTGAGGTGCCCCAACGGTCCAGCAGACCAAGGGATAGGTGAAAGTGAAGAAGAAGTTGAATGCCTAACTGGCCTATAATGATTATCTAATTGATCTCATTGTTCTGTAACGGGCCAATCTCTTATTCAAAGCTTCAAGAAAATAATCATTCCCGTAAAGAAAAAAATTCTCCCCTTCCTTTATTACAGTGTGTTATGCTTCACTAGCCACACTGCATTTCACGTGATAATATTAAAAAAACCTCTTATCAATTGTTGTTTTAAATTATGTTCCTTATATGTATACTAAATAGATTTTTCCTCTTTAAAAAATGAAAGTTTTTTTTTTCTGCAAATGCAATTGTTGATATGACTGAACTTGTATAACTTAACAGCACAATTGTACAAAAACTAAATTTAAAAATATCTACAACCGTTAGCATAAATGTATTAAAATATGGAAAATGGTAGTCACCCTTACTAAATAGGCTCTCGTGTTTGTTAGTAAAAAAAAATGGTTGTAAAAATGGTGTATTTTTATGAGAAAACTGCTTGCATAGTTGATTTTAAAAATTTAAATTTACTCTTTCAGAAACAAAAAAGTAGCTGTTGCATCAGAGCTTTTTCTAGTTTACGAGATCTCAACGGGACGGACAGACAGACCACACAAAACTAATTGCGTCGGTTCCCCTTTTGGGGGCCGCTGAAAATGTAATGCAAAGACTAATTTATTTTCTTATACAAATCTTAATTTTCACTTATTATTATTATCCCTATCCAGAATGAGCCACTCTAAATCCGTTTGGCATAGTACCCCGCAATTGTTAGGGTAGGCCCTGCTTATCTGTATCATTAAGTGTTTTTAGAAGAATTATTGTATTGTGAAACATATCTGATGATATTTTTTATTTTAAAAACTCAGACTCATGTCAATTGAAACTAATTTTTTTTTCTTCATTGAAATCGATCATTTAATTAAATAATTGTGTCTTACTTTCCAAAGAATCTCTTTAAATTCTAAGCAGTTTTAATTTAATTTTGTTTTCTTTCATTTTCTGAGGAGGTGATGATAAATGTTTTTAGAAAACCTGCCCCAATTCCAGTGTTTTCAAAAAAAAGTACACAAAAAATATTTTTAAAGGAGGGGGGAATTGAATTGTGTACTAATCGTAAGTTAAAAAAAAAACTAACTAACAATTCCATTAACTTACTTTCTTTCGTAATGACAGGAAAGTAAAAAGTAAAGTTTCCCTTCAGACCTTGTTATCTACTGGACAGATGATGTGAAGTTATCTGTTTCTGTGTTCCACTGTTAACGAGGGTGTCATGTGGCCAGCACAACGACCAACCGCCTTTACTTTTCCCCAACAAATGTCAGGTACCCAGTAGAGTTGTGTAGACTCAGAGATCCCGAAATTAAAGATCCCAAATATTCGCAAGATTCGAACCCGGGACCCCTTAGTGTGACAGACGGACAGACGGAAATTTTGCACAAACCTAATAGCGGCTTTTCCCCTTACGGGGGCCGCTAAAAACGAAAGATGGCGACTATGTCCAGCAAAGGAAAAAAAAACATGAAAGAAGTCATACACCGGATATGTTGACACTATAATGACCACTTGTTCAGTTCATCTGTTCAGGTTAAGTCATTACACCCTAATCTGGACCACGATTGGTTTTGAAAAAAAAAAATTGAGCTTTTAATAGGCTATTAGATATGGTTTCAAACCGTTCTCTTTACTTTGTTATATTTTTCCTCCTTTCTTGGAGAATGATTGAACTCGGCTAGTGACCTGAGGTTGTGGAACAATGTAGAGTAATTGTAGGATTGGATATGAGATTCAATTTGATGGAGAGATTAGATCAATCGCCACTGTCACAGCACGTCACGCGCGCTAAATTTAAACAAGAAAATGCTTTCAATTCCTCCTTTATGCATCTAATAGAGAGATTGTTTGTTCTTGATGACTAATGAATGATGTATTTTTAAAATTGTAACTTTTTTAACCCTCACTCATTCTTGCTGTCACCACCCAGCCTTCTCGCAGCCCCAATTCCCTCCACCCCCACCCCCTGGTTCAGCGAAGATATCTAGTAGAGCAAACCACTTTCTACTGATAGGTCTATAGGTCCATACATACAATACAGAACGAAGAATGTTCCTGAACGTCTAGTAGCTCGTAATTCTTTTCACAACTGACACATTTCTAGGAAAATCGTTCGAGCCGTTTTCGAGATCCGCCCATGAGTTTACAAGATGAATGGAGGAACTGTAAAATAAAATCACTATCTCAAGTATTTCGTCATGATTACTGAATAATTATGCAAAGTTTCAACTTGATCCGAGAATAGGAAGTGGGAGAAATAACGTGTACAATATTTGTACCAGACAGACAGACAGATAGACAGACAGACAGACAGACAGACGGCAGTTAGTTGATATAAGCTTGATAAAAATATCTTGTTTACAAACTTCTCTGTCAACCTTGACACGTACACCACGTGCACCACGTGACTGGAGTCGTTTCTGTCGTGTAAGTTCAAACCTGCCAGTCTACTCAAATCTCCTACGTTAAGTTTAGAGAGAACCTGAGGCGCTCTGTAGTAGATATTTCTTTTCATCTTCGAGACAAATTATTTACTTATTTCAACAGAAGAACATCAGATGTCTATTTGAGAAGAGTTGTGTCAAACATACAGCCAACACTGATTTAATTGAGGGAATTCTAAATATAGTACTTATGCCAATAAGAATACTTAACAATACTTTTTGTTGTTTCTTTAGATCTCCTGTTTTGTATATCGCATGTATTGTAAATGACTTAACTTATAAAATACAGATGTTACTTTAAAAAAAAGGTGATGATTACGTCCTACGCGTCATGCATTTAGTCATACATGTTAACCAATGACTTAAATTCTGCCAACTCATTGTCTTTCCTGGCTGGCTCAGGCAACCCATTCCATGCTCTAATAGTACTAGTGAAGAACGAGCATTTGTACAAATTTGTCCTAGCGTATGGAAGTACATGTTATATTTTGTTGAAGTATATTATAAACACTTTAGTAATTAATGTTCGAATTCTTTTCATTTAGCTTAGCTTTATGTTTATCAATCTGTTGCTTCTGTCGCAACCCAACTCTCAAAAAACCATACAAAGGGAGAAAACAATGATAATGTCTTTGCCCTTCCCCCTTTCCTTCCAACGACAAATTGTAGCTTACATTCCGAGAGCCTGAAAATGCATTCTCCTAGCGTCTACACCGCAAACCTCATGCTACAAAACGCTGATAAATAGGTAAGATTACAGATGGAAGTATCACTGCTGACAGACATCTGTTGTTGCTTTCTTGTCGTACTATTAATTTTTGTTGGTTCCGCAAGGTTGTCTTTGCAGGAAGTGGTAATGGAAGTAAGCACTCCACTGCCTATAAAATGCTTCCTAATGGCATGCGTCTCAAACAGCCTCTGAGAACCACTCCAACTCCTGGCCTTCACGTGTGGCTCACTAACACGAGAAGGGGCAAAGGCGAGTAACTGGCGCCTTAACCAGTTAGCTTCGGGCAGAAGGGGCTCGTTAGCCGTGGCTGGCTACCCACCTAGGAGAAGGAAAACTCTGAATTGAAACCTCTGTTGCTTTGCAGCTATACCCAATCAAGGGAAAGGCTTCGGGAGTCAACCCTGAGGAAAAATCAGGAGCTGGCGACCCTAAGGCAGTTTATAGCACCCAGTGCTACACTCTGGAAGAACCTGCGACGCTGCTGACCCCAAACTGTATCGGCACTGCCGTTTCTTTGGATACATCAGCTGCGTGGAAAGGGGGAACTGGTGTGTGGGCGACATCGTTCCGACCAAAGCTAATGCCCAGGCATTCATCTCACCAAGATGATCCATAGTCGCTTCGAGGCTGAAGGAGGTTATAGATAGATTAACTTTTGCTGTTTGTTCTTGATTTCACTTGGGAGAAATTCCAGCTTTCTGGCGTGAATGAGGACATCAGATTAACGATGGGAGAGGCTAAACTCTCTTCATCTAAAGAACATTTTGGTTTTGTTCTGGTTGTAGACGCCTTTCAGGAATACACTATAAATAGTCCTCCTTTATGTTTCCTTTGTGTTTACATCGGTAATGTCTTTTTTTTTCTTTAATAGATCAATGTTCTTTTATTTGTTTTTTTAACGGCAATGCAACACGACATGTATAGTGTTCCTTAACAAAAAATCTTCAAAAATACTTTTAAAAATGGTTTAATAATGTTTATCTAAGGGGAAGAACTCCACCTCTCAGTATTATACTATTTATTTTCCATTTTTTATGTCAAAAATAATTAATTACCACTATTAAATTAATAATTTTTTTATTGATTTATGTTTTGGTAGGGGCAATAAATAATTGTGCAAAGTTTCAACTTTGTTCCAGAATGGGAAGTTTGAGAAAAAAAAAACGTGTTCTAATAGTGTACAAGACTGACAGACAGACAGACAGATAGATTTGGTATAAGCTTTGTGAAAAGGACTGCCTCTCCAACCTAACCCTACCTTTGGAATCAAAATACTTACCCACTGGTCTAGAAACGTTGCATTAACCCTGGGGTTCTCAAGCTGTGAGTCGCGACCCCCTTGTGGGTCAATTGACGATTCGCAAGGGGTCGTGTAACCCCTCGAAAATGTGGATTGTTTTTGTGTACTCTTCTATTGCTGTGTGTTTGGGGGGGGGTCGCTGCAGAGTGTTGGGATTCTAAAAAGGGGTCGCCGAGCTTCAAAGGTTGAGAACCGTTGCATTAACCTATCTCTTCGGGCTTTCATTTCATTTTCGTGCTGTTTTTTTTTTCACTTTTGGCCCTGACGAAATCTATCGGTTGAAATGTTGATTGACATTTGAGCTATCTTGTGTGTTAGTTAACGATCAGCATGTGATATTAGGATTGTTAAGATTGAGGTTTTGATTGGTCATTATCTTTGTTATGGGAAATTAACTTTCTCATAAATAAGAACGCTGATTAAATGTGTACTTTCACCGCTAAATATATTTGCTATACATATTTATATATTAATAAGACCTATATATATGCTCGCTACGATGTAGTCCGTTATGGCAACACAAAACTCTATATCTAATTAAATTAGAGCATCAGTTAAGTTAATATGAAAAGTACGTGAAATAATGACGGTTGATTTGGAACAAAACAAGTAACAGTTATCTCCATGTCGAATGTTTTGATGTATGTCTTCTCCTAATGAGATTGCACTTTACAGAACAAAACATTTCAACTCGAGAAGAATTCATTTAGTTTGATGTTGCAGTGATCCCTCGTTTTTTCGCGTAGATGCGTTCCAAGATGCGTTCCAGGATCACCCGTGAAAAATAAAATTTTGCATATACATATGAAATATTTTTACAAATAATTTGAAAACGAAATCATTAAGTTTCGTGCAATGTTCTTTAAACAGGTTAATAATAGCAACAAACCCAAATATTTATTTTCTGATCGTGTTTTATCAATCATTACTCAATCTGATATTATTCTAGTGTATAAATAACTCTGAGACTATAACTCACAACCATAGACATAAATAAGTATAGACTGGAAAAAAAGAAAGTAACTTCATGTAACTTTAAAACATGTTTATCTATTGAATTCGGATTTCCGAATTATGAAAATTAAAAAAAATTGCATGATCTTCAGTCTTAGAGATTAAACAAAATTTATAGACATAAAATAAAGTACACACAATTTGTTTCATAAAACTCTCTTAATGGCCAGTCTATATTTATTTATATCTATGCTCACAACTTATAATTGAATCCAAAAATACAAAAACATTTTATCAGAATCTTATTGATCTACTTAAAGTAAACTTCCTCTTCCGAATTGTTTTTTTTTTCAGAGATTTGAATTATAGTTCAAAACGAGGTTACAAAGAGATGTATTGAACAAAATTTATTAACGTCTTTTTAAATATTAGGTTTTCGAAGACATTTTTTTCCACTACGACTCTCAAAACTTTAATCTTTGTTTCTTGAAAAGAAAAGATGCCCACATATGTAGATATGTGGTCATCTTTTCTTTTTAAGAAACAAATCGGTTTGTATTTGCAATGTAGTTAGGACCTAAAAATTCAAATGAGAATTTTTCAAAGTAAAAAAAAAAATTCAAAAAGCTGATAAAAGATAGACGTTTTGAGCGCGTCAAAACAGTCGAATATCCAAAGAGCGTTAAACCATCCTACTGTTGGCATCTTATGCTGACCAACATAGGCCTTCTACAAGAGGTCTAGCTAAATGTAGATAAATACACCTTATAAATGTATACTTACACTACTTGTGTCTCATTTATTAGTAACAATTAAGTATCGGCACACTCCCCCGCGATACTTAAATTTAATCAGTTTAACCTGCCTTTTTTAATAGGGTAAATAATGGGCAGTAGATGTCAGGAAAATGCGTTTCTGCAGTGAAAACTGCTAGAAAACGCTTAGCGTCGACCTCCCCCAGCACCCTATTGTCAAGAGAAAGTCCACCAACATGACTATATTGTTTGATTTTTTTTTTTTTTTTTTGCATAAGGTTGAAAATAACTTCTCTAATTGTAGGATAGTATACACTAGATCTTTTTCCTGTTCTCTGATATATATACTTTAGTCTAATATTGAAGAGGGGGGGTGGGGCTTTATCGTAAAACAAATTTTATCTACGCTCATGAACTTTGGTGACTTTCGTTTGCATTATTTTTTGTTTTATAGAAGAGGCAGATTTTAACCTCAAAAGACCTGGAGTGGGGATTTTAAACTCCCCCCCCCCTCTTCCTTGACTAGGACTAGTTCAACATTAAAATCTCAACTTAAATGATAGCTATAAATCAGTCTTGAAATTCCACCTCCGCTTTCATAGGCCCTGCGCTAATTATTAATTTAATTATTAAATTGCAAAATATATACGAAAAATTCTAAGAAATCTGAATTTATTAAAATCTCCAGAAAACTCATAACAATATTCTGAAAAATAGAAAAAATTGCAAGTTTGGTAAAGTAAAGTTAATTTGATCGCAATTTTTGTAATTTGTAATGAACAAATAAAAATCAAAGTCTAAAATTTATTTTCTTATACAAAATCTTAATTTACACTTATTATCCTTATTCCCACCAAGACTAGGCCCCGCGCAGTCAGTTTCGCATAGGGCCCTGCAATTGTTAGGACCGGCCCTGGTCAGTCATACAGTTAAAGTCACTAATTTTAGTAAGTTAATCAGCTTTAGTCAATCAGTCAATCAGTTTTACTCAGTCAGTCAGTCATAACGTTTTCAGTATTGCTTTATTTTATTTCATTAAGTTTTGATTTTGTTAATTAACGAACTACAGCGCTTTTTTAAAGAACAAAATAAGAAAAAGAAAAAAAAACAATATAAGAATTTGAGAAAGATAGACAGAGAGAAAGCGAGAGAGGAGGGGGGTATAGAAAACGGTTATAGCAACGTCAGTAGCAGTCCACTGCCTGTTTACGTAAAGTAAGAGAATGATAAACGAGAGAAGATAGAGCAAGAAAGATAATATAAAAGAGAGAGAGAGAGAGAGAGAGAGAATAGATCCATAGTTGGGATACAAGTATGCTATTAAAAAAAACAAGAAGTTTCCAAAATGAATACTAGAGAGGATTGCTGGCTAATGTGTGCCTCTGAAACTCCTGCTGTGATAGATATGTCACCACAGCTGTGACAGACAGACTTCCCAGTTCACCGCGACATTGTGACATACGGTTTGCATTCATTTCATAATCACATTAGAAAAAAATTAAATGTATTTTATTTTTACTATTAATTTTACTTATAAAAGTCATTGACCTGAAGTGAACAAATTACTTTTTTTCAAAGTTATCATCTCCGGGTACGGCTATCTAGGGCGTTGCTATGGAAATGTAAGAGTGACCTACATAGTTTACATATTTCGCCACATCGAATGTTGACGTGGTCATCTGGGACTAAAGTGTTTTTTCAACGAATGCTGTTCAGTCTGTGTCAACAATGTGACTTCATTTCTAGCTGTTTGTACTTGCATCTTTAGAAACTTGAACAAACCCGATTTATAAGGCAGAAGTTTATTTATTTAAGGGGAAAAGCCGCTATCAGTTTTGTGTGGTCTGTCCGTCTGTCAGTCCCGTTTAGATCTCAGAAACTAGAAAAGATATTGAAAATTCGATATGATATTTTAGATGTTACAAAGTTCTGATGCAACTTTTTATATATTTTAAATTAACATTTTTAAATTAAATATGCAAGCAGGGTTTTTTCCTCATAAAAATACACCACTTAGATAAAAACAAAACTTATGGGAATGTAACACTGGCTTCATTTATTCGCACATTGGTACAAATAAAATTGCGTATAAGGTAATGGTGGGAAAATATCGATGACTATTAAATATCTTTTACATCTGCCAACTAACTTTGTTGAATAAAATATTCATTCACATTTTGTTTTTAAAAGAGATTTTTGTATACGAAAAAAACGGATTATTTTCTGCTAATACGCTTTATGACACGTAAGATTTCTTTCCCTTATTCTAGATACCAAAAAAAAAATTACCAATAATTAACTAATTGTTGTTTTTTGTGTGTTGATTCTTGTGTTGTCATGTAAAAGAAATAATTGTGCAAAATTTCAGCTTGATCCGAGATTGGGTGCCGGAGAAATATCGTGGACAAACTTTTTACCAGACAGACAGAGTGAGTGGATTTAAGTTGTGTAAAAAAAAAATAATAATAATTTCAATTACAAAATGACGTCATCGCACCAAGAAGAAAGTGTCATGTCGTACATGACCGAACTAGCTCAGTTTATCCCTCCTTTAGGTGTTGAAGAGTTCTACCTTAGTGTTGACTTAGTACAAGTACATTTGTTTTCTTTTCCTGGTATCTGATACCCAGCAGTTGTCTGTAACAATCACTCTCCAAGCTTTGAAGTCTTCCGCAGTTCTTGGTGTCTAGCTCTCACAAGCATATTAGATGGAATTTAATTAATTTCTGGATAGATCTGCGTTACATTTGTACGGCATTTCGTTTTTTCTTCCATAATTCATTTAAGAATAAGGATACATTCAAGCTTCAAATTATCTATTATTTATTCTACATATTAAAATATACTTTATTATAACCTTGTGATTTTATTTCGAAACACCAGTTCATTCAATTAGATAACAAACGAGTCATGTCCTTCAAAGCTGCACATCAAGAGGCCCGAACAAGACTGGTCCCAAATCCCTCCAATAGATGAAAAACTATACTGAGAACTGCTTGATTATTTTACATTTCAATATCACTGCCTGGTTAGCAAACTAAGCACTAAGAATAAAAATAAACTCCAGAGATTCCTAAATGCTGCTGGTAAAGTCATTGGCAAAAAACAAACCCCATTAGGGAAGCTGTTTGAGGCAAACATCCTTACAAAATCTAAGAAGATTCTAGAAATAAAAAATCACTCTTTGGGTCAGAATTTCGTTATTTTACCATCACAAAAGAGATACAAGACACCGATAGCAAAGACAAACAGACATAAAAACTCTTTTGTTCCTCTGGCAATCAGATCATTAAATAGAACCAATCTAATGTAAACTTTTTATATGTAAATTGTGAGTGAGTCTGGTGTGAATGTACATTTTTTTTTAAATAATGTTTTGTTTTGTATAATGCATAAATTGTAAGTCAAATCTCCTTACGGACAATAAAGATTATTATTATTATTATTTGGAAACCACCACGCGGTTCATCTCAGATATAGATTTGAACATGAAATGAAAAATGACAACAAAGAGGGAAAAAAAATGACCGCTGGTTTTCCTGTTCTATTTAAATATCCCCATGTTGTTCGTTCTTATGCTTTCCTTTTCTATACGCAGTCTTCGTTTTCTTTTGCCTTTTATTCCCTATCTTTGCAACATCGGGAAAATTGTATCATTGAGCCATCGCGTGCCGCACAGCACTTATGGCTAGATACTTCCGCGCCTTAATTCACATTGTTAAAGTAACATTATAGTCTGCTACAGCGAGTCTTAAACTTTGTCGCGTGGACATGCCACTGTCACGTGGTGTGATGTTATTGGACACACATTTGATTGTTATAGTTAAGACGAAACACATAGGCATGTAATAGTAATAGTTGTAGTTGTTATTGTTCTGTAGGCACGAGTAATTCTAATTGTTACAAACGTTCTGTGGGCACAAGTTGTTATTTAAGTTCTGTAGGTATTCGTACCTCAATTCCATTGCTAGGATATTGTATCCTAGCAATGGAAATGAGATGCTACAAAAGAATCCTAGACATCACATTTAAACACTGCATCACAAGAGAGATTAGAGACAGAGTTACTGCAGTATAGTACCCCATGATAAGCTGCTAACTATTGTAAAAACGCAAGCTTCAACTAAAACCCCATCACCATATTACAAGGTTTTCAGGGCTTGCAAACACTTTCCTTCAGGGAACAGTACCAGGAAAAAGAAGAAGATGAAGAGAAAGCGATGGGAAGCTAACATAAAAGAATGGGCTGGCCTGCAATTGAAAGAGGTTCTATCAAAGACAAAAGACAGAGAGGAATGTAGAAAGACGGTCGACAAATCTTGACCGTTGTCCCAAGGTCCACCAGACTAAGGGATAAGTGAAGGTATACCTAGGTCCCTAGTTGCGATAGTTATGTGGACACATTTTGTAATAGTATTTCTGTAGTCATACGTAGTTTTAATAGTTATGTAGGCACACGTACCTCTACTACTTTTGTAATAGTTCTGTAGTACTTGTACATGTAATATTCATTAGGCAGACGTGTTCTTAACATTTTGTTGTGCACAGATAAAGCTAACAAGATTTACGATTTACAACACTTTCCCAACTTTCTTCCTGTCTTATCTAGAAAAAAAAATACTTGAAGTAGACATTTTCAGAGCCAGACACAGGCCAGATACAGACGAAACGCAGGCCTAATGTTGTGACAGACGATATTTTAAACTCTTATTTTTTTCTATCATTTAAAAGATTTGACTTCAATGCCCCATTTCTTTTAAAATGAAGTTAAATCTTTGTATCTAGGACCTGTACTAAAAACAAGGTGCTGCTAATGATAAAGGCATTATTTTGATGACAAATAGACCCTTTAAAACATTTTGAGAACTACTCTCTCCTTAAAGCCTCAAACCTAATCTCATAAAGACATGTTGATCACATGTGCTGTCCGCTTTACGCTCATTCACCTCAGGCTAGAGAGATGACTATTTTTAATCATACTTGACACAGATCATTGTCTCTATTGACAGTCATGGGTAGACTGATTCTCTAACTTTGTTTTCTCGTGTGAGTGTAAGTTAATTGTTGAATGGAGCTATCATCCAATCAGGATCGACTCATGTTTAAATAAAATTTCATCTACACGGCTAATCCAGGCAAATAATAACATACATCCTACCAGCCTATGTTCATGTAGACGTATTGTAAAGTGGCCTACTAACATGTTACGTAAACCAATACATTCAACTTTTGATATGTCGATCTAATTTTCAATCATAACATAAAAAAAAAACACTTACATTTGTTTCGGGTTACAAGAGTCTTAGACTGAACAATTAGGACAGGCTTCCGTAGGCCTAGAGTTCCAAGAGTCTTAGACTCAACTCTTAAGACAAGCTTCCGTAGACCTAGAGTTACAAGAATCTTAGACTCAACTTTTATTACAAATGCCAAGAAGAAAAAAAAAAACGAAATATAACTCACTAACAAATAAAATATAAAAATAGTAGTTTTAAAAAAAGGGAGGTAACAGCGAAAATCACTATCACATCTCTCAATACTGCAAGGCTTATCTCCAACTTTTTTTTAGATAAAACCATAGACATAAATAAATATAGACTAGAAAATAAGATATTTTTATGAAGGGAACATTTGTGATATGCAAATTAGTGTACTATACTATACAGCATGAACAGTATAAAAGTTAAGTATTCATATCTATTTCAGCCATAACCTATATAAATATTGCATTATTCCTACTAAGGTTTATTTGTCTCTTTTGTTATCTTTTAGCATGACTGTAATGTCAATCAATCATAATGTTTATTTTTTGTTCTGAAACTGTTTTTTTTTTTATTTTAGCTTATTTGGACATTCTGCTGAAAAAATCCCTAGTTTCACTCATTCAAAGTTAAGGACTGAATCCTTTACTTCTTTTTTCCAGTGTATATTTATTTATGCTATCTATGCCATTTTGTGAATGAAAATAGTGCGGATTTGGATACACCATTTTTCTTTCACACCATGCTGTGTAAATAAGGAGGAAGTGTAGTTTTGTTTAATCTTTGAGTCTAAAGATCGTGCAAATTGTCAGATTTCGGAAATCCGAATACAATGGATATACATTTTTTCAAGTTACATAAAGTTACTTCCTTTTTCCAGTCTATATATGTCTATGGATAAAACAAAATTAATGAACACTCCATAACACGTGATACACATAGAGGCATGTGAGAATTTAGGAACTATAATGCTCTGTTTGTGTGTATATGACTGTTATATGTGTATCATCCTAAGTAGGTTCCACGACAATTCGTTCACTGACATTTCGTTCAACGACAAATCGTTCACGACTTTCCATTCACACAACAATTTATTCACTCGATATTTCATTCAACCGACAATTCGTTCACACGACTATTCGTTCACCCGACACATTGCTGACCGACTACTTCCATATTAATAATGGACCACAGCAAGTTTTGCGGCTAAAGATGTCGCTCCGAACGTGATTATACACTGAAAACAAAAATTATCCCATTTAAATCCTTATTTTTCTGCCTCTACATTTTAAATGAAAAAAAATCCCTTTCTTATTTTCCGGCGAGAATTTTACATTCATTTTTCTTTTAATTAAAATGAAATGAATTTCCTTTTTCTTTTTTCTCTCTCTCTCTCTTCCCTTGAGTTGGCAACACTAGTGTGAATCTGAAATCATCAGATAGATGGCTAAATATAGCACAGACTAAACGGAAACAAAAAGTCTAATTTAACTCTAGGGAGCTGGAAAGGGATGATGTCAATTCAATTTTAATATCAATTGTTTAACCTCAAAACTAAGCGCAAAGTAGAACAATTTTATGAGCAAACTCAAACACACATACTAACTCACATACATACATACATACACACACACACACAAATACACATACTAACTCACACATACACACACAAATACACATACTAACTCAAACACACAAATACACATACTATCTCACACACACACAAATACACATACTAACACACACAAACACACATAAAAACTCACACACAAACATGCATACTAACACACACATTTATACATACTAACATACACACAAACGTACATACTAACACACACACAAACATACATACTAATTCACACACAAACATACATACTAACACACACACACACAAACATACATACTAACTCACACACATATACACATACTAACACACACACGCACGCACAAGCACACATACAAACTCGTTACGCTGACACCCAAAGAACACTGTCAACACATTAGAGTCTACACTTTCAACCCATGCCATTTGAAGTCCTGAACACTAAACTCCAACATCCCAACCTGTGTGCAGAGGAGACCAATAGCTCGTCGTCACGTCACTGGTCTCTATACGATGTCTAAGCTGCCCACAGATTGCGAAGTCAAAAGTCTGTGTTGCGGCCTGCTATCTCGATCGGTCTCGGCTACAAAGTCACAACCTGTGGGCTGTAGGGACCAATAGCTTGTTGCCTCGTTCACAGGTCTCCTCTGACGATTGGTGTAAATGGCTAGTTGGTCACTATAACATCAAGTAGGTGAGTAAATGTGAAAAGCCTGGTCGAGAGACTAAGTACGCTTGAACTTGGCTTGGCTACTTATGAAGTGGGCTCGAGGTTCGACACCCGACTCGAGCAGAGTTGTGTTTACGAAGCGCCTACAGGCGTGATCTCCCTGACCTCTATATCGAAGGTGCCGCTACAGGCAGCACGGAAAACCATCTCCAAGATATCCCCTTCCACTGGTCTACAAATGAAAGCATAAAAGTAGCGCTATATAAGAGCTATAATTATTATTAATTATTAAATGTTCTACTTTAAATAATAACTGTTGATTCTTTTAGAGGAAAATGTCACATACAAAAACGCATACAAGGCCCAATATCAACACATACACAAACAGATTTCAATCTTTAAAAAACTGGGTTTAATCGAGACAAAACGTTCTAGATTGGTCTCAGTTGAATGGAGAAAGACCGTCAGCAGATCAGATGTGCTGCCCCAATGGTTCAACAGACTACTGGAGGCTAGATTTTCAATTAGAGATTATGTATTTACTTTTTACAAGGTGACCTTTTTTCTTCTGTTCCTATTCTCGGTTTCGTATGCTCACAGCACAACTGTATTCTTCCGAAATTTACTTTAACTCTATTCTTTCCGTAATTATTTACCACATTCTGATGGAATCAACGTTGGTATCGTCAGTCAGGAGAGAAAGAGTTAACTCTATTCTTTCCGTAATTATTTACCACATTCTGATGGAATCAACGTTGGTATCGTCAGTCAGGAGAGAAAGAGTTAACTCTATTCTTTCCGTAATTAGTTACCACATTCTGATGGAATCAACGTTGGTATCGTCAGTCAGGAGAGAAAGAGTTAACTCTATTCTTTCCGTAATTAGTTACCACATTCTGATGGAATCAACGTTGGTATCGTCAGTCAGGAGAGAAAGAGTTAACTCTATTCT
>JADKLZ010071529.1:0-15326 GCA_021533235.1 Biomphalaria straminea
GGTCTTTATTTAAGGAAAGGTCAATAAGGTCTTTATTTAAGGAAAGGCCACTATGTCCTTATTTAAGGAACGGTTACTTAAGTCTTTTATTTAAGGAAAGGTCACTTGGGCCCCTATTTAAAGAAATGTCACCTTACTTGGAATTTTAATAGTTAAAAATATTGGTACCTTTTTGAATAAATTCATTTTAGACATCATTTCTATTAAGATTGTGTAAATTGCGACGATTGTGGAATTATCTGAAAATTATAACAATACCTCTATGTAACAAATATCTTGGTGGAACTTTCTGAGAAAAACTAGCAAGGAATCTTGAAAATGGCTCTAACGATTTCCCTAGAAATGAAACAATCAATGTATATCGTTTAGAAAAGAATTTCAAGCTTGAAGCTCGTTTCCCGCGCTGTGATATTTCAAAGTATAAAAAGTATATACATTTAAATTTGGCTAGAGAACTAGAATAGGTTTGGTTTGGTTTTTAGTTTTAGGCACATCGGCACAGTGTAGGCCATGTCGTGCCTGCAGTCCCTTAAGGACTACTCTCCCTCTATAAAAATATAGAATATATTTATCATGAGCGGATTGTAAGTCTTCGGGTATTTCCACATTCATTGAAGCTCAGGAGCATTTCGCGCTTTATCTTCTAAGTCTAGGTCTAGATCTAAAGGCCAGTCATTGAAATATTATAAAGTCTAGTAGATATTATACATTCGCTTAAGCTCTCCGGGGGGGGGGGGAGATTTTTTAGATTATTTTTTAAGCTAAGAATTATAAGTTATAAATAGAAAACATAATCGCGTTATAAGTTGAATAAGGAGACATTGTTGTTTAAGTATTTAACTGTTTTTCTTTCTTTTGCAGTGCTCTTACAAGTAGTCACTAAAACTTCTCTCAATTTGTAACTGCAGAGATTCTGTATTTATTTTCACTAATACAATGGGGGGAGGGGAAGAAAAATTGACAAATTTGCTTTAAATAATACAGGAAACTGCCACAAATAGGGGAAACCTTATGGATTCAATGTTCAAGAAAGTGCATGATGCTCAAGGAGATACCAGAATCAACAAAATTTCCACCATGTCTGAGCAAATTAAGGATGAAGTCAGTTTGTATTCGAAGCAAGCAGTTGTAAATCGAAACATTTTAAAAGTATTAATATTTTTCCACTTTTGGCCAGAGCAGCTAGGAATTTGCTTGTAATTCAGGCAAAAAATTGTTCATAAGAAAGAGTTAATTCAGTAGGAGGACAAATTATTACTGACCATCGTCACAATCTCTCGGAAAATAATGCTGAAACTTTGATTTGGGCCAAAATAAATAAAGGTCTACTTTTTTAAAACGCGAGGGCGCGGTGGTTGAGCGGTAAAGCGTTTGGCTTCCGTACTGGAGGTCCCGGGTTCGAATCCTGGTGAAGACTGAGATTTTTATTTCGGGATTTTCGGGCGCCCTTTAGTCTACCCAGCTCTAACGGGTACCTGACATTAGTTGGGGAAAAGTAAAGGCGGTTGGTCGTTGTGCTGGCCACATGACACCCTCGTTAACCGTAGGCCACATAATCAGATGACCTTTACATCATCTGCCCTATAGACCACAAGGTCCGAAAGGGGGAACTTTTTTTTAAAACGCCTGCTTTGCAATTTAATTATTGCTAACATTTTAATGTGTTTCAGTATAAATAAACATAATATAATAAAAATTTTGAAGTTCAAGTTTTACTTTATACTTCTTGGTTGTCAAGTTTTTTCAAGAATATTCGATTCGAATTCGATTCGAAATTCGAATATTTTCTGATATTCGATTCGATATTCGATTCGAAAAAAATTTCCTGATTCGCAGGTCCCTACTATATATATCCAGCTGTATGTGCAGATGTATTGAAGCTATATATCCAGCTGTATGTGCAGATGTATTGAAGCTATATATCCAGGTGTATGTGCAGATGTATTGAAGCTATATATATCCAGCTGTATGTGCAGATGTATTGAAGCCATATATCCAGCTGTATGTGCAGGTGTATTGAAGCTATATATCAAGCCGTATGTGCAGATGTGTTGAAGCTATATATCCAGCTGTATGTGCAGGAGTTAATCTCTGTGAACAGGTGGGAGATATGTATAAGAAAGTGGAAAAAGCACGTGTTTGACGCCCTGTCAAATGACATCTAGTTACATCTTATGGCATGAGATTATAATTTGTAACCGTCTCGGCATCAAGAGACCTGAGAACGTCACGTACTCTAAATAGTTTAAAAAATAAACTAAAACAAGTCAAGGGAGAAGACGGGTTTTAAAACGATCATTAAAGTCGAAGTTATTTTTGGACAAGGACAACTGATGTCTAAACCATAAAGTACACGCATGACGTCATATCGACCAGATGAAACACACTTTGAAAAGGAGCTTATCTCTGTCCATGTCTTAGGTGCCATTGTTTTGATCAAACGTTAGGGGGGTGATGTTAAAAGAAATTAAAATTTCAGCAGACGACTTTTCTACCAGAGTTCTCTTTCCTTTGTGAGTTTTGATTGGACGAAACGGAGTGGTATCTCCCAACAGTTTTAAACGTTTCCAATAATATTTGTTTTCTCTATTTTGTCCTTGTATTTTTTGTCTGTCATTGTCCGTTATTCTTCTTAATTGTGAATATTTTTATACACATCTTTAATCCATCTTTTTCGAAGCTGCAACATTTATTTTCGCACATTTCTGAGCTTGTCATGTTCATTTAATAATTTTTTGTAGGTCGAGTCGATTTGAAAACATTACAAACATAAACAGGAGAGCTAAAATGACAAGCTAATCTAAAACAGTTTTAACAAGATAGGTCTTAATGTTGTACTTGAAAGTAGTGTAGAGTATTCTCTGTTTAAGATCAATGAGGAGTGAATTCTAAACTTTTGGTCCGTGCACTGAAAAAGCTCGCAGACCGTAGCATTTCATTCGTTTTTTTTTTTGTTTACTTTGATATGTCATAGTCTGGATTGTAATAATTTACGTATAAATATATAACCGTATCCTATTCATATAATATAACTATCATTTTCAAGGTTATTGATGATTCGGTTGATTTTATACTATAATTGTCCTATTCCTCTAATTTACATTGTGTATATTTATTTTATATGATCGACTCGTTTCTTAATAAAGTATAGACTTTTAGAAAATTAAAAGGCCGAGTTGATGGTTATGTTGAAGTTATAATGACTTTATTTAAAATAACTTAATTCATTACAATACCATTATCTAATTTTTATTACTGATTTACATTTTGTTATGTCCCTTGAATTCTCACCTGAGATTATCTTATGGAGATAGCCCAACAACTAATGTTGCAACTCTTTGTGTGCTGCTAAATAAATATAAACTTATAAGTTTATTTTTATAATAACGTACAAAATATGAGAAAAGAAATAAATAAACAGCTGTTCCAACAGTGGTTTCAAAATTAAATTAAAATTAATAAACAACACAGTATCGGACACATTTAATGAACTCTCTTCACACTTATGTGATAGAATTATATACATCTACATGGCGAGCATTCATAAGAGACTCACAGTCCTAAAGTCATGACTATTGTACACAGTGCTACAGCCACAGCTACAGTGCACAGTCCTACAGTCACGGCTACTGTGTATCAGACACATATCCTTTCTATCAGACACATAGCAGCCAATGTCCTTTCTATCAGACACATAGCAGCCAATGTCCTTTCTATCAGACACATAGCAGCCAATGTCCATTCCATCAGACACATAGCAGCCAATTTCCATTCTATCAGACACACAGCAGCCAATGTCCATTCTATCAGACACATAACAGCCAATGTCACTAGACATTGTTAACGACATCACAATTTAATTTTTAAAAAGTATGGCATCTCGTAAAATTGTCATGACACTTGCAACAAGGTCGGCCTTAGGCAAAGGCTAACTAGGCAGCTGCCTAAGGTTTCTTATTGGTGGAGCATTTTTTTAGATGAAAATATTATGCCACTTGAATCAAATCTCAAACATAAAAGAATTCATGTCGACTCATCATAAGTATTCACGAATGCTGGAGATCTACTTGCTACACAATGTTAGAAGCGCATTGTTGCTTCTTTTTGGTGAAAATGTCAAAACGTTATATCCGGTCTTGTGCATCATACAGCATACTTTTTTTTTATCTTTGAGGCCCTGTCGAGGGACCAGGAGAGTAAAGTTTGACCGTGGAGCAATTTAAAGTAGTTAGTGTAGGCTAGGTGATACAAATACAATTATTTTAATGGCTGTGTGAAGTTTGATTAAAACTAAAGTAAAATGTCCCCTTTCAAACCTTGTGGTCTATAGGGCAGATGATGTATAGGTCACCTGATTCTGTGGCCTTTGGTTAACGAAGGTGTCATGTGGCCAGCACATCGACCAACCGCCTTTACTTTTCCCTAACTAATATCAGGTACCCATCAGAGCTGGGTGGACTCAGAGGCGCCCAAAAGATCCCGAAATAAAAATCCCAGCCTTCACCAGGATTCGAACCCAGGGCCCCCGGTTCAGAAGCCAAGCTTGCACCGCTCAACCACCGCACCTCAGTGTGAAGTTTGATTAAACTTAAAACTGACAGGAGCATTCATTATTTCCATGCAAGAGACGGATCACTATTTCACAATAGCTCCACTCAGATGTCCATCCGCATCAGGGCCCACCCTTTGCTCTTCTCTGACCATCTGACATTTACCGCCGTAAACAATTAGTCTGATGTATCATCACTGATCTGTCAGCTTATTAGATATCCTTTCTTAACAAGTCACATTTCCAGCGACGTAAGCCAAGTGTCTAGCGTAACACAGCAGACGTCTCGTCAAGGCTCGAGTTTCCCAATTAACTCAGAAACATTACACTCGTAAAATACCTTTTACGTTTTGGTTGACTCTCAGGTCACGTGACACAACGAAGCTAATTGTTGGAAATAATAGATGTACGACTTCGTTTACGATATACGCTCGCACACACAAAAAACAAAATGGCGCCAAACGTAGGGCGCGGGACTAATGAAGCAGATTGAATTACGGACATTTTGCCGCTTTTGATTTTGCTTGTAACTTGAGAAAGAACAGAATGTACGTCTGCGGAGTACGATGTGACGCATGTCGCGTGATATGGATGCTGCATACAGTTGGAGGTTACATGGAATAACAAATCTAAATGTGGTCTACGTATGAGATAGGAGAGCATTTGAAGTAATATAAATGCAGAGATCATTAAGTTTAAATGTTTTCTAAAAGTGGTTGAAATATGTTCAAATATGGTTATAATATAAATACAGATATGATTATGAATAAATGTTATTATATAAGTATGGTTTAAATGGATTGAAATATGGTTATAGTGTTTTCTCCATGGCCTAAGTATAGTACATATTTGGTTCAAATGTGGCTATAATTTGTTCTAAATCTGGTCTTAATATGATCCTAATGCATAATCGCTAGACTCCAACCAAGAGTTTGGGAAAACCAGCTCACCACAGCGACCAAAATGGAGGTCTACAAGGCATGCGTTCTTAGCACGCTGCAGAGAGTCGTGGACAACCTAATCCTACACAAAACAAGAGAGCAAACTAAACTCATTCCTCTTGCGCTGCCTTCAAAGGTTCTTAAATTAACATGGTAAAAAAAGTGTGTAATAGTGAGACCCTCGCGAGAATGGGCCTTTCCAGCATCTTTACGGTCCTCAGGACAATCGAATCCCAAAAATCATTCTGTACGGGCAACTTCCGTCTGGCTCAAGAAAAACAGTTCCCCGCCCCCACATCCGTTACGTGGATGTGATAATAATAATAATAATAATAATAGGCTTGTCTTCGAGTCCGAAGATTAGTGAGGAATACAGTGTTTCCCGTGGCTGTGCAGACCCAGCTGTGACCTACATATTTTGCCACATCCAGGGCAAGCCTCCAGCCTGCGCAGAGTATTTTTATAGTGATAATCGGCTCGTGCAGACCAATACCACTCTTTAAGCTTAATGCAGCTCACAGTGGCACAGAAGTCTGAGACGACTGTGAACAGTAGATAGCCGTAGGTGTTATTTTGGAGTTTCCTTCTCCTAGACTGGCTGCCGACCAAAGCTCTAGAGCCCAGTCTGCCCTATGGCCGAATTGATGACTTGGTTCTACATCTCCTATACTTATAGATCTTGATAAAAAGGGATTAAAATCAGTGAACATTGATACTGACCATTTGGAAGACTTAGTGTTAAACCGCACTAGATGGATAGAGACGGTGACCAAGAAAGCTACACACAACGAGAAAACGTGGGTCTCAATTCTTAAAGAAAAGCGTGCCATATGATAAATGTCCAGCTCCTCTGCCACCAAAGCGAAAGCCACCTTGACATGCAATATATGTGGACGGGAGTGTCTCTCCAAAATAGGGCTCCACAGCCTTGTGAAAAAGTGTTCGAGATGAACCATAGTCGATCTACGGCTGAAGGAGGCCAAACATGATGATGATGAAGGCAAAATCTCAAATTGTAAGGAAGTTCGCAATATTTTGCTTGGAGTTTCAAGTGCGATTGAAAGAGAGATATAAAAAAGAAAGAGAGAAAATAGAAAAGACTGAAAAAAAAGGGAGAGAAAGAGATCTTATTTTATGATTTCATTTATAACCGTTAATTTAACTGAAAAGTAACTCACGCAAGCAAAACAGTTTGAAACAGTCAGTAGTGTTAACATTCTATTATAACACAATTTGTTTTTTATTACTAAATCAATACGTCACAATAACACTGGGCGTCGTTTTTTTTTTCCCTGATTAAACAACAACATGACCGCCTCTTCACAAAACTTATATCAACTCACTCTGGTACAATTGTTCTACACATGACAGGATTTCACAAACACCAGTTCTCTAGTGAAGCTGAAACTTGACACAATTATTCGTTGTACACAACAAAACATTCATCAATCCGAAAAATGAAACAATTATCTAATTATCATCGAGAGTTAATTATTTTGTTTGATATCGAAAAACTGAGTGATGTGGCTGTATATGTGGAGTTATTTCCCTCATTTCGTTTTGTGCACGCATTCTCGGGTCAAGTTGAAATGTTGCGTAATTAATTATTCAAATTCGATGACGATACATAAATCAATAGTAACAATAATTACCAGTTAGTTAAGGCCTAATTTAATAGTGGTTGTTAAAGGAACTTATTCCTGCAGTATTGACATATATGGCAGTGATTTTTAACTTAGTTTTTTTTTTGTTTAAGATTTTTTTTTCCTTTTTTTTAAAAAAACAAAAAAAGCTTTGAAACATTAAATTTGTCCTGTAGAAAATTGAGTCTTTCTCGTCAATGTTTAAAATTGAATTTCTCGACATTTGTGCTAAAACAAACCTCACGCCTGCGTCAACGTCTAGAGAACTCATCACCTAATGGAAACATAAAGTATACAGTTGCGTTATACCTAATAAGAAAAGGATGTCATGGAACGGCTCTTCCTTGCTAGTTTTGTAAATTATAAATAGTTTTATATAGATTTAATTACAGTTTTATTTCCGGGGTGCTACTGAGTCTATAGATAATATGCGTTTCCCTTGGTTCTCTGCGAGCGTACGATCTTAATGTCTGCTCTGGGACCACATTACAATTAGGTAATGTGCTGGGTTTTTATTCACCATGTCTTGTTTTGTTTTGAGATATCTGATACTGATAGCAGCGTTTACCAACTAGATAATTATATAGATCTAGGTCTAGAGACTCTAGAGTGTGTTTTGTGTATGAAATAATGTAAAGTGTCAGAAAGATATATGTTGCTGTATGTTCTGTAGGTCTGAAACTAGATTTAGGTTTGTTTAAACCCAGAAATAGAAAAATGTTTTACAAGCTTCCACAAGAATAAACACAAAAGTAAGTACCTTTTCAAAGGGGCATCAATAAGTGCCTACCATTTCAAAGGGACATCAACACACACGTCTGTGCTATTTCACTGGGGTATCAACAAGTGTGTATGATTACAATGGGCATCAACAAATGTGTACCATTTCACTAGGGCATCAACAAAAAAATATGTACCATTCTTACCTATCCATTAGTCTGTGGACCGTTAGGGCACCAAGCAAGACCCGTAGACAGCCTTTTTCCATTCCTCTCTATCCTTTACCATGTTTAGGACCTCTTTCAATGGCAGGCCCGTCCATTCTTTTATGTTGTCCTCTCACCGCTTTATCTGTCTGCCTCTTCTTCTTTTTCCTGGTACTGTTCCCTGAAGGAAGGTCTTTGCGAGCCCCGAAGATCTTGTAATATGGCCATAGATCTTAAGCTTGCATTTTTTCACAGTAGTTAGCAGGTCATCATGGTGTCCGATCGCTGCAGTGACCCTGTCTCTAATCTCTTGGTTTGTGATACGGTCTTTAAATGTGATGCCTAGGATCCTTCTGTAGCATCTGAATTCCATTGCTAGGATCCTCTTCTCTCTAGTTCTGCAGTCAACGTCCAAGACTCACAAGCATATAGAAATGTGGCCATGACCAGGGAGCGCATCAGTCTGATTTTGATGCCGAGGGCTAAGCCTTTGTTTTTCCATATTATTTTAAATTTTGAAAGGGCTACTGTGGACTGTGCTATTCGGGACAGTAGTTCGGGTTTTGTTCCCTCATCCGAGACAATAGCTCCGAGGTATTTGAAGCTGCTAACGCATGTTTCATAGTGTGGCTCATATAACTAAAACTTAAACGGTAATATCAAACACATTTATAGCGATATATTATGGAAGAGTCTTTCCATATGTGATTTTGATATACATTTGTAGTTAATGTTTTCCATAATCTTTGCATCACTCAATACCCTTCAGAGTTGTCTGCCGTTAATGAATTAAACTGCCCAGCTATAGATAACATTTATGAAGATGATTTCATGATATTTTCATTATTCAAACTGATAATAAAAGTTTTATTGTCCGTTCTGTGAGCCAAACGAAGGTCATTGATAGTACGTGATGGTGAAACAGATGACCGGTTGAAGCTAATCTCAACTGCCCTTCGGATATCTCCAAGTGGGACTTTTACAATGAGACGTTTATCGATTGGTTTGACTTACTCCATCTCACTCCCTCCCCTTCTGTTAATTGTTGTGGATAGTAATTCCGTCATGTAGCGACTTCCCAAGATACCCAGTGGCGTCGCAATGAGGATGCAGGGCACACTGGGTTACACCCATCAGAAGCGACATCAACTTAAGGGGTCCTAGCGATTGCGGGGCCCTCTGCGAAACCGATTGCGCGGAGCCTAGTCTGTGTGGGTATATAAGGATAATAAGTGAAAAATAAGATTTTGTGTAAGAAAAAAAAATTCGACTTTGAATTTTACTCATTCTTTACTAAGTTACAAATTGCGATTTGCACTGTTCGAGCCTTGTAACCAATGGTATATTTATATGCCAGTGACTAAAGAAGTAAATAAAGTATTGGAACTTCCGAATAAAGTAGAAATTGCATTTTATGATATAAAAGCTGACGATGCTTTTTTCTTTTGTCGCGTATGCTCGGCGTTTTCGCAATGAATGACACCCACAAATGACAATTTGGTCTATTTTTCTTGAGAGTTTTAAGAGTTTTCGGGAGATTTTAATAAATTCTGGAGATTTCCATGAATTTTTGGAATATATTTTGCAATTTAACAAATACACGATACACCTTGAATTAGCACGAGGCCTATGAAAGCGCGGGGCCCACTGTGACCGCATATGTTGCAGTGGCCTAAGACCGGGCCTGGCGGAAGGGAGGAAAGAATAGAAAAAGATAACAATAGAAAAAATTTGTATTTCCTTTTTGGAGGTAATGCCATGGAATGCCAACGTATCTTTTACTAAATTAGACACAAAACTCTTTACTTTACTCTCAGTAACTAATGTATATTTATTAACAACATCTGTCAGTGGAATCTTAGTCGTGTTACTTTTCTCACTTTCTATTCTCGGATCAATCTGAAACTTTACACAATTATTTATTATTAATGATAACAAATGAATCCATTTAATGAAAAACGAATTCGTTAATAAATTAGTCGCTATTTATACATTTCCCTTTATATATTTAAAAAAAAGGGTAAATAAGCAATGTGTAGAGAATTACATCGTTTTCCAAAAAAATGTCAAAATATAACTTTTAATTTATTTTTAGGCTTAAAACCTTCTATTTTTATAAGCACTTGAGTAGCTCAGTGGTTAACACTTCGGCTTTCCATCTAGGAGAATTCAGACTCGAGCAAATATTTTTTACATAATATGTTTTGAAAAGGACACCCACCCCCTTTCCCAACTTTCAACTAACTCTAGCAGTGATTGAGCCATGGTACACTGACCATGCTATAAACTTGAAAGTTGCTGTAAACAAAAATAATTAACGAAAAAATTTCTAATTGCACAAACTTATTGTTTATACAAAAAATTAATTGCACGATTGATAAAAACAAATAATTGAATGTTTTACTCAATGTAACCTGGGCTTTGCTTTAAACAATCAACTTTGAAACAAAAAGTTTTTGAAAACAACTTCTCCTTTTATGAAGCTGATAACTTTTTGAAAGTAAAGAGTTAAGTGCCCCTTTTCGACCTTGTGGTCTACAAAGCAGATTATGTAAAGGTTATCTGTTTCTGTGGCCAGTACAATGAACAGCTGCCTTTACTTTTCCTCAACTAATATCAGCTACCCATTTGAGCTGGTTGGACTCAGAGGCGCCCGAAAATCTCAATATTAAAAATCCCTGTCTTCACCAGGATTGTCGCTCAGCCACCGAACCTCTGTTACCTGTTACCAATCCCTTAGTCTGGTGGACCGTTGGGGCACCAAGCAAGACTTGAAGACCATCTTTCTCCATTCCTTTCTATCCTTTGCCCTGTTTAAAATCTCATTCAATGGTAGGCCTGTCCATTCTTTGATGTTGTCTCTAAACATCTAAACCGAACCTCTAAGCTTTGTATAAGACTCCAGAGCAATTATTTCGCGTTTAATAACAAATGAATGACTAATGAATGACAGATTTAAACAAAACAAATAAAACATGAAAAATGTTTACTTCGTTCCAATGCTCTCGACGATGTGGAATTCACCACTCATTCCTAAGAAGGGTTCAAAATGCTAGTAAATGCTCCGTCAGATACATGCACAGCTTTACCAAAGTCTCATCAAGACTGGATTACAGGCACAAGAATCCTCAGAAATAGCCGCGATAACTATCGGAAGCGATGCCCTTTTAGGAATGTACCTACCTGGGATCAATTATTGCCAGCAACCTAAATGAAGACATTGAGGCAAAAAAAGGAATGGAAATTTTTTCTGCATCTTCTTATCTTATATAATACAGTACGTCCTACGCGTCATGCATTTTGTCATGCATATTAACCAATGACCTAAATTCTGGCGAATTCTGCATTATTGAGAAAACTCTCAATACTAAACTAAATACGGAAACAAAAGTGCCAGTGTCCAATAGCTGCGTACTGAGCACCTTTCATAGTGAGAACTAATCAACCAAAGAGTCAACATACATTAAGAGCATTGATTCGATACTTTTACTTGCGACATATGATCATGTTTATTTCCTGAAAGGGTCGTGTTACCCATCAGGAAGTTTTGATATTGGCCAATACATTTATTTATGCGCTTTTGACATAGAGAAGACTTTAAAACTTAAGAACCGGTTTGTTAAGTTACACCTGACTTCGCCCTGACTCATAACAAAAACCGGGTCAAAAACTCATTCAGAGAGAGAGAGAGAGAGAGAGAGAGAGATGGATTCTTTCAGAGAGAGATTCAAGACTCAGAAAGAGAGAGAGAGACTCTTTCAGAGAGAGATATGGGTTGTCAGAAATTCACCCTGAGAGAGTCAGAGAGGGATACAGAGTCAGAGATTCATTCAGAGAGACACTTCAAAAGTGAGAGAGAGAGTGAGAGCAACAGAGTAAAATGGGGCGTTAAGGAGAGTCTGAGAGAAAAGGGAGATAATAAGAACCAAAGAAAGAAACAGAGGTTAAGCAGTTCAGATCTAGAGAAAAAAAAGTTATCGAAAGAGAGAGAGAGAGAGAGAGAAAGAGAGAGAGAGAGAGAGAACAAAATCATCTCCAGGATTTTAAGACATTAAGTCAAGTGCTAAAGAACTATGCCAACCTTTTTTTTTCTCGGCCTCAAAATTGGATGTGGCCATGACCCTTACCTTAGCATCTGCTCTCCGAACGAGACATTGATTTGAACAAATCAGGTCATTCCAACCTACCCGGGGCAATCTCTCTGTAAATAGAAAATAAGACCCAGTCTTAACACTTCAGTGAACTGATAGTGTGGCCCGGATTACTAAAATACACAACTAATTTTTCTGGTCAAGAGATGACCTGAAACGAAGACTGCTCTTCATTTTTGGGGATCAGAAATCAAAATCAGACGTCCTGTTTCTCATTTCCTTTGATATCTTTTTTTATTGACATTTTGTTTTTTATTGACGTTTTGTTTTCTTATTTCTGCAAGAGTCATTTTTTAAAAAAGCATTGTAAAATATTTAAAAAAAAAAACAAGATTTTTTTATTTCCCTTTAAAAAAATAAAAGACTAGAATTTCTGATAGTGTTTTCAAAAAGGAAAAAAAAAGTAATTAATAAAAGGGAGATAACGTCTCGATAACCTGGGTTTGACAGCTATGATCTAAGATGAATGCATTTCTTTAGAATAGACAAATACATCAGTGACTCATTAGGCTTTTAATATGGGGAGGTGGGGGGTACCAATAATAATGGGAAGGTTGGAACTGGGATTTCATTCAGAGGTGCCTGTGTGTCATGTGTTATTTAATTGTTGGTAAATGCCTTTGAATTACAGTTTGTTCTTAGTACCTGGTCTTCTTCGTTTTAAAATTGGTGTCTGTGGTGAATAGAATCAATTACTTTTATGCACCATGTAACTCATTCAGTGTATGAATGTCATACTATACAGACTTTCTTTTATTAACAAAGCTTATATCCACTCAGTCTGCTGCAATTTTAGTGCACGTTATTTCACATTCCTCTAAGCGCTAATATTAAGTCATTATGTCTCTCTGGCATAGAGGAAAGTAGCAGATGGCATCGAAAAGAAATAGTTGGAGAGCTGTCACAAAGTCTACGAGACACACATTTGAGACTCAAAGAAAAACCTTAATGGAAGACAGGCGCAGAAGATGGTAAGAAAAGTTAAATAGGCCGCCAGCGGACAACGGCTTTGCCTGCATGAAAAGCGGGAAAATATGTAGGTCGCAACTGGGGTTTGAGTAATCATGTGAAACACTGCACTCATCTCTAATGTTTGGAATCGAAGATATTGCCGTTATTTCTCCCTCTTCCCGTTCTCTGATCAAACTGAAACTTTCTTTTAGTTATTTATCGTCGAAGACAAAACCAAAAGCATTTTTTTTTATTTACGAATATGAATTAATTAAATAGTGGTGGTACATACATTTAGTATGATATCGGGAAACAAGGGTTAAATAAGAAAATATGAATATGTCACGTACACAATTTGTTTATTTGCAAATTCAGGGTCAGCCAAAAAACCCAAGTTATTTTTAGATTTGGACGTCTTTGCAGAAGTCACATGACCTAGATGCATGTATTTTATTGGTTAAAAGAGTTTAGCTAAAAAAGAGGCTCGCAGCAAAGTTCCGGCGAGAATCAGTCGATGTCTAGATATGATCGAGTATAGATGTATATTTTGTAGTTCTAGAATTTAAAGAAATATGTCTTTGTTCAGCTTCTTGTTTCATTGAAATATATTTGTACATAGCTGTACTTATGTTGAGTTTTAATAAAGGTTCCTGTATTGTTTCATCAAAGCATTTACTCCATCGAATCCTAGATCGTCATTGTTCAACACTAATTTATCATTCAAGATACAGTCCCCGGCGGCACAAGACTTCTCTCCTAACAGCTGATGACATCTTATAACACCTCAAGAACAGATCGTGACGTCATCCACATAGGAGAGCTTGTGACAGACTGTAATAGTGAAATTCTTCCCTTAAATAATCTTTGAGTTTTAAATAGTTTTCGTTATATTTTGCTAGTTTTAGTTTTCTAGTGTCTTAATATGTTTATATAAAAATGTCTTTCCGTGTGATACATTGTGAGACAGACAATGCACCGTCGACATTTTTGTTCACATTAGCAACAATATTGGTACAATCAATGTTCAAGTAATGTCAGGCCATTTCATTTTTACATTCATACCAGACCTTCCTAATTTTGAACTGCTCCGGCATCTGAAACATGTAATTGTTTCTTTGTCATTTATATTCTTAAAAAAACACAGTTTATCTTCATGTCACAATGTACGTCTATCTTCCCTCTTAGGCTTACACCTTCAGTGCTTATGCGATGTATTTGTGGAAACTTTCGACACTCTTATTACATTGATACTAGAACGGCTGGGCCTTACAACTAGTCACAACATGTTATTGTCAACAACATTTGTGTTTGACATGGGTTACAGTAAGGAACTCAAACGCGAATCCGGAAACATGTCAAAAAACCCACACCGGATATGAGAAACTTAAAAAAAGGACCGCCTACGCACTTCCTGCCTCTATTTTAGAGGGAGACCCAAGTCTGCTGATAGTGAATCGCTGCGCTCTTCGCTGGTCGAGCGAGGCGCGAACTTATGAGCACCTCCAGCTAACCCCATCAGCAGCACCCTGGCTTGGTACGCTGCAGGATATTTTGAGGCCCACAAGAAAGTGGTATCACTGATTTCCTCATCACTGCCACACAACATCGTAATGACAACAACACCCGTCTGACTTAAATGACTCTAAACTTATTTACGAGTCATGCACCATTCACCCTCGCAGGATCAACAACCAACACATTTGTCTTTATAATGAGATTGGAACCATCATTCCGACCTTTTCCCACTTAACATTGTCAGAACGTGAGAGCTGGTGGCTGATTGGTTAATTGCCTGGGATCTTGGGTTTCAATCTCGATGAAGACTTGGTTTTTTTTTTTTAATTTCGGGATTTTTTAAGGCGCCCCTGAGTCCACCAAAACTCCAATGGGTATTATGGGAAATGTAAAGGCTGTTGATCTTTGTTCTTGTCACACGCCAACCTCGTTAACTGTGGGCCACTTAAACAGATGGCTTTTACATCATCGTCCCACAGATCACAAGGTCTAAAAGGGGAACTTTTGTTTTTAATTTTTGTGTAAGACCATATTTCTTTTCTGTCTCGATAGCCAACACCAACATCGGACAGGTAAGAGAAATAAAAGCCTGATTTGTGATAATTGTTTGTCCTTTTTGTTCGTGTATAGCTGATGAAGGCCTCGTGGCC
>JADKLZ010071530.1:0-13380 GCA_021533235.1 Biomphalaria straminea
ATGTGCAGGTGTATTGAAGCTATATATCCAGCTGTATGTGCAGGTGTTTTGAAGCTATATATCCAGCTGTATGTGCAGATGTATTGAAGCTATATATCCAGCTGTATGTGCAGTTTATCTCTGTGAACAGGTGGGAGATATGTATTAGGAAGTGGAAAGAGCACGTGTTTGACGCCCTGTCAAATGACATCTAGTGACATCTTATGGCATGAGATTATAATTTGTAACCGTCTCGGCATCAAGAGACCTGAGAACGTCACGTACTCTAAATAGTTTAAAAAATAAACTAAAACAAGTCAAGGGAGAAGACGGGTTTTAAAACGATCATTAAAGTCGAAGTTATTTTTGGACAAAGACAACTGATGTCTAAACAATAAAGTACACGCATGACGTCATATTGACCAGATGAAACACACTTTGAAAAGGAGCTTATCTCTGTCCATGTCTTAGGTGCCATTGTTTTGATCAAACGTTAGGGGGGTGATGTTAAAAGAAATTAAAATTTCAGCAGACGACTTTTCTACCAGAGTTCTCTTTCCTTTGTGAGTTTTGATTGGACGAAACGGAGTGGTATCTCCCAACAGTTTTAAACGTTTCCAATAATATTTTTTTTCTCTATTTTGTCCTTGTATTTTTTTGTCTGTCATTGTCTGTTATTCTTCTTAATTGTGAATATTTTTATACACATCTTTAATCCATCTTTTTCGAAAGCTGCAACATTTATTTTCGCACATTTCTGAGCTTGTCATGTTCATTTAATAATTTTTTGTAGGTCGAGTCGCTTTGAAAACATTACAAACATAAACAGGAGAGCTAAAATGACAAGCTAATCTAAAACAGTTTTAACAAGATAGGTCTTAATGTTGTACTTGAAAGTAGTGTAGAGTATTATCTGTTTAAGATCAATGAGGAGTGAATTCTAAACTTTTGGTCCGTGCACTGAAAAAGCTCGCAGACCGTAGCATTTCATTCGTTTTTTTTTTGTTTACTTTGATATGTCATAGTCTGGATTGTAATAATTTACGTATAAATATATAACCGTATCCTATTTATATAATATAACTATCATTTTCAAGGTTATTGATGATTCGGTTGATTTTATACTATAATTGTCCTATTCCTCTAATTTACATTGTGTATATTTATTTTATATGATCGACTCGTTTCTTAATAAAGTATAGACTTTTAGAAAATTAAAAGGCCGAGTTGATGGTTATGTTGAAGTTATAATGACTTTATTTAAAATAACTTAATTCATTACAATACCATTATCTAATTTTTATTACTGATTTACATTTTGTTATGTCCCTTGAATTCTCACCTGAGATTATCTTATGGAGATAGCCCAACAACTAATGTTGCAACTCTTTGTGTGCTGCTAAATAAATATAAACTTATAAGTTTATTTTTATAATAACGTACAAAATATGAGAAAAGAAATAAATAAACAGCTGTTCCAACAGTGGTTTCAAAATTAAATTAAAATTAATAAACAACACAATATCGGACACATTTAATGAAATCTCTTCACACTTATGTGATAGAATTATATACATCTACATGGCGAGCATTCATAAGAGACTCACAGTCCTAAAGTCATGACTATTGTACACAGTGCTACAGCCACAGCTACAGTGCACAGTCCTACAGTCACGGCTACTGTGTATCAGACACATATCCTTTCTATCAGACACATAGCAGCCAATGTCCTTTCTATCAGACACATAGCAGCCAATGTCCTTTCTATCAGACACATAGCAGCCAATGTCCATTCCATCAGACACATAGCAGCCAATTTCCATTCTATCAGACACACAGCAGCCAATGTCCATTCTATCAGACACATAACAGCCAATGTCACTAGACATTGTTAACGACATCACAATTTAATTTTTAAAAAGTATGGCATCTCGTAAAATTGTCATGACACTTGCAACAAGGTCGGCCTTAGGCAAAGGCTAACTAGGCAGCTGCCTAAGGTTTCTTATTGGTGGAGCATTTTTTAGATGAAAATATTACGCCACTTGAATCAAATCTCAAACATAAAAGAATTCATGTCGACTCATCATAAGTATTCACGAATGCTGGAGATCTACTTGCTACACAATGTTAGAAGCGCATTGTTGCTTCTTTTTGGTGAAAATGTCAAAACGTTATATCCGGTCTTGTGCATCATACAGCATACTTTTTTTTTTATCTTTGAGGCCCTGTCGAGGGACCAGGAGAGTAAAGTTTGACCGTGGAGCAATTTAAAGTAGTTAGTGTAGGCTAGGTGATACAAATACAATTATTTTAATGGCTGTGTGAAGTTTGATTAAAACTAAAGTAAAATGTCCCCTTTCAAACCTTGTGGTCTATAGGGCAGATGATGTATAGGTCACCTGATTCTGTGGCCTTTGGTTAACGAAGGTGTCATGTGGCCAGCACATCGACCAACCGCCTTTACTTTTCCCTAACTAATATCAGGTACCCATCAGAGCTGGGTGGACTCAGAGGCGCCCAAAAGATCCCGAAATAAAAATCCCAGCCTTCACCAGGATTCGAACCCAGGGCCCCCGGTTCAGAAGCCAAGCTTGCACCGCTCAACCACCGCACCTCAGTGTGAAGTTTGATTAAACTTAAAACTGACAGGAGCATTCATTATTTCCATGCAAGAGACGGATCACTATTTCACAATAGCTCCACTCAGATGTCCATCCGCATCAGGGCCCACCCTTTGCTCTTCTCTGACCATCTGACATTTACCGCCGTAAACAATTAGTCTGATGTATCATCACTGATCTGTCAGCTTATTAGATATCCTTTCTTAACAAGTCACATTTCCAGCGACGTAAGCCAAGTGTCTAGCGTAACACAGCAGACGTCTCGTCAAGGCTCGAGTTTCCCAATTAACTCAGAAACATTACACTCGTAAAATACCTTTTACGTTTTGGTTGACTCTCAGGTCACGTGACACAACGAAGCTAATTGTTGGAAATAATAGATGTACGACTTCGTTTACGATATACGCTCGCACACACAAAAAACAAAATGGCGCCAAACGTAGGGCGCGGGACTAATGAAGCAGATTGAATTACGGACATTTTGCCGCTTTTGATTTTGCTTGTAACTTGAGAAAGAACAGAATGTACGTCTGCGGAGTACGATGTGACGCATGTCGCGTGATATGGATGCTGCATACAGTTGGAGGTTACATGGAATAACAAATCTAAATGTGGTCTACGTATGAGATAGGAGAGCATTTGAAGTAATATAAATGCAGAGATCATTAAGTTTAAATGTTTTCTAAAAGTGGTTGAAATATGTTCAAATATGGTTATAATATAAATACAGATATGATTATGAATAAATGTTATTATATAAGTATGGTTTAAATGGATTGAAATATGGTTATAGTGTTTTCTCCATGGCCTAAGTATAGTACATATTTGGTTCAAATGTGGCTATAATTTGTTCTAAATCTGGTCTTAATATGATCCTAATGCATAATCGCTAGACTCCAATCAAGAGTTTGGGAAAACCAGCTCACCACAGCGACCAAAATGGAGGTCTACAAGGCATGCGTTCTTAGCACGCTGCAGAGAGTCGTGGACAACCTAATCCTACACAAAACAAGAGAGCAAACTAAACTCATTCCTCTTGCGCTGCCTTCAAAGGTTCTTAAATTAACATGGTAAAAAAAGTGTGTAATAATGAGACCCTCGCGAGAATGGGCCTTTCCAGCATCTTTACGGTCCTCAGGACAATCGAATCCCAAAAATCATTCTGTACGGGCAACTTCCGTCTGGCTCAAGAAAAACAGTTCCCCGCCCCCACATCCGTTACGTGGATGTGATAATAATAATAATAATAATAATAGGCTTGTCTTCGAGTCCGAAGATTAGTGAGGAATACAGTGTTTCCCGTGGCTGTGCAGACCCAGCTGTGACCTACATATTTTGCCACATCCAGGGCAAGCCTCCAGCCTGCGCAGAGTATTTTTATAGTGATAATCGGCTCGTGCAGACCAATACCACTCTTTAAGCTTAATGCAGCTCACAGTGGCACAGAAGTCTGAGACGACTGTGAACAGTAGATAGCCGTAGGTGTTATTTTGGAGTTTCCTTCTCCTAGACTGGCTGCCGACCAAAGCTCTAGAGCCCAGTCTGCCCTATGGCCGAATTGATGACTTGGTTCTACATCTCCTATACTTATAGATCTTGATAAAAAGGGATTAAAATCAGTGAACATTGATACTGACCATTTGGAAGACTTAGTGTTAAACCGCACTAGATGGATAGAGACGGTGACCAAGAAAGCTACACACAACGAGAAAACGTGGGTCTCAATTCTTAAAGAAAAGCGTGCCATATGATAAATGTCCAGCTCCTCTGCCACCAAAGCGAAAGCCACCTTGACATGCAATATATGTGGACGGGAGTGTCTCTCCAAAATAGGGTTCCACAGCCTTGTGAAAAAGTGTTCGAGATGAACCATAGTCGATCTACGGCTGAAGGAGGCCAAACATGATGATGATGAAAGCAAAATCTCAAATTGTAAGGAAGTTCGCAATATTTTGCTTGGAGTTTCAAGTGCGATTGAAAGAGAGATATAAAAAAGAAAGAGAGAAAATAGAAAAGACTGAAAAAAAAGGGAGAGAAAGAGATCTTACTTTATGATTTCATTTGTAACCGTTGATTTAACTGAAAGGTAACTCACGCAAGCAAAACAGTTTGAAACAGTCAGTAGTGTTAACATTCTATTATAACACAAGTTGTTTTTTTTATTACTAAATCAATACGTCACAATAGCACTGGGCGTCGTTTTTTTTTTCCCCTGATTAAACAACAACATGACCGCCTCTTCACAAAACTTATATCAACTCACTCTGGTACAATTGTTCTACACATGACAGGATTTCTCCAACACCAGTTCTCTGGTCAAGCTGAAACTTTACACAATTATTCGTTGTACACAACAAAACATTAAGCAATCCGAAAAATGAAACAATTATCTAATTATCATCGAGAGTTAATTATTTTGTTTGATATCGAAAAACTGAGTGATGTGGCTGTATATGTGGAGTTATTTCCCTCATTTCGTTTTGTGCACGCATTCTCGGGTCAAGTTGAAATGTTGCGTAATTAATTATTCAAATTCGATGACGATACATAAATCAATAGTAACAATAATTACCAGTTAGTTAAGGCCTAATTTAATAGTGGTTGTTAAAGGGAGCTTATTCCTGCAGTATTGACATATATGGCAGTGATTTTTAACTTAGTTTTTTTTTTGTTTAAGATTTTTTTTTTCCTTTTTTTAAAAAAAAACAAAAAAAAGCTTTGAAACATTAAATTTGTCCTGTAGAAAATTGAGTCTTTCTCGTCAATGTTTAAAATTGAATTTCTCGACATTTGTGCTAAAACAAACCTCACGCCTGCGTCAACGTCTAGAGAACTCATCACCTAATGGAAACATAAAGTATACAGTTGCGTTATGCCTAATAAGAAAAGGATGTCATGGAACGGCTCTTCCTTGCTAGTTTTGTAAATTATAAATAGTTTTATATAGATTTAATTACAGTTTTATTTCCGAGGTGCTACTGAGTCTATAGATAATATACGTTTCCCTTGGTTCTCTGTGAGCGTACGATCTTAATGTCTGCTCTGGGACCACATTACAATTAGGTAATGTGCTGGGTTTTTATTCACCATGTCTTGTTTTGCTTTGAGATATCTGATACTGATAGCAGCGTTTACCAACTAGATAATTATATAGATCTAGGTCTAGAGACTCTAGAGTGTGTTTTGTGTATGAAATAATGTTAAGTGTCAGAAAGATATATGTTGCTGTATGTTCTGTAGGTCTGAAACTAGATCTAGGTTTGTTTAAACCCAGAAATAGAAAAATGTTTTACACGCTTCCACAAGAATAAATACAAAAGTAAGTACCTTTTCAAAGGGGCATCAATAAGTGCCTACCATTTCAAAGGGGCATCTGTGCTATTTCACTGGGGTATCAACAAGTGTGTATTATTACAATGGGGCATCAACAAGTGTGTACCATTTCACTAGGGCATCAACAAACGTGTACCATTTCACTAGGGCATCAACAAAAAAATATGTACCATTCTTACCTATCCCTTAGTCTGTGGACCGTTAGGGCACCAAGCAAGACCCGTAGACAGCCTTTTTCCATTCCTCTCTATCTTTTACCCTGTTGAGGACCTCTTTCAATGAATGGCAGGCCCGTCCATTCTTTTATGTTGTCCTCCCACCGCTTTCTCTGTCTGCCTCTTCTTCTTTTTCCTGGTACTGTTCCCTGAAGGAAGGTCTTTGCGAGCCCCGAAGATCTTGTAATATGGTAATAGATTTTAAGCTTGCATTTTTTCACAGTAGTTAGCAGGTCATCATGGTGTCCGATCGCTGTAGTGACCCTGTCTCTAATCTCTTGGTTTGTGATGCAGTCTTTAAATGTGATGCCTAGGATCCTTCTGTAGCATCTCATTTCCATTGCTAGGATCCTCCTCTCTAGCTCTGCAGTCAGCGTCCAAGACTCACAAGCATATAGAAATGTGGCCATGACCAGGGACCGCATCAGTCTGATTTTGATGCCGAGGGCTAAGCCTTTGTTTTTCCATATTATTTTAAATTTTGAAAGGGCTGCTGTAGACTGTGCTATTCGGGACAGTAGTTCGGGTTTTGTTCCCTCATCCGAGACAATAGCTTCGAGGTATTTGAAGCTGCTAACGCATGTTTCATAGTGTGGCTCATATAACTAAAACTTAAACGGTAATATCAAACACATTTATAGCGATATATTATGGAAGAGTCTTTCCATATATGATTTTGATATACAGTTGTAGTTAATGTTTTCCATAATCTTTGCATCACTAAATACCCTTCAGAGTTGTCTGCCGTTAATGAATTAAACTGCCCATCTATAGATAACATTTATGAAGATGATTTTATGATATTTTCATTATTCAAACTGATAATAAAAGTTTTATTGTGAGCCGTTCTGTGAGCCAAACGAAGGTCATTGATAGTACGTGATGGTGAAATAGATGACCGGTTGAAGCTAATCTCAACTGCCCTTCGGATATCTCCAAGTGGGACTTTTACAATGAGACGTTTATCGATTGGTTTGACTTACTCCATCTCACTCCCTCCCCTTCTGTTAATTGTTGTGGAGAGTAATTCCGTCATGTAGCGACTTCCCAAGATACCCAGTGGCGTCGCAATGAGGATGCAGGACACACTGGGTTACACCCATCAGAAGCGACATCAACTTAAGGGGTCCTAGCGATTGCGGGGCCCTCTGCGAAACCGATTGCGCGGGGCCTAGTCTGTGTGGGTATATAAGGATAATAAGTGAAAAATAAGATTTTGTGTAAGAAAAAAAAATTCGACTTTGAATTTTATTCATTCTTTACTAAGTTACAAATTACGATCTGCACTCTTCGAACCTTGTAATCAATGGTATATTTATATGCCAGTGACTATAAAAGTAAATAAAGTATTGGAACTTCCGAATAAAGTAGAAATTGCATTTTATGATATAAAAACTGACGATGCTTTTTTCTTTTGTCGCGTATGCTTGACGTTTTCGCAATGAATGACACCTACAAATGACAATTTGGTCTATTTTTCTTAAGAGTTTTAAGAGTTTTCGGGAGATTTTAATAAATTCTGGAGATTTCCATGAATTTTTCGAATATATTTTGCAATTTAACAAATACACGATACACCTTGAATTAGCACGAGGCCTATGAAAGCGCGGGGCCCACTGTGACCGCATATGTTGCAGTGGCCTAAGACCGGGCCTGGCGGAAGGGAGGGAAGAATAGAAAAAGATAACAATAGAAAAAAATTGTATTTCCTTTTTGGAGGTAATGCCATGGAATGCCTACGTATCTTTTACTAAATTAGACACAAAACTCTTTACTTTACTCTCAGTAATAATGTATTAACAACATCTGTCAGTGGAATCTTAGTCGTGTTACTTTTCTCACTTTCTACTCTCGGATCAATCTGAAACTTTACACAATTATTTATTATTAATGATAACAAATGAATCCATTTAATGAAAAACGAATTCGTTAATAAATTAGTCGCTATTTATACATTTCCCTTTATATATTAAAAAAAAGGGTAAATAAGCAATGTGTAGAGAATTACATCGTTTTCCAAAAAAATGTCAAAATATAACTTTTAATTTATTTTTAGGCTTAAAACCTTCTATTTTTATAAGCACTTGAGTAGCTCAGTGGTTAACACTTCGGCTTTCCATCTTGGAGAATTCAGACTCGAGCAAATTTTTTTTTACATAATATGTTTTGAAAAGGACACCCCCCCCCCTTTTCTCACTATCAACTAATTCTAGGAGTGATTGAGCCATGGTGCACTGACCATGCTATAAACATGAAAGTTGCTGTAAACAAAAATAATTAACGAAAAAATTTCTAATTGCACAAACTTATTGTTTATACAAAAAATTAATTGCATGATTGATAAAAACAAATAATTGAATGTTTTACTCAATGTAATCTGGGCTTTGCTTTAAACAATCAACTTTGAAACAAAATGTTTTTGAAAACAACTTTTCCTTTATGAAGCTGATAACTTTTTGAAAGTAAAGAGTTAAGTGCCCCTTTTCGACCTTGTGGTCTACAAAGTAGATTATGTAAAGTTTATCTGTGTCTGTGGCCAGTACAACTGCCTTTACTTTTCCTCAACTAATATCAGCTACCCATTTGAGCTGGTTGGACTCAGAGGCGCCCGAAAATCCCAATATTAAAAATCCCTGTCTTCACCAGGATTCTCGCTCAGCCACCGAACCTCTGTTACCTGTTACCTGTTACCTGTTACCTATCCCTTAGTCTGGTGGACCGTTGGGGCACCAAGCAAGACTTGAAGACCCTCTTTCTGCATTCCTCTCTATCCTTTGCCTATTTAAAATCTCATTAAATGGTAGGCATGTCCATTCTTTGATGTTGTCTCTAAACATCTAAACCGAACCTCTAAGCCTTTTATAAGACTCCAGAGCAATTATTTCGCGTGTAATAACAAATGAATGACTAATGAATGACAGATTTAAACAAAACAAATAAAACATGAAAAATGTTTACTTCGTTCCAATACTCTCGACAATGTGGAATTCACCACTCATTCCTAAGAAGGGTTCAAAATGCTAGTAAATGCTCCGACAGATACATGCACAGCTTTACCAAAGTCTCATCAAGACTGGAATACAGGCACAAGAATCCTCACAAATAGCCGCGATAACTATCGGAAGCCATGCCCTTTTAGGAATGTACCTACCTGGGATCAATTATTGCCAGCAACCTAAATGAAGACATTGAGGCAAAAAAAGGAATGGAAATTTTTTCTGCATCTTCTTATCTTATATAATACAGTACGTCCGACGCGTCATGCATTTTGTCATGCATATTAACCAATGACCTAAATTCTGGCGAATTCTGCATTATTGAGAAAACTCTCAATACTAAACTAAATACGGAAACAAAAGTGCCAGTGTCCAGTAGCTGCGTAGTCAGCACCTTTGATAGTGAGAACTAGTCAACCAAAGAGTCAACATACATTGAGAGCATTGATTCGATACTTTTACTTGCGACATATGATCATGTTTATTTCCTGAAAGGGTCGTGTTACCCATCAGGAAGTTTTGATATTGGCCAATACATTTATTTATGCGCTTTTGACATAGAGAAGACTTTAAAACTCAAGAACCGGTTTGTTTAGTTACACCTGACTTCGCCCTGACTCAAAACAAAAACCGGGTCAAAAACTCATTCAGAGAGAGAGAGAGAGAGAGAGAGATGGATTCTTTCAGAGAGAGATTCAAGACTCAGAAAGAGAGAGAGAGACTCTTTCAGAGAGAGATATGGGTTGTCAGTAATTCACCCTGAGAGAGTCAGAGAGGGATACAGAGTCAGAGATTCATTCAGAGAGACACTTCAAAAGTGAGAGAGAGAGTGAGAGCAACAGAGTAAATGGGGAGTTAAGGAGAGTCTGAGAGAAAGGGGAGATAATAAGAACCAAAGAAAGAAACAGAGGTTAAGCAGTTCAGATCTAGAGAAAAAAAAAGTTATCGAAAGAGAGAGAGAGAGAGAGAGAGAGAGAAAGAACAAAATCATCTCCAGGATTAAAGACATTAAGTCAAGTGCTAAAGAACTATGCCAACTTTTTTTTTTCTTTTCTCGGCCACAAAATTGGATGTGGCCATGACCCTTACCTTAGCATCTGCTCTCCGAACGAGACATTGATTTGAACAAATCAGGTCATTCCAACCTACCCGGGGCAATCTCTCTGTAAATAGAAAATAAGACCCAGTCTTAACACTTCAGTGAACTGATAGTGTGGCCCGGATTACTAAAATACACAACTAATTTTTCTGGTCAAGAGATGACCTGAAACGAAGACTGCTCTTTATTTTTGGGGATCAGAAATCAAAATCAGACGTCCTGTTTCTCATTTCCTTTGATATCTTTTTTTATTGACATTTTGTTTTTTATTGACGTTTTGTTTTCTTATTTCTGCAAGAGTCATTTTTTAAAAAAGCATTGTAAAATATTTTTAAAAAAACAAGATTTTTTTATTTCCCTTTAAAAAAATAAAAGACTAGAATTTCTGATAGTGTTTTCAAAAAGGAAAAAAAAAAAGTAATTAATAAAAGGGAGATAACGTCTCGATAACCTGGGTTTGACAGCTATGATCTAAGATGAATGCATTTCTTTAGAATAGACAAATACATCAGTGACTCATTAGGCTTTTAATATGGGGAGGTGGGGGGGTACCAATAATAATGGGAAGGTTGGAACTGGGATTTCATTCAGAGGTGCCTGTGTGTCATGTGTTATTGAATGGAAGATAGGTGCCTTTGAATTACAGTTTGTTCTTAGTACCTGGTCTTCTTTGTTTTAAAATTGGTGTCTGTGGTGAATAGAATCAATTACTTTTATGCACCATGTAACTCATTCAGTGTATGAATGTCATACTATACAGACTTTCTTTTATTAACAAAGCTTATATCCACTCTGTCTGCTGCAATTTTTGTGCATGTTATTTCTCATGTGCTTCCTCTAGCGCTAATATTAAGTCATTATGTCTCTCTGGCATAGAGGAAAGTAGCAGATGACATCGAAAAGAGACAGTTGGAGAGCTCTCACAAAGTCTACGAGACACACATTTGAGACTCAAAGAAAAACCTTAATGGAAGACAGGCGCAGAGGATGGTAAGAAAAGTTAAATTGGCCGACAGCGGTCAGCGGCTTTGTCTGCATGAAAAGCGGGAAAATATGTGGGTCGCAACTGGGGTTTGAGTAATCATGTGAAACACTGCACTCATCTCTAATGTTTGGAATCGAAGACATTGCTATTATTTCTCCCTCTTCCCATTCTCTGATCAAACTGAAACTTTGTACAGATATTCACTGTCGAAGACAAAACAAAAAGCATTTTTTTTTATTTACCAATATGAATGAATTAAATAAATGTGGTACATACATTTTGTATGATATCGGGAAACAAGGGTGAAATAAGAAAATATGAATATGTCACGTACACAATTTGTTTATTTGCAAATTCAGGGTCAGCCAAAAAACCCAAGTTATTTTTAGATTTGGACGTCTTTGCAGAAGTCACGTGACCTAGATGCATGTATTTTATTGGTTAAAAGAGTTTAGCTGAAAAAGAGGCTCGCAGCAAAGTTCAGGCGAGAATCAGTCGATGTCTAGATATGATGGAGTATAGACGTATATTTTGTAGTTCTAGAATTTAAAGAAATATGTCTTTGTTCAGCTTCTTGTTTCATTGAAATATATTTGTACATAGCTGTACTTATGTTGAGTTTTAATAAAGGTTCCTGTATTGTTTCATTAAAGCATTTACTCTATTGAATCCTAGATCGTCATTGTTCAACACTAATTTATCATTCAAGATACAGTCCCCGGCGGCACAAGACTTCTCTCCTAACAGCTGACGACATCTTATAACACCTCAAGAACAGATCGTGACGTCATCCACATAGGAGAGCTTGTGACAGACTGTAATAGTGAAATTCTTCCCTTAAATAATCTTTGAGTTTTAAATAGTTTTCGTTATATTTTGCTAGTTTTTGTTTTCCAGTGTCTTAATATGTTTATATAAAAATGTCTTGCCGTGTGATACATTGTGAGACAGACAATACACCGTCGACATTTTTGTTTACATCAGCAACAATATTGGTACAATCAATGTTCAAGTAATGTCAGGCCATTTCATTTTTACATTCATACCAGACCTTCCTAATTTTGAACTGCTCCGGCATCTGAAACATCTAATTGTTTCTTTGTCATTTATATTCTTAAAAAAACACAGTTTATCTTCATGTCACAATGTACGTCTATCTTACCTCTTAGGCTTACACCTTCAGTGCTTATGAGATGTATTTGTGGAAACTTTCGACATTCTATTACATTGATACTAGAACAGCTGGGTCTCACAACTAGTCACAACATGTTATTGTCAACAACATTTGTGTTTGACATGGGTTACACTAAGGAACTCAAACGCGAATCCGGAAACATGTCAAAAAACCCACACCGGATATGAGAAACTTAAAAAAAGGACCGCCTACGCACTTCCTGCCTCTATTTTAGAGGGAGACCCAAGTCTGCTGATAGTGAATCGCTGCGCTCTTCGCTGGTCGAGCGAGGCGCGAACTTATGAGCACCACCAGCTAACCCCATCAGCAGCACCCTGGCTTGGTACGCTGCAGGATATTTTGAGGCCCACAAGAAAGTGGTATCACTGATCTCCTCATAACTGCCATACAACATCGTAATGACAAAAACACCCGTCTGACTTAAATGAATCTAAACTTATTTACGAGTCATGCACCATTCAACCTCGCGGGATCAACAACCAATACATTTGTCTTTATAATGAGATTGGGACCATCATTCCGGCCTTTTCCCAGTTATCTTTGTCAGAACGTGAGAGCTTGGTGGCTGATTGGTTAATTGCCTGAGATCTTTGGTTTAAATCTCGTTGAAGACTTGTTTTTTTTTTTTAATTTCGGGATTTTTTAAGGCGTCCTCGAGTCCACCAAAACTCCAATGGGTATTTTGGGAAATGTAAAGGCTGTTGATCTTTGTTCTTGTCACACGCCAACCTCGTTAACTGTGGGCCACTTAAACAGATGTCTTTTACATCATCTGTCCCACAGTTCACAAGGTCTGAAAGGGGAACTTTTGTTTTTAATTTTTGTGTAAGACCATATTTCTTTTCTGTCTCGATAGCCAACACCAACATCGGACAGGTAAGAGAAATAAAAGCCTGATTTGTGATAATTGTTTGTCCTTTTTGTTCGTGTATAGCTGATGAAGGCCTCGTGGCC
>JADKLZ010071535.1:685-13877 GCA_021533235.1 Biomphalaria straminea
TCAGGTAGGTAGTCACTCAATCAGGTAGGTAGTCACTCAGGTAGGTAGTCACTCAATCAGGTAGGTAGTCACTCAATCAGGTAGGTAGTCACTCAATCAGGTAGGTAGTCACTCAGGTAGGTAGTCACTTGACTGTATCAGATGTTTCTCTTTTACCCCTTTCTTTACCTGCACCTATCCCTTAGTCTACACCACACAAGATCTGTTGACCATATATTTTTTTCCATTCCTATCTATCTATTTGTTTTCTATAGAATTTCTTTCAATGACAGGCCTGTTCATTCTTTATGTTGTCTTCCCATTGCTTTATCTTCTTTTTCCTGGTACTGTTCCCCAAAGGAAGGTCTTTGCAAGCACTTAGGACCTTGTGGTATGGCTGTAGAGTTTAAGTTTTCATTTTATTTTACACCTTTCTGCTTCCTCCAAACGAATGAAATACATTCTCATATCATCTGAAGTTAACTCTGTCTCTCCTAATTGATGAGGTCAATGTTGATTTAACCCCATTAAGCTAAATTGATTTTTGGATTTATAAACTTTATTATGTCTTTTTTAAAAAGAGCATGCATTCCCCTATAATTCGATACCAGGTATAACATTTTCTTATAACAAACCAAAAAGTTATTGAAGTTTAATCATATCAGGATAGTGGAAAACAACAAAATGAAAAATTCTATCAGAATGAGGAAAGTAAAGAGTAAAAACAGGAAAAAATCTTAAAATTACAGATAAGATAATGTGGGCCACGGTTAGCTGCCCATTGTCCAGTTAATTGGTCAGAATAGGAAGTAAACATTATGTGCTGGTCAAAACTTTGCGTCAAGGCTTGAAAGTTATTGTGCAAACATTGACACTAGGCAGGTGAATAAAAAATATTCCAAGAATATTTGGTTGTAGGGTGAAGAAACATTGTAATATCTAGTCAGATCTTTATGAAAGAAACAGCAATGTGCTTCCTGGGTCATTGTAAAAACTATGAAGACATTTCTTAATGATCTAGATACATAGAAGATACATATTCTAGATACATATCCATGATTAACTTATTGTTTTATCTTCAACAGGAAAGACAATGTTTTGATATCATCGATGGTCTTCAGATCTCTGGAACCTTTCCTGAAATGTTGAGTAATGTTCTGTCAGAGTTCATGAATTGTGGGACATTCTATGTGCGTCTGGTGGAATTCTCCAAACCTCCTGTGCTCGACTCCTTCTACACCTCTGGACTAGTCTTTCATGCATTCTGTTCTGCCATTAGCACAATTCTTCACCAGTTTTCTGCCGAGATACTCAACATCCCCTCAACACTGACACTGATGGAGCTGAGTGATTACTTACATCGATCTATACAGCAGATTAGGTAGTTGTTCAGTTTTAAACACAGTTGAAGTCCTAAACGCTGTTATGGCTATATTTCTGTCACTTTTGCTAATCAATGTTTTCAGTGTTAAAATTAGAAAAGGGAAGAATCAATTAATATTTTTTAAAAATGTGTTGCTTTTTTAAAATCAATTAACATAAAAAAATATTATTGTTATTTTTGTTTTTGAATGACAAAGTGTTCCTATGGAGAGAGTTGCCATGAAGAAACATAATAATAATAATTTAATTTATAAAGCGCTGTTAACAAACAAAATGTAGGCTCAAGGTGCTGTGATAACATTACAATCAAAGGTTAAATTAGTATTTTAAAAAATCTATATCTCTAATTATATACATGTATAATTCTAACTGTATTATATAATTAAAAATGCTTATATTATAAAGTCAAGTAAAAAATAATTTAACAGTTGATTATGTTTCAGATATTTGGCTCAACTGTGTAAATGTTGTGACCAGCCAGTCAACAAAGAGAATCAAAACTTGTTTCCAGTAGTAAGTCTCCTGATGCAGTTAATTTCTTTAGATTCTTTTCTGTCAACCATTCATTAATGTTACTGACTTTACATATTTGTTGATAAATTGTTACAGACTAAAAATACATTTGTGTACAAATTGTTACAGACTAAAAATACATTTGTTGACAAAATGTTACAGACTTAATTTTACTCTCTCTGATTTTCCAGGGGATGTCACTCTTGTCTTACCTTTATGAAGAGACGCAGATGTCTGCAAGTTCGCCTCATTATGCCATGTTTCTGTCCATTCTACAAACTTCTTGTGCACCTTTGATCTTGTAAGTACTTGATTTTTCTCAACTCAGATTTAGTAGATGACAAGTAGACTAAAAGTCTCTTTAATTAATTAAACAATATTTCTTCTTTGTTCTGTTGGATGTTTCAATTAAGTAGGAAACATTAGTGTTTACCAGTCAATACATATTCCATTGGTTGACCCCAGCCCTCAATTTTTCCGTGTCTTCTGTGCAGATTTCTCAAAGATTGGATCTTTCATGGGATATATCAAGATTTTTATGGAGAATTCATAATACGAATTGATGAAAACTATTTGGATAGCAGAGGTAATGGTTCTACACATTTTAAACAAAATCTTGTTAAGGCAAATAACAATAATGTACTATCTAAAGTAAAGCATTCATTAGTACAACATAATTGATAATTAGTATAAGTCTAATGCTCAGTATAGCAGACACAATTGTAGCATTCATTAGTATATCACAGTTACTCGAAGTAAGGTGTCCCCTTCAGACCTTTCAATCTATTGAGCAGCTGATGTTAAGGTCATCTGTTTCTTTGGCCAAGGGTTAACGAGCAGGGTGTTATGTGGCTAGCACAACAACCAACTTCCTTTACTTTCCCCAACTAAAATCAGGTACCCGTTAAAGTTGGGTGGACTCAGGGGTGCCCTAAAAATCCCAGTCTTCACTGGGATTCGAACACAGGACCTCAGATTTGGAAGCCAAGCGCTTAACCGTTTGACCACTGTGGCCCCCCCCCCCCCGGGTGGTAAAGCAGACATAATTGTAACAATTGTAGTCTAGCACAGATTACACATCATGTACCCACTGTACTAACCAATGGGATGCTATACAGATGAGTTGTACTGGAAGAATGCCTACACTTTGAAGACGTCAGAAGAACAAGGTCAGGCTGTCCCAGAGTTCCTCCTTGACATCATCAACAACACAGTCACCTGCGGCAAGTCCATCAACTTGCTGCGTATTTGTAACCCGCAGGTGAGAAACATTGCTTAATCCACTAATTGACTTTCATAAATTTTTATAATGAATTTTATCTTAAGTGTTAACTATGTTTTTCAATGTCATATCCCCTGTTGGTCACCAGGTTATGGAATAAAAACATTGTGAATACTTAAGGGAGACAACTATATTTATTCACTTGGGGACATCACAAATACATTGAACAAGGTCTGCCTTGAGCACATTCTCTTCTTCAGCTCTAGACATGGGTGGAACTTCCTAGTCTAGTGTCTAATAGTGCACACCTTCTGCACTAGCTTGAATGATGGTGTGCAAGGCAGGGTTATAACAATATGTTAGCATTTTTGGAGTTAATTTTGTTAGTTTTGTTAATCGATTTTATTTTAGATTTATTTGATTAGCAACGATATAGACAGTTTCCCTTCAGTGCTGGATTAAACGTTAGAATTTTCAACTCCCATTTCATTGTTGACTTTTTCGCCTTTGTTGTTACTACTGCCTTAACTTAATCAAATCACAGCCAAGAGATGTCTCTAACTTAGTCAGGACACAGCTAAGAGATGTCCCTACACCCTTTAACTTGATAGCTGTAGCACATATACATGTATAACTGTTCTTTTTTACTGCAGCACTTCCTTTGTAATGTATCAGAGAGTAGTCTCCCTCCTGTGACCATCACCTACTCCCAGAGTTACATCCGAGAGATACACAGATACTGCGAGACCTACGTCAGCAGAATGCAGCAAATCTCTAGACAGATAACTGAAGACAGGTAACTCAAAAACACTTAATGTCTGCAATATTCACATTGGTCAGGAATTTAATTTTAATATACATAATAATATATATAATATAAACTCTTTACTGGGAAAATAAGACTCAATATTTTGGTTTAATTAGAAGAGTACATTAACAAATCTCTGCAACATTCATTTGCATTGAAGGGAATACTTCCCCTTTCAGAGTCTCCTTTCAACTTTGAATTAGACTCAACAGTTCAAATAGTTAGAATTTTTTGTGTGTTTTACAAGTTTTTTCTGAATGTTTTTTTTTTTAAATTTATTTTGTATAGTGCATCTTTCATGCAATAGCCTGCTCAGTGCACTTTGGTCCAATTTCTTTCATGCACCTGTGGGGGAGGTTGTTTCTGGGAGTTTACGTGCTGCCTTAAGCCATTCAGCAAACACAACTATGCTAGAATCTGGATTCTGCCCCTTTAATTGTCAGCAAAATGGTTTAGGCACTCAGGCACATGCTAAATTTCTTAGATGTATTTCGGTTTGTCTAATAATTAATAACATGTTGATCATAATAAAAAAACAACCAGCTGCTTTTGATTCTTATCAGTTGATTTATAATGATGAAACAGATGAGCAGACGCCTGTAATATATTGTGGTAACCTCCCTTTATAGATGGTGAAGAAAAAAGCCTATGCCATATTACTTCAGCTTAACAACAACCTGTGAATTAAAATGTGGGCATTGAATTTGAAATTTAATGTTTCATCCTTTGTTATGTTCATCAAAAAAAAAATCTTTTTTTTTTTTCTAATTTTGAAAGACAAGAGTTAATCAAAAGAGTAGAAAGAGAAAAGCAGGAACTGCAACACACCGCCAGAGTGATAGCACAGAGAGAGATCAGCAGACTACAAGGTAATCCTCTAGCTCTGATTGGATGCTTACTGACAGCATATAAACTTCAACTCAAACTCATGATGGAGATATACTCTAATAGTTTATCTTATCTGAATAATCTTAATATAGCCTCCTACTTATTGTTGCATGTTGTATTGGTCAAATCATGGTTTTATGTATTTGTGTCAACCAGGCATCATTGATGACAGAAAGGTCAAGGCTGATGCTAAGAAAAGATCTGAATTCGCTCGGCTGAAAAAACAGATGGAGGTAGACCTACAGGTAGACTCTCTTTTAATTTGTTTGGAACGTTTAAAGTGCATATAACGATGTAATATCAGATCAACTTCTATTATTTTTTTGCTTTGCTTTTGCTTTTACTAACATTATCACACAATAAGGAGACATAACACCCACTGCTGGACTCAAGAGTCTTAGATAGTGGTTGGAGTTAATCTTTGAAAAGGAGGCAATACATCACTGCAATGAGAAATATATTGGTAAATTTCATGAAAGCAAAACATCAACTCTGAACCAATTTTTTATTGTTTATTTTATGGCTCTTTTCAATTAGCATATTTAATTAAACTGCATGTTTTAAATGAAGCTGTAAATATTTTCCCCCCTCTTAAGTAAGTATTAAAGAACCCCTTTCAGACCAAGCCATCACTTAGGGCAGGTCTGATTCTATGGCCGGCAGTTATTGAGGGTGAAATGCGGACAGCACAACAACCAACCACCTTTACTTTCTCCTACTCAAGTTCCTTCAAATCCAGGAATTCAAAAAAACCCAGTCTTGATCAAGTTTTGAACTCGCATAACGTTTCCATTAAAGCTGCTTCCTGTGCATCCCTATATCATTATTTCTGTTTTGCTTGAATAGTGAGACATTGGACATCAGACAGATACAATCATACATTTGAACTCATAACTTGGAACTGATGTTACTGAATATTGTCACGCTTGATTGCACATTTTTCAGTCAAGAAGGCAGAATTTCTTTTATAGGTTAAAGGAAACAAATTTTTGAGAGAAGTTTCTAGACACATAAGCCAAAAAACCTTGTCCAGCCCATATGTAAATAGGTTTGGCTGACCAAAATGGTTGCAAGTTAGGGGATAATCTAGACAAGTTAGTTCAGAAAGTATAGAAAGGGTTCAGTTTAGTTGAGCTCTATCATGTAAGTTAATTAGTTTGACCAGGTTAAAGTTCATTTTCCTTTTTAGGTTGTAATAGTACTCTGTTTTTTCTACTTAAATAATTGTATCTTTTTTTTTATTATTGTAAAAAAAGAATAAATATTTAATTAGCTGTGGATAGATAAATGTATAGCTTTAATGTAAAGTTCAAAATAAAGCACCAACAGTGCTGACAGCTGCGATTTTGTGGAAAACTTTGGAGGTACATTTTTTAATTTTTGTATCATTTCAGAGACGTTCTGGTGAACAAGAGGAAGAGAAAGAAGCTGACCGCCAGTTTATTGCCAGAATTAACAAAGAAGAAGATGCTTTGACCGAACAGGAAATACAATTGGAGAAACAGGCCAGGTTGGTCTAGTTTTTGTGTATTTTTAATGATTACTTTCTAAAAAAAAGGTTGAAATAACTACGTCCTCATATACCGTGATTTTTTAAAAGCTTTACTACTGAAATAAGAAGTCTGCCAATATATAGTGTTTTTTTTTGTGGTTATTTTATTGTTTGACAAAAAAAAAATTTGTCTGAAGTGGACTGAATTTATCATGTTTAAGGATGTTTTTTTTTTTACTTGAGTTTGTTTCATCACATTGTGTCCTATGTTGTTACAGGGATGACTTGATAGCCTACTACACAGAACTGAGTGAAGAAGCCATTCACAGAGAGAGAGTTGCCTTGTGGAGAATCAGGAGGGCACAACTGGAAAATAAAAGGTTTTTATTTCTTGAAGCTGATGCAAAAAGATGGCAACAAGAATTGCAGAACTTTCAGGTTGTTGTTTTTTGTAGTTGTTGTTTTGTCTTCTTGGAAAATTTCTTTGACTTAAATATTGTATTTCTTGTTGATATTTTATTGGGCAATATTTGATAGTGTCTCTCCATATTTGATAGTGCAGATCACCAGCATGCCAGCCAAATAATATTTTTAAGTAAAAATATTTGGTCAGAGCCCATGGGAATAATGATAACCAGTTTTAACTGGAAAAGATTTTAAAAAAAAGGCCTTGTTGTTTCTTCATTAAAGTTTACCAATCTGGTCATATTAAGTCTTTATCTGACATGTTAACACATTATTTGTTTTTATCGGAATGTGATGACATTTGTCCAACTGTAAATATTTTTTATTTTATTTTACAACTAGGACAATGTTGATGGTCGACTCTCCCCTAGTCTTCCTCGATGGGCAGAGAAAGCCTCTAACAGAGTTGTGCCTCTTGAAGTTGATGATGTTGAAGAAATATCTATCCCCAGATGGGCAGAAAGGGAGTTGTCCAGTACCAGCAGTGCAGAGGACATTGGCATTCTAGATGATGATGTACTTCTGCCCAACTGGGCCCTTAGAGCTGATCATTCCCCCCATCCACATACCAGAGTCGTTTCTGGTGGGGGTGAAGATGACGGCAGTGACCCTAAAGATTTAAATATTGAAGATAATGAACCTACCAACAAGATAGAGCTGCCCAAACCTTCAAGCTCCACTGAAACATTTTATCAAGAATCAAAACCTCACATTCAAAAAGTGGGTGACAGTCATGTCAGCAATCAATCCACAGATGTCACAACAAAGCCAATGATCAAAATGGTGAAAGGTGTGGCAGCCTCGTCAGAGTCTCAAGAGGCTTTAATGAAACCACACATTAAATCCTCCGTCCACATGTCTGCGACCAAAGAATCGGATCCGTCTTCCTCAGGTCACAGAACTCATCTCAAGTTTCAAGCAGGCCAGCAGGTTGGCCAAGAAAGCAACCAGGAGAGAGCTCTTGTTCCAAGGAAACAAAAAGGCTTTGTCAACGTTTCATCAGAAACTGAGAGCAAAGTACGTCATTTTGATTTTTGTAAATAGCTAGTTAGATTTGTTTTGTTTGTTTTGTTTTACATGTTTCGGAAATTCCTTCAGAGTTGAAGATAGTTATTTCCTAGTCCAAACCCCCCGCATGACGACGGGGGATGGGAGCGGGCAGGGATTGAACCCGGGACCAACGATAAATCGAAACAACAGTCCAGCGTGCTAACCGCTCGACCAGGCAGCCATTTTTCTAGGAATAGTTAACAAATAAAATTTGAGACATGCAGTGAATAGAATAAGTCTCCCATAAAATTCCTTGTTCTTAAAGCACATGGAATGTTATTTAACTGATCTCCCTTAGTGGCCTGAACAAGATATTATAACCCAGTGATGGAGGACCAGCCAGTGCCTTGTAATTTTCTATTTTGCACAATGAGGCCAAAGTTTGAGCTTGCTGTGGGGACAAAGAGAAAATCTTGTCCCATTTTTTGTGCTTCTTTCTTTCAACTTTGAGCAAGCCAATTTCTCTTGATCTGTGTGGTAGATACTTAAGGCTTATAAGAGGGTGAAATTGAGTCTCTCACTACAATGGAGTTAGGTGATGGGGGTTAAATTTATTATAGTAAATATTTTTAATACCGGGTACTTATATATATGTATGTAAATAAATAAATCTATCTATCTATCTATATATATATATTATATGTAATTATTTACATATAATAAGGCTTTTCATTCTGTCCAAAGATTAATTTTTAAAATTACAGATGTTAGTTCAAAAGAGAATATGATTACATTCTATGCATGTCCTTGTGTCAATCTAGTCATGTATGTTAATGCTAGGTCACATGATGTATGTAACATGGTGATCTGTACAATCTGTATAAGACTTGATTTACATTTGGTTACACATGAATTAATTCTTAACAAAACATGTAACACTTTATCCACTCTGGTGGTCAACAGATGGTCATCAAGAAACCCAGCAAGTTTGGTCACATCTCCCAAATGTCCAACTCCAGCTATGTTCTCACCGTGCCCAAGTTGAGACGACAGAACCACCTGCACGCCAACATGGAGTCTAGCTATAAAGACTTTGCCATCAGGGCTCAAGTGCGTGCCAGCAAAAAAATGTTTGCCTCAAAAGAAAGTGGCGAGGATGGCCAGCAAGAATATCGGCCACACATTCGCATACTGGCCAATAGAAACGCCAACACAGAGTCGCAGCACATGGATGAAAATGCTTTACTTCGAAAAAAGTTTTTAGCCCAAAACTTTAGAGGCCATTCGTCAGACTCAACTGTTCAGAAACTGATTTATGGAGATGTTGACAGATTACAAGCTATCTCTGAGGATCACACAGGTACAGATAGTAATTGAACATTTTCTGAACATAAAACTGCCACATTTTTGTGACTGTTCCAAAGATTCTATCCTTTTTAATGCTTTCATTTCTTTATTCAGTGCTTCAGTCTCAGACCTTTTTTTTTCTTCTTGTTATAGCTTTTATATAGCGCTACTTTCATGCTTATAGCATGCTCACAGCACTATGGCTCAATGTCATTTATAGACCAGTGGGGGCGGTGGATATCTGGGAGGTTTTCTGTGCTGCCTATAGGTGTTCAGTAAACACATTTCTGGTGGATTCGGATGTCGAACGTCGAGCCCCCTTCATAGGTAGCCAAGATAAGCCAAGATCAAGCATACTTAGTATTGTGATTGTTGTGAACTCCTGGCCTATGGGTTTGACATTTTCACATATCGTATACAGACTTCAAGAAACACCAGGGATGCATTAGAAATAAGAAGTATTTAATAAAAGCAATAGAAATAAGTATAACTGTAGATAATGTCTCCAAATATATACATCAACTATAAAACTGCTTTATATCATACTTATACTAGTCAATCCCAAAAACTCCGGTCCACTGACAACAATAATAAAACTCAAGGGCCGTCACCCCACTTTACCTAGTCAACCAATAAAATAATAATAAATAATAATAAATAAACATAGGATTCTCATATCTAACAACCAAGGTTCTATCAAGTGATATTTACAATTCTCTATACAACCACAATCACCATACTTAGCCTCTTGTCCCCACTTCCCACGCTTATGAACCAGCTTGTACACTGTAGTATTAAATATTTGGACCTCACATTTCAAGGATTTCCAGGATTGGCTAGCTGATAAAAAAATGTTATGCTACCAGGCAAATCAAATAATTATAGGTACTAATGGCAGTCATGGATATGTATATTTTATTAACAAATAAACGTGGTGGTCGAATGGTTAAGCGCTTGGCTTCCGAACCTGAGGTCCTGGGTTTGAATCCCGGTGAAGACTGGGATTTTTAATTTCGGGATTTTTAGGGCGCCCCTGAGTCCACCCAACTCTAATGGGTACCTGACTTTAGTTGGGGAAAGTAAAGGCGGTTGGTCGTTGTGCTGGCCACATAACACCCTGCTCGTTAACCGTCCGCCAAAGAAACAGATGACCTTAACATTATCTGCCCCATAGATCGTTAGGTCTGAAGGGGACACTTTACTTTACTTATTAACAAAAACAAACATTTTTTAATTATCTATTTTTTTGAATAAATGAATCTCTCTAATCTTAATAATTATTTTTAATTAGACTTCATACTTATATGAAAGAAAATCAAAGTGTAAATTTAAATTAGAAATACTCTTCAATGTTATCTACTTTCTTACATTACAATAGAACACACTCAGATAGAACACACTCAGTGTTGTCCTGTGGCCCATTCATTTGTAATTGACTTGATTTACTTTTTGGCATTGAAGTACCTTCAACTATTCCCACTCCACAGATGGTCCACTGGACAGAGTTAGTTTTAAGGACAGACTTCCCTACACATCAGACTTGGATCAGGCAGAGTTCCTTCAACTAGGTAGGTATATACAGGCCAGTGATGATAACACATAATATATTGCATGAGATACATCCAATCATATTCACTCTGACATTTTCTTGTGCACTGACACACATATATTATACCATGTTCTTTTTCTCACTAGACTTGGTCTATTACATAACTAAAGACTTAGGAGAAAAAAAACATTGAGTTTGCATGTATCTCTTTATATATTTTAAGGATGAAATGATTACTGTTTTGTTCTATGAAAAGCTCCCACTTCAGTGGACTAAAGATGAGAATCTGCAGAGCTCATTATCATATTAAAAGAAACAAATTATTGATTGGTCATTGTCGTTTGATTGCAAGGAACATTGAAATAATAGCGAAAACACTTTACATTTTACAAACATTCAATGTTCTGTATCTTAGTAAATGATATGCGAGGGCAGAGGTTACCAACAATTATTGTATATAACCTACATAACATTAACATTACGTTATGGCAGTAACATTTCATGGCATTAATATTACATATAGCCTGATATAACGTTAGCTTTATGTAACAATACTTAACAATAATATAACATCAAACAAAAAAGATATAACATTGCATAACATTACATAGCATTATATAACATAATATAACAAACATTACATAATATGCTGTAACTTAACCTTTTGAAAAAAAAATAAATGCCTCTATTTGATAGAGAACTGATGAGATTTAACTTGAACTTAGGAGAGGGTTAAAGAAGCATAGTTTTTTTTTATGGACACTGTCCACACATGTAGTAAATGTTATTTGGAATTGACTCCATCTCCAGGGCAAGACCTTGTCTTGGATATCGTGTCCAAAAGGGATGTGCCGGACTTGGGTAAAGATTTGGTAGATGCTGTCATCGTAAGTCGAGAGGAGATTGAGGCACACATGTCGACACCTTTGTCTGTACTGTTGAGCTGTTCCTTGACAGCACCCATTCAGGCCCAGTCAGTAGTTTGTACAGTTTGTTAAAGTCTAGTGTCAAATGTAAAAAAAAAAAAAATTTTGTTTTTGTCATTTTAGTTGTATATATAAATTTGAGACTTTGGATTTTTGAACATTGACCCTATTTCAATCATGTACTGTTTTCCAGGATGTCGTTGGTCAATTCTGCGATTATCAATTATTTTACACAAGAATTGAAAGTTGACAGCCATTTTGAAGCGATCAAAAGATATTTGTTGATGGCGGATGGAGATTTTGCGGAAATTCTCGCCAATATTTTATTTGAAAAGGTTTGAAAGGGAGAAAAATATTGTTAGAAGTTTTATGTAAACATATGTTTGACACTTTCATCTTAAGTTTTGGTGTCATTCTAGTGAACATATATATATATATATTTGACATTTTTTTCAGCTTATCACCAATCCTCTGCCCCAAGAAATGATCAACCCAGTCTTCCTGAATGGAGCACTGAGCAAAGCCATCAGATCTTCCATTCATTCAGATGATGTCAATACAAAATATTTGAATTTTGTGCTGAAAAGTCTTCCCTCAGTTCTTCTACCTAATGGTAAGTCTTATGAGACTAGAGTTGGGATAGTGTTGTGACTGAGATGTGTGCTGTGTTGTGTTACAAGTCTAGAGTTGTGATAGTGTTATAGCTGGTGGATTTATGCTGTGCAGGAGACTAAGTGATGTGACAGAAGACTAATGTTGTGATGGTTGTCAAATGTTGCTTAGATCTTACTTCAAATTTAATTCTCTTGTTTCTCACAGACCCCAACTCACTGAAATGTCTGGAGCTGAGATACATTGTAAGTAGCCACATTCTTTCCCTGATCAATTTAATTTTAGATAAACAAATATTAAGTTTTCCTTTGAGACCCAGTGTTCAATGGAGCAGATAAATATAAAGCTACTTGTTTCTATTGCCTGGGTTTAACTGGGTGTCATGTGACCTGTGCAATGACCAATCACCTTTCTCAAATCTATCATGTTTACCCTTTAAAACTGGGTGGATCTGAGGACTCTTTTTAAATCTTACATTAATAATCTTAGCATTTACCTGGATTGGTCCTCAGTACCCAGCAGAGTGCTATTCATTCAGCCACTTTGGAGCTCTTATTTTAAAAGAGATAATAATGGGGTAGAAAACTATTGGATTGAAACCTTTATAGAACAGAAAAATTTAATTTCCATTAGTTGATTTGATACCTTTAGCCTATATATTTTTATCTCAAATCTACTTGCAATCTAAACATTAAAAAAAAGGCTTAAGTTAGAAGCACCAAGCAGAATGGTTGAAAAAAATTTTTTTTTTCCTTTTTTAATCATGAAAATTGGGTTTCTTCTTAATTCTAAGGATGGAGTTCTCTGAAATGAACTGCACAGTGACATCCATATCAGGCAGTTAGTTTATTTTCTAAAGGAGTGTTCTGCAGCCAGTATGTTGTTTGAACCTCTTTATAAACTATTCATCATTGAAGGAAGTAGTCAGCATTCTCTGGGGGCTTTCCCACAAGGGCTTGTTTGATTTTTTATATTGTTCATCTCATTCTGTTGGGGCCCTTTCCACAAGGGCTTGGTT
>JADKLZ010071585.1:0-13012 GCA_021533235.1 Biomphalaria straminea
TAGCTAAATGATGAAATGCTACAATGATGAAATGTCTCGTATGATGAAGTTTCTGGTCACTTTCAAGGGAAGTTGATAACCGTCTGGCCAGAGCCAGTAGTGCTTTTGGACGCCTGCCTACAAAAATCAATGTCTACCAGACGATGCCTCTCTCGACCCTTCTATATGGCTCTGAGACATGGACTCTATACAGAAAACAACTAAGACTTCTTGATTGCTTTCACCAAAAATACTTGCGCTCCATCATGGACATACTGTGGTAAGACCGCACTACAAACAGTGATGTTCTTGCGAACGTCGGTATGGACAGTATAGAGGGACTTCTTATGGTCCGACAGTTACGCTGGGCAGGGCACGTATCCCTGAGACGTATTTGAGACCAAAAGAAAATCCGCAGCCGAGGACAAACGCAGACGGCGAAAAGAAATAAATCGACCACCTACGGACAATGGTTATGCTTGCACTGGATGTGGCAAAATATTTAGGTCACAGCTGGGGCTGCGCAGCCACGAGAAATACTGCATAAGGCTACTCACTTTGGACTCGAAGACAAGCCTTACTATTAATATGTTGAAAAAAAGTTTAATTATGAATATTTAGTTTACTTTATTATTTGAACATAAATATTTTTTTTCACAAAGTTTATAAATAGCCCCGCTCTTTGTCTGTTTGGTACAAATTTTGAATTATTTCTACCACTTCCCTTTTTTTGATCATGGTTTTTTAGGAGATGGAAATAAATAAGGAAATGGAAATCACGAGTTTTGAACAAATAACTATCTCATAACAACATAACAAAAATATTTGCAGAGATACATTGTATTCCACAGATTGTTTACAAATGAACAATTTCTGAATTGTAAAGTTTTGTATATAAAACAACAAATAATAAATAAATATAGGGACTGTTCTTTAACTTCCCCATTCAAGAGCTCTGACAAATTCCTCTTCTGTAAACTGTAACATAGAGTTGTACAAAGAAAAAAAAAACAGTTATTGTTCTGCTAGAGGATTTTGAACAAATTAGAATATGAAGAAAAGAAATTCTTGAATTAAAATTAACTAAAATCTATTATTTATTGGAATTCTTAAATAAAATGATCAATAATTTCAGAGTGAAACAGTGAGTCCAGAATGTCACAATGAGTGACGTATATGCTCCTTACTTGAATTCAGTTGATGTTCCCCTTTTAGACTTTGCAATCTCTTGGGCAGAGGATGCTTCTGTGGCCATTGTTTACTAAAATATCATGTGGCCAGCACAATGACCAACAGCCTTTACTTTTCCATAATTTATGTAAGTTACCCATTAGAGCTGGTTGAACAAGGAGGCACCTAAAGATCACAAAATTGAAAATCCAGGACACAGTAGAAGGTTTCCACGAAAACAAACACACTACAGCAGTATTTATAGATTTACATCAAGCCTATGATAGAGTGTGGAGAAAAGGTCTATTTTTGAAGATGAAAAAAATGGGCATCCATGGAAGAATGTAAAGCTAGATCAGGGCTTTCCTAAAAAACAGAACCATCCAAACCCGATTTGAAGGTGCCATCTCTAGTAAAAAAAGTTTGGAAGAAGGCCTACCGCAAGGTTCAGCCCTTAGCTGTACACTCTTTCTAATCTTCATGAATGACCTCCCAGACCTCATTTCAGTCAATAAGGCACTTTACGCAGATGATCTACTAATTTGGACAACAGAGAAATATCCACTGCTGACTAGATCCAAATTAAACAGAGCCCTCACAACTATCGCCACGTTTTCAAAATTATGGAAAATGGAAATAAACAAAGAAAAGTCAGTTTATTCAATCTTTAGCCACAGCAACAAAATAGCAAAAAGAAACTACATCCTAAAAATAGACTCACAGCCAATAAATAAAGAAGAAAATCCAACTTATCTTGGTGTAAAATTAGACCAAAGACTGTCTCTAAAACACTTTATGGCTGATTTAAAAGAAAAGGCATCTCAGAGATTAAACATAATGAAACACCTAGCAGGAACATCCTGGGGAGCTGAAAAGAAAACCTTAAGACAGTTATACACTGGATACGTCAGATCTGTCATGGATAACTGTCTCTCCATACAAGTAGCCGCCAACAAAACCTATCAGTCAGCTTTAGACGCAGTCCAAAACCAAGCCTTGCGTCTGATCAGTGGAGGTATGAGAACCACTCCCACAGCTGCCTGTGAAATAGACTCAAATATTGAACCTCTTAAGTTAAGGCGCAACATAGCAGCTTTAGAAGCTATTGAGAGATACAGAAGGTTGGAGGACGACCATCCAAATAAACTATTAACACAGAGAAATAGGAAAAACAATCAAAAAAAGCAAAGAACACTGATTCAACTTACTGACGAACTAGCCTTAAAACACCATCTACCCAATAACAGAGAAAAAATTACCAGATTCCCAAACATAACTCCTGGACTTAACTATAAACAACCAACAATTAAAACACATTTAATAAATAACACCCTAACAAAAGAATCCAATCCACTGGAGCTCAAAGTAGGCACGCTTGAAACAATTGAAAGCTATACAAAAACAAACATCCATATATACATCGACGGATCAGCCTTCAAAGCCACCATCAATGCCGGTCTTGGTGCCTTCCTGGTCTTCCCCAAAAATATACACTTTGAAATAAGTGCACCCTGTGGCGACTACTGCTCAAACTTCCAAGCTGAAATTGAGGCAATTACCATAGCCTTGCAGACAGTCGAAAATAAATTACATGAAGGAATACAAGCACCATCAGATATTGTTGTCTTTACAGACTCACAATCCACTCTTCAAACACTAAACAGCAGCACCTCAAAAAGCCCAAGAGAGTTGACAACACTAAAAATGATAATACACCAGATGATGACCAATTTAAACATCAACATCATATTACAGTGGATCCCTGGACACATTGGTGTCATGGGAAATGAAAGGGCAGATAAGCTCTCAAAGGCAGGATCATCTATGGAACAACCAGATAGACCTGTCAACTACCTCACCCTAAGGTCAATGCTAATCAACAACCACAAAGAGGAGTGGCTTAACCAATGGGAAACAGGAAACACAGGCAGAGCCATGTACAAAGAAATGAACATGCCTAACAAACTGGACAGTATTAACTTCCTCCCCCGCAAAGAGCAATGTACAATCTTCCAACTAAGAACAGGACATACACCTCATTTAAATTATCATCTCAATATATAAATCCCACACAACTCCCACTTTGTAGACACTGCTCCCACCCTTATGAAACTGTAAACCATATCCTTTTTGAATGCCCCCTCCTAATCCACCTTAGGCAGACCCTACTACCACTACAGCCCAACATAACCAACACCCTTTATGGCAGTACTGAACAATTGAAAAAAACAGCACACTATTTTTCCTTGGCACAGTCTGCAAAAGAGCTGACAGCTCAGCAGTAAAAAGCTGGTTAGAAGAAGAAGAAGAAGAAGAAGAAAATCCCAGTCTTCATCAGAATTCAAACCCAGGAACCCAGTTCAGAAGCCAAGTATTTAACCGTTCAGCCATCGCACCTCCCTATTAACAACAAAGCATGAAATTAAATGTCTGACATATATTTTTTTTTTCCAGAGTAAAACTTGCCACCTACTTTCTGTCGTTTCAATACATCGATCAACTTCATTTGTTTCTTAAAGCCAGACATCAACTCATTCTTCTGTTTCTCCAGCTTTTTGTTCTCAGACAGCAGCTGTTCCAGCCTTTTCTTGTCTGTGTCATGGGCATCCTAAGAGTACAATACGTACTGACTTCAATATGCATTTCAAATCATACAGATTTTTAACATAAGACTACAAGTAACAAACAATGTATTAGAACTTCAATATACACTTAATTTTTTTTATAGTAAATGTAAAAGTTGGACATTACTGAGCATCCTAAATATCCAGTTGAATATTCTGTATTGGGCATCGTATATGTACAAATAGGACAGTTTGCATGGATTTTATAAATGTTCAAGTAATACAGAATTGACTGAACATTGTAAATGTCCTTAGTACTACACATTGCAGACATCTCTCTCTTAGTGTGACTCTTCTGTGGAGCTAAACATTCTTTTCTTTTCTTTTTTAATTAAACACAATGTATAACATGTGTGTTGCAGCAAATAGCATGTGCAAGTACTTTCAACTAATGGTTTTACAAAATCCAAATTTTCAAAAAAGTTTTATGAGTGAGTATTAACTAAAAAGTTTATTGTTTCAAGTCATAATGTAGTCATATAACAAAATTTTGTTTGATCTAATTTTTGAAACAAAATATATTTAGACACTCACTGTCTTCTTGTGGCAATGAAAGTCCATCCATCCATCCCAGTGGCGCTACAGCCCTTGAAGGGCTCTGGCCTGCTTGCACACATTCTTCCATTCGGATCTATCCTGGGCCTTTCGTCTCCATGCCTTAACCCCAAGCTGTTGCAGATCTGCTTCCACATCATCAATCCAACGCATTCGGGGTCTGCCTTTGGGTCGCCTGCCTTTTGGTTTTTGTCGGTATACGATCTTCGCTCCCCTGTTGTCTGGCATTCTTTCAAGGTGTCCTGCCCAACGTAGTCTGTTCTTCTTTATTTCAGTCACTATTGGTGGGTCCTCATATAGTTGATAAATCTCATGGTTGGTGCGTGTCCTCCACCCTGTTTCATCCTGTATGGCACCATAGATTTTCCTGAGGATTTTCCGTTCCCAAGTATTGAGTAAATTTTCAGATGTCTTGACCAGTGTCCAGGTCTCACTTCCATACATTACTGCTGGCCTTATGATGGTTTTGTATATTATTTTCTTGGTTTTCCTTGAAATTGATTTGCTCTTGAGTAAATGATGGGTGCTATAAAATGCTCTGTTGCCTCCTGCTAATCTTTCTTTTATTTCTGTTAGTAGGTCGTTTTTGAAATCAATTGTACTTCCTAGATATTTGAAAGTTTGGACATGTTCAAATTTGTGGTCTTTGATTTTTATATATGGTTCCTCTGTTTGATTGTTTCTTGTCATTAAGATGTACTTGGTTTTACTGTCATTGACCTCAAGTCCTGCTGGTCGAGATGCTTCTTCTAGTTGTGTGAAGGCTCTAGCGATGTCAGAGGTTTCTTTACCCAATAAGGCAATGTCATCGGCATAAGCAAGGTATTGTAGAGGTTGGCTGTATATTGTCCCGGTTGGTTGCGGACTCGTTTTTTCTCTCCTGAAGTAGTTAGTAATGGTTCCCTTTGTGTTTATATGTACATTTCTTATAACTCTCTCCAGTGTCAGATTGAAAAGCATGCAGGAAAGTGAGTCACCTTGTCTTAATCCTCGTTTAATCCTAAATTCCCGTGAGTGTTCTCCTTGTATTACGACTTTACTTTTTGTGTTGTTTAATGTCATATGTATAAGTCTTGTCAGCTTGTTAGGTATTCCAAAATCCTGTAGGGTGTCATATAAATATTTCCTTCTGATACTGTCATAGGCCATTTTATAGTCTACAAAGAGTTGGTGGATTGGTATGTTGTATTCATGGCATTTTTCTAGTATACATCTTAGTGTGAAGATGTGATCAGTTGTGGATTTATTGGGTCTGAAACCGCATTGGTAGTCACCTAAGATTTCTTCTGAATATTTTCCAAGCCTCTTTGTTATAAGTCTAGATAGGATCTTATAAGTCACATTTAGTAGAGATATTCCTCTGTAATTACTGCACTTAAGCTTGGATCCTTTTTTGTGTATTGGGGTTATAAGAGCAGTTTCCCATTCTGTTGGTATTACTTCTTCTTCCCAAATTCTTGATATTAGTCTGTGTATTTGAGAATGTAAGTCTTTACCTCCAAATTTAATTAGTTCTGCTGTAATTTGGTCTTCTCCTGGTGCTTTGTGATTCTTCATGGTCTTTATTATTTCTGATGTTTCAATGAGTGTTGGTGGGTTCACTAAGGGATCTGGTCCTCCGTATGGCAGTTCATATTCTCCATTGTCTCCATCTTCAGTGGTATTTAGTATCTCCTCAAAGTATTCAGCCCATCTCTCAATGACCCTGCTGTTTTCTATAATAAGCTGACCATCTTTATTCTCACACATGTGTGACCTAGCTTGAAATCCGTTCTTTTCATCTTTAATTTTCATATACATTCCTCTCATATCTCGCTCCTTTGCTAGTTCCTCAATATGAGTAATCTTGGCCTTTTCCCATTCACGTTTTTTCTTTCTCACAACTTTTGTGGCCCTTCTTCTTGCTTCATTGTATTGTTGTCTTGTGTTTCTGGTCTCTCTTTGTAACATTATTATTCGAGCATTGTTTTTCTCTTCTATAATTTTTCTACATTCATCATCATACCATCCCAATCTCTCGTTCTTTTGTTTAAAGCCAACTACCTCTTCTGCTGTTCTTTTGATGGCATGCTTTATTATTTCCCAATGCTCATTTATGTTATTTTCGCTGTCCTTTTCTAATGTTGTTAGTTGCGTTTGGAGTGCAATTCTGTAAGTTTCTGCCACAAGTGGGTCCTTTGTGAGTTTTTGACTATCATATTGCTGTGCTCTCTTTCTTTGGTAATTGTGTATGGTGCTTATTCTTTGTCTAAGTTTAGCTTTTACTAGTAGGTGGTCTGAATCAGCATTTGCTCCTCTTAAACTTCTTACATCTAGTATATCTGATCCATGCCTCTTATCTATGAGTATGTGATCTATTTGGTTCTGGTTGTTGCCATCAGGTGAGATCCAGGTTACCTTGTGAATATTCTTATGTTGGAATTTTGTGCTGCAGATAGACATTCCTTTTCCTGATGCAAAATCCACTAATCTTATGCCATTATTGTTAGTCTCTTCATGTAAGCTTACTTTGCCAATGGTTGGTCTAAATGCTGGTTCTTTTCCAATTTTTGCATTGAAATCTCCTAGGACTATTTTGATGTCATGCTTTGGTGCTTCATCATAAATTCTTTCCAGTCCATCATAGAAGGCTTCTTTTGTGTTATCATCTGTATCTTCAGTAGGGGCATGAACATTGATAAATGATATGTTGAAGAATTTCCCTTTCATACGTAGTGAGCAGAGTCTATCACTTACAGGTTTGAATCCTATTACATTACCTACCATTTCCTTTTTAACAGCAAATCCAGTACCTAGGTTGTTAGTGTTTCCACCACTATAAAATATAGTATACTCCTTGGTTCTGAGAATGTCTGAGTCTTTCCACCTGATTTCCTGTAGGGCTATAAGGGGTATCCTATATTTCTTTAACACTTCAGTCAGTTGGGCAAGCGCACCTGCTCTATAAAGGCTTAGCACATTCCATGTCGCAAAACAAAAATCATGTCCTTTTCCAGGCCTAGGTCGTTTTCCGTTTAGATCTGTCCGGGTTTTCTTGTGTGTATAGGCTTTCGTAACAATTTTTTTTTTATATGACAGAGTTGTTAGCCCTGTGCATAACCATCTGGGGGGCTGCCCCTTTCAGCTCTCTGGATAGCTGCCTTTATTTTCGGGTAAGGTGCCCTAGCCTTTGTGGATCCCTCCACTTCCTGCAAGGCAGCAGGTTTGATTTTGGTCCACCCCGGGTATTTTATTTCCCCGGTACCCACCATATCTGGAGGGCGTTCCCCTATCCGCCTCCTGGGGAGGCGCTCGATAGGAGATCAAAAACTCCACACGAGGCAATGAAAGTAGCACACTTAAATACAAAGTGTCATATTTCCATTACAAGCCTAACGATCCATGCGGAGGGGTTCCAAGGAGGAGGAGTCAGGCTCCTTAAGCATCTCCACTCAGAGCTTAGCTCTCACCTGTGGATCCAAGCAGTTGTCAGCATGTGACAATGGCCACATCACAGCAAACTGTCACTCGACTAACATGTTAAACCAGGGGAAAGTTATCCAAAACTAGTATCTGGTGAAACTATGGCCTCTGTCCACCACCAACATGTGAAGCCTAGTTGGGGCTGCATGGCACTCATCACCAAATATGACTAACATGGCCATCATGCGTCACCTAGCAAATGTTATGTAATGTTCTGAGCACTGCTGGAAAAGTAGGGGACACTGGTCATCCACTGCATCCCAAACCAGCTCCAGTTGTCTGGAACTTGTTCTGCAACAGGAATCAGCTGGTAAGGGGCGAGAGAGTGATATATGACGCTGATGCAATAGTCCATGGCAGCTTTCTAGAAGTCAGAAGTTATCAACAGCCTAATTTATATAATAAATTTTAATTAAACCAGGTGCCTAATTCTGATTCTATTTACAGAGTACATTAAAATGACCTTTGATGTGTTCTTGGCCCTACTCAGTTCCTCTCTGTATTTCTCAATTTCTTCGAGTGCTCTGTTAAGTCTGACTTCAGTAGCAGATTGAGAAGATTGTTGTTGTTTTTGATTTCTCTTCATTTGGTCTAATTCCTAGAATGAGTGAAAGAATTTTACAGTGCAAACATTTTAGTTTAAGAAGCCCATTCAAACAGATAAAGAGAAACACATTCAAAATTCTCATTTATCCATAAATTAAAATAACTGGATATGACCCGCAAGCCTTAGTTTGTGTATCACTGATCTAGTGTATTGGATTTAGATGTATGTCAACCATGGCAAGATGTTCCCTTAAAATGTTTTAATGTTCACATGAAAGTGAAAGTAGATTATGAAAATAGGGTTTACCCATTTAGCTAATATATTTTCATAGCTAATATAATGTACAGTGAAAGTGGGTTTGCTCAATTTGGTTAAAAGTTTTGTTCTTCTATAGAGATGACTTATAAATACCCGGTATGTTTATTATTTTAAACAGCTCTTTTCAATTAGATAGTAAAGAACACTACAAACTTTAAATTAACATAATCATAAATTAGATGCAATAGTTGACACACAAAATACGGGTATTATGACGACTAAGGCATAAAAGAAATATATTGAAATCAAATTATCAAGTTGAACTCTCATATAGCTGAGTTGTAAGTTTCAGCATACATTTTTATTCAAATTCAATATAATTTATTTTCTTTTCAGTGCTTTCAATATAATCAGGTTTTAATTAAGAAATGTTTAACAATAACCTTTTTCAAAGCAGTTAATTGTGTCTCCAGGCTGTCACTTTTCCCTTTCACCTCCTCTGACATCTTTTTGTGTTTCTCAATTTGTTGTTGTTGAGCTGTGTTGGTCCTCAGCAACCGATTCCTCTCTTCCTCCAAATCCTTCAGCCTTTGACTCATCAACTTTAGATCATCTTCCTTGATAGATGTTAAAATGTAAAACCTAATCACATCATTTCAATTTCATTTCTTTCTTTATGAACAAGAAGAAGCATTAATCAATCAAGAGTGTGATCTTATGGTCACTTAATTTTATAAAACCTATGGAACAACTTATTTATAGTCATATGCTGCAGATAAGTGAACATACATATATTTCTTTTCTTAAATAGTTCTCTGTAACTGAATTAATAGAAAAAAATTGAAGAAATCAATAAATGTGTAATTCTATTCAAAGTTTATTTATGGAATACATTTTAAACCAAAAAGGGAGCTGAACATTTTTAAAAAAAATGTATAAATGTTGATGCTACCTTTTTATGATTCTCATGTACAAGTCTATCAACTTCCTCTTGCATGACTCTCAGCTTGGCCTTTAGGAACCTCAACATGGCCTCTATGGATGGAGATTTAATCTTTATTAATTAGTGGGAAGTGTGGTCGAGAGGCCAAGTGTGGCTTGATCTTGGCTTGCTTGGCTACCTAGAAGGGGGCTCGAGGTTCGACACTCGACTCGGGCAGAGTTGTGTTTACTGAGCGCCCAAAGGCAGCACGGGAAACCAACTCCTAGATACCCCTAGATTGGACCAAAGCGCTCTGAGCATGCTATAAGCATGAATGTAGCCTATATAAAAGCTATAATAATATAAAAGCTATAATAATAATAATTACAAATACAGTTAGAATAATTATAGTACAACTATAATACTGCATTCCTCATTAAATTTCAGACTCAAAGACAAGCCTTATTATAATAATACAAACACATCTCTTCCATTTTATGTGTTTAAAGAATAAAATCTTTTAAGGAATTATGTGGCTGATGAGAACAAGGATTCCTCTTTTATAGTTGTCTCAAATAGGGCTTGAATATAGGTCCTCTTAGGCAGAAGAAAATGAGGGTTTACCTCTTAGATCAATAACACAGCCACTTGAGCCACAAACTGTGGCAAAATTTTCTGCTCCATAATTGGCATATTTAGCCACAGTTTGTTGTGCCCAAAATCTCAAGGAGAAGCTATCAATTCAGTGATTCTTTTGGGTGCATCCATTGTCTCTCAAGGCAAAAGTAGGCTAAATGCATATATATATATATATTTATTTATTTATCAAAAGTTCACAAGGTTAAATATATGGGCAATCTAATAATAGAAGGGTAGTTTCAATTGAATGTTCAATCTTTATTACATGGAAATGATAGCTAAACAAATAGAATTCCTATGAATTGAGATAATGCTAGACTTTGTATAACATGGAATATGGTAATTAAAATCATAGGTCAATAAATCTTTTCCTACCAGTCCCCATGTCATTTGCCCCCTGTGGTAAAATTGTATCATCAGCATTCCTATCCTCCTCATCTCTCTCAACATCCTCTTCATCTGCCAATCTGGAGGACAGCTCAGAGAACTCCTGATGAAGTTTGGTTAGGAAAGTGTCTTCTGGCACAGCTACATCATCAGCTGATGGAGGCTGAGGCTTACTCTTTTTGTTACTGGCAATAAATATACAAAATAAAAGACTAACAACTTTAGACTAACTTTAGACTAACACAGTTTTGATACTACAAATGGAATAATGGATACTAAATTTCAGGGGCAAAATATGTGTTAGGGAGGGTTATAATCAGGGGCGGCCCTAGCAGTGCGCGGGGCCCTGGGCAGATGTCATATGCGGGGTCCCATATGTATCGTACCTCATCACGCTAACGGGCTCGTGCGCCTCTAACGCTGTTGGCGAAATGTTTATTTGTCTTTACTCTCTTAATCTAATTGTTTTTATTTCTTGCGTCTGACTCTTTGTCTGTCTTTTTGTCTGACTCTTTGTCTGACTCTTTTTCCTTAAATTTCAGATCGTCGTTCATTTGGAAGCTATTTCCTTTGCTGTGATAATTCCACCAGAGAAATCAAGTCCGGTACTTTTAAAAAGTGCAAGAAAGTCTTTGATTTGCTGTATTGCCACATCGAGTTGTACGTCAGCAGTTAGCAAAGTTTTGCTGACTGGATTCATAACCATTAAATAGAGCGTAAGATTAAACCGAGAATAAGCTCGAAACTTTCCTGTACATAGTTCGCTATATTCGGCTTCACTTTTTCACCAATGAATTATTTGCGGTGTTAGCGACATTCAACAGCGCCTCTCTGAATTCTTTCATTTTATATCGTAGCGCTTTCTAACTTTTCGAGGCGGCACTCCCACCTTGTTTATGACAGTGACTTTGGGAGTTGCATTTAGCCATGTCTCCTAAAACAAATTTCAGATTATGGCAGCTGCACGGAGTGCAAAATGTTTGACTGTTAATGTGAATAATGTGTGCCTTCAACGCCTTGGTGCTTTCCTTTCATGTTTGAATCATTTTCAGATTCCTTGCTACCACAATCGGCGAGGTCCAGACCAATCTCTCCAGAGGGATGAGAAGAGTCTCTGACAAACTCTTTCCTAATGAGTTGTCAAAATGTAGAAATTCTATGAAGTGTTCTTCACCTTTACGTATCTATCTGATATGTTTAAGTGACGCAATACAAGGGAGATTTGCTTCTTGATTGATGTTATTAATAATATTCCCTTTATCTTTTGATGCCATCAGTTCCATAAGCTTGTTATGAATCCTATTTCGAAGTAATGGCCGTGAGCCCCGGCGTTCTTAATAAGATGGTTGGGTCAAATTAGGCCAGCATCTCAACCAAGCCTAAAACTGACCGTTGTTTGGTGAATAAAGTCTGTTCTCACACGAAATGTTGTTCAGACTTTGCGCCAATATTTTTTTTCTGTGTAATTTGTTCTAGCATCCTGTTAACCATTGGGCTAACATTGGACATTCTCAGAGCTCAATCCAACCATGCTGACGCACACTGAATGTGATTTACAAAAACATCGTGCTGTCGAAGTTTATTACAAAAATGCTTCCAGTTACAGTAGCCTTAGTTTGCTAATTGGCATCCAGTAGCTATCGTGCCCAGCAATGTACAAGAAAAAACACAATAGTGGGAGTCTACTCTGTCTTTAGTCTTTGGTATGACGTGTTAAATAGGAGCTACAGTAGTTCATTTAATTGATTTTCGCAGATCCAACTTTTTTTTATAGCCTGTTAAAATCGGCAAGTCCTAAGATGCTGTCTTTACCGAAAACCGAAACTGAAAGATATTTCGAAACCAAAAATATCATGTTAAGAGCTTACATAAGAATTCGAATCATATCAAATCATATCGTATCAAACACCCTAGTTTATGAGAATTGATTTTCGAAGTTGACTTTGACAATGGTATCTCCGATCGCGGGGCCCCCCACAGGCGCGGTTGCCCCACTTGCCACCCCCTAAGACCACTACTGGTTATAATGCATGGGTATCAGCTAGTGCTACTATATATACTACTAATTAAAAAAATATATTATTCATAGTAAACCAGTTACGCAGACTAAAAACTCAAAATATATAGGCCTAGATGTTATAATAAATTATTGATGAAATTATTTAAAAAAATGAAGCAAAGCATAAGGGTTTATTAAAATCAATGTTTACAAATCAAACAGTAACATAAATCTAAAATGCTATTTAAACTTCGTTAGGCCAATATTAGAATATGGATCCTCTGTTTGGGACCTCTAAACTTAAAAAAAACATAAAGAAACTACACCTAGAAGTAATATTTAACTTATAAGATAAGAGATAAAACATGCTACAGAAAAGTTGAATGTATTTTACTGTTTTCTTACATTTTATTTTAATATTTATAACATTCTTGAACATTAGTAATATATCCACATAAAAAAAATAAAAG
>JADKLZ010071709.1:0-10004 GCA_021533235.1 Biomphalaria straminea
TTACATCCCAGGCCTTACAACAACATTTGTGATGACTATCTTTACATTCATGGAAATATTTGACTTGTCCCTTAGAGTGCTCCGTCAGTTCACATGTTGCGATTTAAGAGTTTAAAAAGTCACTTAATGATGTTTGGAAGTCCGAAGGCAGGAGATTCGAAACAACATTCAATCATCGCTGTGAAAAACAAAAAAAAAGATGTGAATTTGATGTATACACATTTGTGGTTAAATAATTTATACTGATAGACACAATAATAAATAAATATATATATATATATAGAGAGAGAGAGAGAGGAAAGGTTAACCAAGATCTCTCTCCCTCTCTCCTTTGTCCATAATCTCTCCCTCTCTCTCTCTTGTCTTTATAACTTTTTATCATTCTTTCCTTTTCTATTTTATCCCTTTTTGTGAGTCTCTTTCTCTACATCTCTCTCTCTTTTATTGTTTCATTCTAGCTGTCTTTCTAGCTCTTTCTCTTTTTTTTTCTCTTTTTCTCCGTCTCTCTCTCTCTTTTATGATTTTTTTTAAAGACTTTTAATTCTCTCTCTATCCACCTTCCCCTTTTTTTTTCCCTGCTCACTCCTCACTCAGACTTGCACTCACTCGCCAAGTGACTAATTAAGCCACGTGAAACCAATATTCACGTGGGTCTTAAGCCAAACCCTCAGAAATAAAAACGGCCCAATCCTTGACACTTTTACAACCGAACGGCGCGTGCAAGAGCACGCGAATGGTCGCGAGAGCTCGTTTCTGTAAAGTTATCGACCTTCCTCAACTCTCCACAGCTCATCAATAGATTAGGGGGAAGGGGAGATGCTCCTGCGCACCCACGCGCACCCATTCAACATAAAACCTTGTCGCAGATCAGGGGCGCTGCACAACTTCTAATATATATGGAAAAAAAAATGATAGGGAGGGGGGAATATCGTGTTAGGTTAGGGGGAGCATCTACGTAGGGGAATTAGAGATCTCCCAAGAAACTGGAAAGAGAAAAAAAGGGGGGGAGGTAATCTAAAAAACATTGGAATATATACAATAATGTTACATTTAATATTGAGACTAGTACAACAAAAGGGCGGGGTGAAGGGGGACGGCACAATATTATATGTATTAATTAATTTTATTCACTTTGGAAGGAGAAATTTAACTTCTTAAAACCCCGTCTGTCTGTCTGTTTGTCTGTACAAATTTTGAACACGTTCTTTCTCCTACACCCATTCTGGTATCAAGTTGAAACTGAACACAATTATTTATTGTCCCTAACAAAACACGAACCAATAGAGACATATATTAACTAATTAATTAGTTCTAATTGATATATATGGGAGTAATTGTGCGATTGTTTTTCTGAAATAACATTTCTTTAAAAAAATTATATTTAGATTGTTTAAGTATCAAATTTGTTTATTCCTCTATTGATATAGAAAATATTTATTCTCCTTGGCCAGTCTATGTATTTCTGTGTATTTCTATGTCTATGTATTTCTGTGCTGTGATCTTCTTCCTCATTCTTACTATGCTATGATCCAAATATAAAATAAGACGCAGAAATAATGTATACAAACCATTGCTATTTTTTTTCTTCTGAACTGGACGACACAACACTCTGTCTTCCTCTTCAAGATTGTTCATTGTTTATAACATGATTCTTTTTTGTCGTAGAGACTTTGTAGGGAAAATAAAAACACACATTTTGACTTTATCTCATGTAGTGCAAGTTTATTTTGTCTATCTTCTGAACTCTACATCGTTGTTGATGCCGGGCCAATTAAATACCTTTTAAGTATTAAGTCTACAGGTTTGATATTGAACTGAAAACATTCGGTGATGTGAGTGCGGAATCTAGTCTGAATTTGTCTCCTTAAACGCACGTACTTATCAATGCTAATCATCAATCTACAGTCTATTTAGATAGAGCTAACTTTCTTCTGTGTTATTGAGTTTATCAGTTTCTCTTGTTTCTAACAGGTTGATTTTTTTCTTCTTTCTGCTTGTCTCTCTGTCTTTTTATAAGTTCACTCTCTCTTTCTCGCATCTCTTTCAGTTCTCTTTACCAAATCTCGCTCTCCTCGCTCTCCTATCTTTTTTTCTCTCCTTTGAACTTCTCTCACAATCTTTCAGTTTGTCACTTTTTACTAGTTTTCTGTTTCTTACTTTTTCTTTTTTCTCCGGTTTTGTATTTATGTTTCTTTCTTTCTCTTTCCTTTTCTCTCTCCCCCTTTGTGTCTTACTCTCTTTTCTTTCTATTTCTGTTTCTCTCTTTCTGTTTCTCTCTCTGTTTCTTATAATTCTTCTGTCTTTTTATTTCTTTTTTCTCTCTCTCTCTCATTTTCTAAATCAGATTTTCTAATTCTAGCTTTTTCTTTCTTCTTTCACTCTTTTCGTTTCTTTAAATCTCAAATCTCTCTATTTTTTTTCTCTCACTTCTTTCTCTTTCTGTATCCATTTTCTGTGTGTATTTTTCACACGTACCTTAATCTATCCTCTCTCTTTGCCTCCCTCTCTCCTCTCTCTTTGCCTCCCTCTCCCCCCCCCTCCTAACACCCCTCTGTTCCCGCTGACTCAGCTAACCTCGGAAAATCAAATTGGAAGTTATTAAGTATGGCACGGTAGAGTGATTTCTAATGGAAGTGGAGATTTAACGGCCCTCAGATCGTCTCCTAGTTTGAGTACCTTGATGGAGTGGTCTGTGCTACTGATACTATCGCCAGTTGTCAATACATTGGGTCTACGTTTCACTAAAGCTTTGGCTTAGTTTGTTTTTTGTTTTATTCTACAATTGTGTCCCGAAATACTCTTTTTACAAAGCAATATAACATTAACTTACTCGCAAGAATACTCGGGCTGTTCCCGTGTTTATTGTAATTAACAAATGAACTAAAACCGTTTTGTAAACCGGCCACTTTTTGCATGATATTGAGGCATTCTAACTAACCCACGACCAACGCAAAGACCCGAGACACATTTATGCCCATTTGTATCAAGACCGATACTAATTTTTTGTAAAGATATGTATACACTTCCCAACATAGACATTAACGATTATCTGTATTCAAAATGTACAACATGTGTGATGGGAAATGGATTTTGGGACAAGGAAAGAAAATCTACATTTTAAATTGGTTTTCAAAATTGCCACCATTACCCTGTTTAATTTGTTAAGAAAACAAATAAACGAGCCCAGCTCGAATACGAATTTGAATAAAAAAAACAAAAAAACTTCGATGCTAATTTTTTTTGCAAGTGTTATAGCATCGATACATTCATATTTATCACACAAAACCACTTTTGCAGAAATCTGGGGAATAGAGAAAAAAGATGTCAAGATAGTCACAGTGTTGGTGTAATTTTATATTTTTAAAACATTCTTTAGTCTCATTTGCGATTAGAAAACGTATTCTTTAAATCTGCAACCAGGTGTTTTGTCCGATTAAATCGTTGTCCAATCCAGTCAACCCTAACATTTCTTGGGTTATGATGGGGTGGGGCTAAGGTAAAAATGATAATAAGAGAAACGAAAACAAAAGAGTTAGTTCATGAGTAAACTCTGTAGAGCCCACATTTTGTTTCGGTCTGAAGGGCTTAGAAGTTTTCTACAAGCGTTTCATCTTTTGATTCTACTTCGTAATTTCCTAAGAATTGAGTCTGAGACACAAGGTCTATGGAAGCTTGTCTGGAACTAACTTCTGTCTGGGAAGGATCCAAGCGGAAGTTAACTGTTACATCCCTATTACCGATTGCTCGTATCCCAAGACGTTTGGATAGAAAGGCCGAGCACACAGGGGACACTTCCCCATATTCCTTTTCTGTACCGCATCAGCCATGCAGCTGTCCACCATAAAATCGCTGTGTGTATAATCACTTGTTTGTTGTCACTTCCATCCCCACCAATGGAATCGGTCCTTAGACACCCTAACAGGGGTTCTGTTTGCTTCAATATTAGCCTAATCGTCTCCTCCCAGGATTGTTTCCTCCCGAGCGCCACGTTACGGCGGAGAAACGTTGCTCGGGTCGACACGCGTATCACATGCCACATCAGCGTTCTATAGCGTTGTGTGCGATGGAGCCGAGCCTCTTTGTCTTTACTGTGGGCAAAAGATTCAAAGGGTCGGATGTCAAAGCCAAGAAGTGACCCACAGGTCGTAGTTTGTGCGTCCAATGTTTTAAAATAAAAAGAATTTCTCTGCGTGAGAGTGTATGTTCGAAGTTAAAAATTTTAATTGAAAAAATAAAATGCATTGAGACATTTTTTGATAGTCACAATATACTGTTGTTGTTTTTTTTCCCAAGTTAGTTGGCGTTAAGTGAACCTAACACGAGAAGTCACATGATATCACTCCGGTCACTACCACCCTCTACAGAAATAAAGTTGTGGCGGGGTAGTAGGCGGTGTCTGGGTAACCGCAGCGGATGGTACGAGAGAGTGGATGAACTAATCTCGTTTGGATTGAGATAGAGATCGTTTGATGACAGATAGCTGTCACGTGGTACATCTTCATATCTTCAGCATCAGCGGAGCGCTAGTTTGGCGCCGAAATTCAGTGCCGGCTCTAGTCACTTGCAAAGCCTATCTTGATATTCTTCCTTTTCTTTTTGCCCTCCCCCCCTTTTTTTTTTTAAAGGGTATAAATATTTCTCTTAAGTGTTTGATATACATGCGTATTCAGGACAGACCAAAGGAAATGTTAGTCTAGTACACAGACAGAAAATAAAAACAAACGTATAGACAAAGCACAGATAGGAAGGGAGACAGAGAGAAGGCTAGAGAGACAGAGAGAAGGGTAGAGAGACAGAGAGAAGGGTAGAGAGACTTAAACTATACATGTTATTATTATCTGTAGCTGGAGTTTCATTATGTTGGAAATCAGAAGTGGAGAGGGATAGGAAAGACGAAGTTAGAGAACTTACTAAGAATATTTTAGAAACCATACCAGGGGCGGAGCCAGAATTTGGGTCAAGCACATTAATTAAAGTTCATTCCTATGTATCTCGAAACAACATTGCTGTGGGTAATATCTTTGACTTGTTACATCTTGCTGAGGTGACATCTTGCAGGCGTAATATCTTGCAGGGGTATGTCTCTCTTAGGTTACATCTTGCAGGGGTATGTCTCTCTTAGGTTACATCTTGCAGGGGTATGTCTCTCTTAGGTTACATCTTGCAGGGGTAATATCTTGCAGCCGTAGTGTCTTGTGAATTGTCTCTTTGGGGTAACATCTTGGAGGGGTAATATCTTGACTTCGAATGTCTCTTTGGGCTAACATCTTGCTGGGGTAATATCTTGCAGAAGAATGTCTCTTTGGGGTAACATCTAGCAGGTGTAACATCTTGCGGGCGTAGTGTCTTGCAGTGGAATGTCTTTCTGGGGTAACATCTTGTAGGGGTAATATCTTGCAGTAGAGTGTCTTTCTTGGGTAACATCTTGGAGGGGTAACATCTTGACGTGAAATGTCTCTCTGGGGTAACATCTTGCAGGGTGACATCTCATAGTGAAGTGCACTTGGTAAGACAAATGGTTTCTAGAATTAAGAAAAATTCACCGGAAAAATGTTGCTCTGCAACAGTAGGCTCGTTATGGAGGTCATAGGAAATAAAATATGGCGATATGATTCATGATGACGCCCAATGTATAATATCCAGTCCACAACGTCACTATTACTTTAATTAATATAGACAGCAATTGTCATGAAAAACCCTAAACCCAATAGTCAAGTAATAGTTTGTTACTCTCGTAGAGTGTTTTTTTTTACGACCAGCATTCTCTTTTTTCTCTCTGTCTCTTTCCCTCTGTCTTTCTCTCTCTTTTTTTCTCTCTCTCTTTCTCTCTCTTTTCTCGCTAACACACACACACACACACACCCATCCTTCGTTCGGCTGAATGGATATGGCAGCCTCCAATTCATTAGAATATAGAAACTATAAATCAAGGCGTTAATACAGCGTCGTCTCCCTCAGTGGGATGCAAATGAGGAAATAAAAATGTACCACTTTGGGGTGAAAGAGTATGGAGCCGCTAAATGGCGCAGACACCGCCCCCCCCCCCTCTTTTTTTTTCCAGCACTTTTTTTTTTCTATTTTATTTCATGCTCCCATAACCTCCAGTGTGAATTGATTGAAAAGATTTTTTACGAGCGCCCCGCGGCAACGGGGAAGTCCCCACGTCCGGCTCAAATATTGCCGCCGCCTAAATCATCCGATATTAAATATAGCTCCCTGACATACTCCTGTTTTATGGTGACGAATGTGCGCGTGGGTCTACATGCTAGTCGTTTGGAAATGTTGGACGTGGGGTGTGTGTGTGTATGTGTGTGTATGTGAGTGTGTATATGTTTGTGTAAGTGTGTGTATGTGTGTGGCCCGGATGTTTTAAAAAGACTGATATTATAAAAATATATTTCAAAGATTTAGGAAAAACAACAACAATTTTTTTTCTTACTTTTTGACTATTCTTTACAAGTTACACCATGCAGTGAGAGTAGCCCTTTAATTTGAATATCTTTGCTTTGATCTGCCAACGCTTGTAATTGGGTTGATTGAAAACGTCACTTAATTGCCTTTTATATTAATCACCTTGCAAGTTGTGTGCATGTGTGTGCGTCATAATAAGCAATCCCATTTTTTTTTTATTTCTATCAGGTGTTTTTTTTTAACCGGTGTGAACTTACCTGATGTCTTCCCACATCTGAGAAACTTAATGTTTGTTTGTATTTTTTTAAAAATTGCATTTAGGTAGCTCGATTATTGCTTACGGTTTGTTTTCCATTCTGACTGTAGTTGGACTAGATCTCTATATCGTAGTCTCATTAGAGGCAGTGGCTTGACCATACGTGAGAGCTAGTAAGACCGGCTCGACATGTTTCCCATGTGTCTCACTAAACCAAGTTTTAAACATGCGAAATATAAAGAAAGAACTGCACAATTACATTCATTATCTCTCAGTACTGTAATATTTATTTCCCATTATTTATTTTTTAGATAATTGAGCCTAGAATGAGAAGTGGGATAAATAACCTATAAAAAAAATGTGTCCCTGTTAGACAGATTTCTTAAATCATGAAGTTTTGCAAATGGTTCTTTAGGGTTTCAGCGCAAGAGATATTGGTGTATCCTCAAGGTCTTTTAAAAGAGCGCTTTGAACCAAAACTTATGATTGGAAAGAACTTACCTGTGATTGACCTTTGTACTTGGCACTCCCTTATTTTCTTGTCATTTCTAAAGTCAAAAGTGAAGATCTGATCATTTCCAGTCTTCTTAAACGTATGTCGTTTTACTGTCTCTAAGCTGTTATCTGTTAAGGACGACTACACCCATGTAGGCGCATTTTTTAAAAAACCTGTAGTACTTGAAAAAGCTTCTTGTTTACACAAAAACTATACATAACCTTTATTTACCATAGCCACAGATTTAACTTCAAAGTAGATGTATTTAGAAACACTAGTCATTCCTTTTTCTCTTACATTAACACTCCTATTTATTCCATTGGACTACGGCAGTATCTCTCGAAGTTTCATCAGATTCTCTACATTACAGCCTACACAACCCAAAACACTAAATAACATCCCTTCAGCACCGAGGACTTGGGAAATTGGCCACTTTGTACAGTCCGGTCCTGTAAATGGGTTGTGTGATATAAGCATCTGTTTAAATAATGCATGTATAAAACATTTGTACGATCAGCATCATACAGTGAGGAAAACAAAATGGGAATTTCGAGCTAAAAAAATATTTCTATATAGCATTAGGCCATTAAAAATATGTTAGTAATGATAAACATTCCTTTTTATTCATTTGTCCAAAGAAGAGTAACAACATTTTAATTGTTTTTGTTCCCTTTCTATTTGCTTGCAGGCCATTGAAGACAACATGAGGATCGAATGTAAATGTCACGGCGTGTCCGGGTCTTGCGAGATGAAAACTTGCTGGAAAGCCATGCCCATCTTCAACACCGTCGGCACCATCCTGAAAGACAAGTTCGACGGTGCTACCGAGGTAAAGCCACACGACTCCAGCGAGCTGGTGCCCCTGAACCCACAGTTCAAGCCCCACACCGACCAGGACCTGGTCTACATGGAGGCGTCGCCGGACTTTTGCGAGGCGGACCCGAAGACAGGCTCTCGGGGCACCCATGGCAGGTTCTGCAACAAGACCTCCAAGGCCATCGACGGCTGTGAACTGATGTGCTGTGGGCGGGGCTTCTCCACCAGACAGGTCAAGGTCATGGAAAGATGCAAGTGCAAATTTCATTGGTGCTGTAGTGTCAAGTGTAAAACGTGTGAAAGGACTATCGACGAGCACATTTGCATATGAGAACAGACAAACAGCCTAAAAACAACAACAACAAAAAGATCTCGGAAACAGATCTTTTAATAAAAAATCTTCTCCTTTAGCCATATAAGGCGATTTCAAATGGGAATTTTTGTTTTACAATAAATATCTTGGACTTAAGGTGAGCGAGTCTTATCTGATACTGAACCAAGGGAGACAACAGCATATTTGCTACTTGCAAACGATATGTACAGACATGTCTGAGGCATTATTTCAAAGGTGTAACTTGTATTTCATTACTGTGTGCAGGTGCACGAAGTGAACAACAGAAGATGCTTTCATAGATTTAATGCAATTCCTTTTTCTGACATATTCAAAAATATTTATACTTAAAACATTTTACGTATATTTACGTATATCCACGACAAACAAAACCACACAAAAAATAGCGACTACTGTCATAAAGTGAAAGCGATTTTATACAATGAAAGTGAAAGGACTCATACATTACAGACCGGAACCGGAAATGGGTATATTTTGAACTATACTGCTGTGAATATTAATTGGTGTTTTGTTTTTGTTTATGTTCTATAGGAAACTATTTAAGAACAAAATGCAAATGTATAAATCGAATCAATGTAAGGTGTTTTATAATCGTGCACATAGTTGATACATACTAGTTGGTTTTCATGTAACACGTCAGATCTTTTTTTTTTGTCAATCAATGCAGGGTAACTTGAAATGAGAGATGTTAATTTCAATCTATGATAATATTTATATGTATATCAAATACAAGCCTGTTAAAATCTGTATATAAGTCATGTGACTCTATACAGTTCATGTATACTGGTTCTTGAACTAGTCTAGCAAGACTGGAGGATTCGGATGGTAATGTACGACTTTGTACAAGTCTTGAGTCTCATTATTTATAGCTGTACTTTTGTTTTTGTATTATCCGTGTTTTTGAAATAGAAGTATGTTTTTAACTGCATTTATTAAAGCTGTTACCTACCTCCATCAGAAGCAAGCACACACACACACACGCACACACACTCACACACACAACTTTGTAAGTTATTTTCTTCATCCCTAGATTCTCCTTAGGTGCTGGCACATTAATGAATCGGGAGATCCCAATGTCAATCCCAATGTGTATACCCCTGCATATCCCTATACTCACACTAGGTTTATCCCTGTGCCTATCCATACCTATCTACGGGTTTATCTCCATGCCTATCATCGCGTCTGTCATCGTGTCTATCCCAGTGCTTAGGCTATCCCATGTCTATTCCAGATCTATCCACCTGTTTATCCAAGCCCTATCCACGTGTCTATCCAAGACTTATCCAAGTGTTTATCACAGACCTATCCACGCGTTTATCTCAGCCCTATTAAAGTGTTTATCCAAGCCCTATCCACGTGTCTATCCCAGACCTATCCACGTGTTTATCCAAGCCCTATCCACGTGTCTATCCAAGCCCTATCCAAGTATTTATCCTAGACCTATCCACGCGTTTATCTCAGACCTATTTAAGTATCTATCCCAGACCTATCCACGTGTCTATGCCAGACCTATCCACGTGTTTATCCAAGTCCTATCCACGTGTCTATCCCATACCTATCCACGTGTTTATCCAAGCCATATCCACGTGTCAATCCCAGACCTATCCAAGTGTTTATCGCCATGCCTATCCACGTGTCTATCCCAGACCTATCCACTTGTTTATCCAAGCCCT
>JADKLZ010071710.1:0-10006 GCA_021533235.1 Biomphalaria straminea
TTACATCCCAGGCCTTACAACAACATTTGTGATGACTATCTTTACATTCATGGAAATATTTGACTTGTCCCTTAGAGTGCTCCGTCAGTTCACATGTTGCGATTTAAGAGTTTAAAAAGTCACTTAATGATGTTTGGAAGTCCGAAGGCAGGAGATTCGAAACAACATTCAATCATCGCTGTGAAAAACAAAAAAAAAGATGTGAATTTGATGTATACACATTTGTGGTTAAATAATTTATACTGATAGACACAATAATAAATAAATATATATATATATATAGAGAGAGAGAGAGAGGAAAGGTTAACCAAGATCTCTCTCCCTCTCTCCTTTGTCCATAATCTCTCCCTCTCTCTCTCTTGTCTTTATAACTTTTTATCATTCTTTCCTTTTCTATTTTATCCCTTTTTGTGAGTCTCTTTCTCTACATCTCTCTCTCTTTTATTGTTTCATTCTAGCTGTCTTTCTAGCTCTTTCTCTTTTTTTTTCTCTTTTTCTCCGTCTCTCTCTCTCTTTTATGATTTTTTTTAAAGACTTTTAATTCTCTCTCTATCCACCTTCCCCTTTTTTTTTCCCTGCTCACTCCTCACTCAGACTTGCACTCACTCGCCAAGTGACTAATTAAGCCACGTGAAACCAATATTCACGTGGGTCTTAAGCCAAACCCTCAGAAATAAAAACGGCCCAATCCTTGACACTTTTACAACCGAACGGCGCGTGCAAGAGCACGCGAATGGTCGCGAGAGCTCGTTTCTGTAAAGTTATCGACCTTCCTCAACTCTCCACAGCTCATCAATAGATTAGGGGGAAGGGGAGATGCTCCTGCGCACCCACGCGCACCCATTCAACATAAAACCTTGTCGCAGATCAGGGGCGCTGCACAACTTCTAATATATATGGAAAAAAAAATGATAGGGAGGGGGGAATATCGTGTTAGGTTAGGGGGAGCATCTACGTAGGGGAATTAGAGATCTCCCAAGAAACTGGAAAGAGAAAAAAAGGGGGGGAGGTAATCTAAAAAACATTGGAATATATACAATAATGTTACATTTAATATTGAGACTAGTACAACAAAAGGGCGGGGTGAAGGGGGACGGCACAATATTATATGTATTAATTAATTTTATTCACTTTGGAAGGAGAAATTTAACTTCTTAAAACCCCGTCTGTCTGTCTGTTTGTCTGTACAAATTTTGAACACGTTCTTTCTCCTACACCCATTCTGGTATCAAGTTGAAACTGAACACAATTATTTATTGTCCCTAACAAAACACGAACCAATAGAGACATATATTAACTAATTAATTAGTTCTAATTGATATATATGGGAGTAATTGTGCGATTGTTTTTCTGAAATAACATTTCTTTAAAAAAATTATATTTAGATTGTTTAAGTATCAAATTTGTTTATTCCTCTATTGATATAGAAAATATTTATTCTCCTTGGCCAGTCTATGTATTTCTGTGTATTTCTATGTCTATGTATTTCTGTGCTGTGATCTTCTTCCTCATTCTTACTATGCTATGATCCAAATATAAAATAAGACGCAGAAATAATGTATACAAACCATTGCTATTTTTTTTCTTCTGAACTGGACGACACAACACTCTGTCTTCCTCTTCAAGATTGTTCATTGTTTATAACATGATTCTTTTTTGTCGTAGAGACTTTGTAGGGAAAATAAAAACACACATTTTGACTTTATCTCATGTAGTGCAAGTTTATTTTGTCTATCTTCTGAACTCTACATCGTTGTTGATGCCGGGCCAATTAAATACCTTTTAAGTATTAAGTCTACAGGTTTGATATTGAACTGAAAACATTCGGTGATGTGAGTGCGGAATCTAGTCTGAATTTGTCTCCTTAAACGCACGTACTTATCAATGCTAATCATCAATCTACAGTCTATTTAGATAGAGCTAACTTTCTTCTGTGTTATTGAGTTTATCAGTTTCTCTTGTTTCTAACAGGTTGATTTTTTTCTTCTTTCTGCTTGTCTCTCTGTCTTTTTATAAGTTCACTCTCTCTTTCTCGCATCTCTTTCAGTTCTCTTTACCAAATCTCGCTCTCCTCGCTCTCCTATCTTTTTTTCTCTCCTTTGAACTTCTCTCACAATCTTTCAGTTTGTCACTTTTTACTAGTTTTCTGTTTCTTACTTTTTCTTTTTTCTCCGGTTTTGTATTTATGTTTCTTTCTTTCTCTTTCCTTTTCTCTCTCCCCCTTTGTGTCTTACTCTCTTTTCTTTCTATTTCTGTTTCTCTCTTTCTGTTTCTCTCTCTGTTTCTTATAATTCTTCTGTCTTTTTATTTCTTTTTTCTCTCTCTCTCTCATTTTCTAAATCAGATTTTCTAATTCTAGCTTTTTCTTTCTTCTTTCACTCTTTTCGTTTCTTTAAATCTCAAATCTCTCTATTTTTTTTCTCTCACTTCTTTCTCTTTCTGTATCCATTTTCTGTGTGTATTTTTCACACGTACCTTAATCTATCCTCTCTCTTTGCCTCCCTCTCTCCTCTCTCTTTGCCTCCCTCTCCCCCCCCCTCCTAACACCCCTCTGTTCCCGCTGACTCAGCTAACCTCGGAAAATCAAATTGGAAGTTATTAAGTATGGCACGGTAGAGTGATTTCTAATGGAAGTGGAGATTTAACGGCCCTCAGATCGTCTCCTAGTTTGAGTACCTTGATGGAGTGGTCTGTGCTACTGATACTATCGCCAGTTGTCAATACATTGGGTCTACGTTTCACTAAAGCTTTGGCTTAGTTTGTTTTTTGTTTTATTCTACAATTGTTTCCCGAAATACTCTTTTTACAAAGCAATATAACATTAACTTACTCGCAAGAATACTCGGGCTGTTCCCGTGTTTATTGTAATTAACAAATGAACTAAAACCGTTTTGTAAACCGGCCACTTTTTGCATGATATTGAGGCATTCTAACTAACCCACGACCAACGCAAAGACCCGAGACACATTTATGCCCATTTGTATCAAGACCGATACTAATTTTTTGTAAAGATATGTATACACTTCCCAACATAGACATTAACGATTATCTGTATTCAAAATGTACAACATGTGTGATGGGAAATGGATTTTGGGACAAGGAAAGAAAATCTACATTTTAAATTGGTTTTCAAAATTGCCACCATTACCCTGTTTAATTTGTTAAGAAAACAAATAAACGAGCCCAGCTCGAATACGAATTTGAATAAAAAAAACAAAAAAACTTCGATGCTAATTTTTTTTGCAAGTGTTATAGCATCGATACATTCATATTTATCACACAAAACCACTTTTGCAGAAATCTGGGGAATAGAGAAAAAAGATGTCAAGATAGTCACAGTGTTGGTGTAATTTTATATTTTTAAAACATTCTTTAGTCTCATTTGCGATTAGAAAACGTATTCTTTAAATCTGCAACCAGGTGTTTTGTCCGATTAAATCGTTGTCCAATCCAGTCAACCCTAACATTTCTTGGGTTATGATGGGGTGGGGCTAAGGTAAAAATGATAATAAGAGAAACGAAAACAAAAGAGTTAGTTCATGAGTAAACTCTGTAGAGCCCACATTTTGTTTCGGTCTGAAGGGCTTAGAAGTTTTCTACAAGCGTTTCATCTTTTGATTCTACTTCGTAATTTCCTAAGAATTGAGTCTGAGACACAAGGTCTATGGAAGCTTGTCTGGAACTAACTTCTGTCTGGGAAGGATCCAAGCGGAAGTTAACTGTTACATCCCTATTACCGATTGCTCGTATCCCAAGACGTTTGGATAGAAAGGCCGAGCACACAGGGGACACTTCCCCATATTCCTTTTCTGTACCGCATCAGCCATGCAGCTGTCCACCATAAAATCGCTGTGTGTATAATCACTTGTTTGTTGTCACTTCCATCCCCACCAATGGAATCGGTCCTTAGACACCCTAACAGGGGTTCTGTTTGCTTCAATATTAGCCTAATCGTCTCCTCCCAGGATTGTTTCCTCCCGAGCGCCACGTTACGGCGGAGAAACGTTGCTCGGGTCGACACGCGTATCACATGCCACATCAGCGTTCTATAGCGTTGTGTGCGATGGAGCCGAGCCTCTTTGTCTTTACTGTGGGCAAAAGATTCAAAGGGTCGGATGTCAAAGCCAAGAAGTGACCCACAGGTCGTAGTTTGTGCGTCCAATGTTTTAAAATAAAAAGAATTTCTCTGCGTGAGAGTGTATGTTCGAAGTTAAAAATTTTAATTGAAAAAATAAAATGCATTGAGACATTTTTTGATAGTCACAATATACTGTTGTTGTTTTTTTTCCCAAGTTAGTTGGCGTTAAGTGAACCTAACACGAGAAGTCACATGATATCACTCCGGTCACTACCACCCTCTACAGAAATAAAGTTGTGGCGGGGTAGTAGGCGGTGTCTGGGTAACCGCAGCGGATGGTACGAGAGAGTGGATGAACTAATCTCGTTTGGATTGAGATAGAGATCGTTTGATGACAGATAGCTGTCACGTGGTACATCTTCATATCTTCAGCATCAGCGGAGCGCTAGTTTGGCGCCGAAATTCAGTGCCGGCTCTAGTCACTTGCAAAGCCTATCTTGATATTCTTCCTTTTCTTTTTGCCCTCCCCCCCTTTTTTTTTTTAAAGGGTATAAATATTTCTCTTAAGTGTTTGATATACATGCGTATTCAGGACAGACCAAAGGAAATGTTAGTCTAGTACACAGACAGAAAATAAAAACAAACGTATAGACAAAGCACAGATAGGAAGGGAGACAGAGAGAAGGCTAGAGAGACAGAGAGAAGGGTAGAGAGACAGAGAGAAGGGTAGAGAGACTTAAACTATACATGTTATTATTATCTGTAGCTGGAGTTTCATTATGTTGGAAATCAGAAGTGGAGAGGGATAGGAAAGACGAAGTTAGAGAACTTACTAAGAATATTTTAGAAACCATACCAGGGGCGGAGCCAGAATTTGGGTCAAGCACATTAATTAAAGTTCATTCCTATGTATCTCGAAACAACATTGCTGTGGGTAATATCTTTGACTTGTTACATCTTGCTGAGGTGACATCTTGCAGGCGTAATATCTTGCAGGGGTATGTCTCTCTTAGGTTACATCTTGCAGGGGTATGTCTCTCTTAGGTTACATCTTGCAGGGGTATGTCTCTCTTAGGTTACATCTTGCAGGGGTAATATCTTGCAGCCGTAGTGTCTTGTGAATTGTCTCTTTGGGGTAACATCTTGGAGGGGTAATATCTTGACTTCGAATGTCTCTTTGGGCTAACATCTTGCTGGGGTAATATCTTGCAGAAGAATGTCTCTTTGGGGTAACATCTAGCAGGTGTAACATCTTGCGGGCGTAGTGTCTTGCAGTGGAATGTCTTTCTGGGGTAACATCTTGTAGGGGTAATATCTTGCAGTAGAGTGTCTTTCTTGGGTAACATCTTGGAGGGGTAACATCTTGACGTGAAATGTCTCTCTGGGGTAACATCTTGCAGGGTGACATCTCATAGTGAAGTGCACTTGGTAAGACAAATGGTTTCTAGAATTAAGAAAAATTCACCGGAAAAATGTTGCTCTGCAACAGTAGGCTCGTTATGGAGGTCATAGGAAATAAAATATGGCGATATGATTCATGATGACGCCCAATGTATAATATCCAGTCCACAACGTCACTATTACTTTAATTAATATAGACAGCAATTGTCATGAAAAACCCTAAACCCAATAGTCAAGTAATAGTTTGTTACTCTCGTAGAGTGTTTTTTTTTTACGACCAGCATTCTCTTTTTTCTCTCTGTCTCTTTCCCTCTGTCTTTCTCTCTCTTTTTTTCTCTCTCTCTTTCTCTCTCTTTTCTCGCTAACACACACACACACACACACACCCATCCTTCGTTCGGCTGAATGGATATGGCAGCCTCCAATTCATTAGAATATAGAAACTATAAATCAAGGCGTTAATACAGCGTCGTCTCCCTCAGTGGGATGCAAATGAGGAAATAAAAATGTACCACTTTGGGGTGAAAGAGTATGGAGCCGCTAAATGGCGCAGACACCGCCCCCCCCCCCTCTTTTTTTTTCCAGCACTTTTTTTTTTCTATTTTATTTCATGCTCCCATAACCTCCAGTGTGAATTGATTGAAAAGATTTTTTACGAGCGCCCCGCGGCAACGGGGAAGTCCCCACGTCCGGCTCAAATATTGCCGCCGCCTAAATCATCCGATATTAAATATAGCTCCCTGACATACTCCTGTTTTATGGTGACGAATGTGCGCGTGGGTCTACATGCTAGTCGTTTGGAAATGTTGGACGTGGGGTGTGTGTGTGTATGTGTGTGTATGTGAGTGTGTATATGTTTGTGTAAGTGTGTGTATGTGTGTGGCCCGGATGTTTTAAAAAGACTGATATTATAAAAATATATTTCAAAGATTTAGGAAAAACAACAACAATTTTTTTTCTTACTTTTTGACTATTCTTTACAAGTTACACCATGCAGTGAGAGTAGCCCTTTAATTTGAATATCTTTGCTTTGATCTGCCAACGCTTGTAATTGGGTTGATTGAAAACGTCACTTAATTGCCTTTTATATTAATCACCTTGCAAGTTGTGTGCATGTGTGTGCGTCATAATAAGCAATCCCATTTTTTTTTATTTCTATCAGGTGTTTTTTTTTAACCGGTGTGAACTTACCTGATGTCTTCCCACATCTGAGAAACTTAATGTTTGTTTGTATTTTTTTAAAAATTGCATTTAGGTAGCTCGATTATTGCTTACGGTTTGTTTTCCATTCTGACTGTAGTTGGACTAGATCTCTATATCGTAGTCTCATTAGAGGCAGTGGCTTGACCATACGTGAGAGCTAGTAAGACCGGCTCGACATGTTTCCCATGTGTCTCACTAAACCAAGTTTTAAACATGCGAAATATAAAGAAAGAACTGCACAATTACATTCATTATCTCTCAGTACTGTAATATTTATTTCCCATTATTTATTTTTTAGATAATTGAGCCTAGAATGAGAAGTGGGATAAATAACCTATAAAAAAAATGTGTCCCTGTTAGACAGATTTCTTAAATCATGAAGTTTTGCAAATGGTTCTTTAGGGTTTCAGCGCAAGAGATATTGGTGTATCCTCAAGGTCTTTTAAAAGAGCGCTTTGAACCAAAACTTATGATTGGAAAGAACTTACCTGTGATTGACCTTTGTACTTGGCACTCCCTTATTTTCTTGTCATTTCTAAAGTCAAAAGTGAAGATCTGATCATTTCCAGTCTTCTTAAACGTATGTCGTTTTACTGTCTCTAAGCTGTTATCTGTTAAGGACGACTACACCCATGTAGGCGCATTTTTTAAAAAACCTGTAGTACTTGAAAAAGCTTCTTGTTTACACAAAAACTATACATAACCTTTATTTACCATAGCCACAGATTTAACTTCAAAGTAGATGTATTTAGAAACACTAGTCATTCCTTTTTCTCTTACATTAACACTCCTATTTATTCCATTGGACTACGGCAGTATCTCTCGAAGTTTCATCAGATTCTCTACATTACAGCCTACACAACCCAAAACACTAAATAACATCCCTTCAGCACCGAGGACTTGGGAAATTGGCCACTTTGTACAGTCCGGTCCTGTAAATGGGTTGTGTGATATAAGCATCTGTTTAAATAATGCATGTATAAAACATTTGTACGATCAGCATCATACAGTGAGGAAAACAAAATGGGAATTTCGAGCTAAAAAAATATTTCTATATAGCATTAGGCCATTAAAAATATGTTAGTAATGATAAACATTCCTTTTTATTCATTTGTCCAAAGAAGAGTAACAACATTTTAATTGTTTTTGTTCCCTTTCTATTTGCTTGCAGGCCATTGAAGACAACATGAGGATCGAATGTAAATGTCACGGCGTGTCCGGGTCTTGCGAGATGAAAACTTGCTGGAAAGCCATGCCCATCTTCAACACCGTCGGCACCATCCTGAAAGACAAGTTCGACGGTGCTACCGAGGTAAAGCCACACGACTCCAGCGAGCTGGTGCCCCTGAACCCACAGTTCAAGCCCCACACCGACCAGGACCTGGTCTACATGGAGGCGTCGCCGGACTTTTGCGAGGCGGACCCGAAGACAGGCTCTCGGGGCACCCATGGCAGGTTCTGCAACAAGACCTCCAAGGCCATCGACGGCTGTGAACTGATGTGCTGTGGGCGGGGCTTCTCCACCAGACAGGTCAAGGTCATGGAAAGATGCAAGTGCAAATTTCATTGGTGCTGTAGTGTCAAGTGTAAAACGTGTGAAAGGACTATCGACGAGCACATTTGCATATGAGAACAGACAAACAGCCTAAAAACAACAACAACAAAAAGATCTCGGAAACAGATCTTTTAATAAAAAATCTTCTCCTTTAGCCATATAAGGCGATTTCAAATGGGAATTTTTGTTTTACAATAAATATCTTGGACTTAAGGTGAGCGAGTCTTATCTGATACTGAACCAAGGGAGACAACAGCATATTTGCTACTTGCAAACGATATGTACAGACATGTCTGAGGCATTATTTCAAAGGTGTAACTTGTATTTCATTACTGTGTGCAGGTGCACGAAGTGAACAACAGAAGATGCTTTCATAGATTTAATGCAATTCCTTTTTCTGACATATTCAAAAATATTTATACTTAAAACATTTTACGTATATTTACGTATATCCACGACAAACAAAACCACACAAAAAATAGCGACTACTGTCATAAAGTGAAAGCGATTTTATACAATGAAAGTGAAAGGACTCATACATTACAGACCGGAACCGGAAATGGGTATATTTTGAACTATACTGCTGTGAATATTAATTGGTGTTTTGTTTTTGTTTATGTTCTATAGGAAACTATTTAAGAACAAAATGCAAATGTATAAATCGAATCAATGTAAGGTGTTTTATAATCGTGCACATAGTTGATACATACTAGTTGGTTTTCATGTAACACGTCAGATCTTTTTTTTTTGTCAATCAATGCAGGGTAACTTGAAATGAGAGATGTTAATTTCAATCTATGATAATATTTATATGTATATCAAATACAAGCCTGTTAAAATCTGTATATAAGTCATGTGACTCTATACAGTTCATGTATACTGGTTCTTGAACTAGTCTAGCAAGACTGGAGGATTCGGATGGTAATGTACGACTTTGTACAAGTCTTGAGTCTCATTATTTATAGCTGTACTTTTGTTTTTGTATTATCCGTGTTTTTGAAATAGAAGTATGTTTTTAACTGCATTTATTAAAGCTGTTACCTACCTCCATCAGAAGCAAGCACACACACACACACGCACACACACTCACACACACAACTTTGTAAGTTATTTTCTTCATCCCTAGATTCTCCTTAGGTGCTGGCACATTAATGAATCGGGAGATCCCAATGTCAATCCCAATGTGTATACCCCTGCATATCCCTATACTCACACTAGGTTTATCCCTGTGCCTATCCATACCTATCTACGGGTTTATCTCCATGCCTATCATCGCGTCTGTCATCGTGTCTATCCCAGTGCTTAGGCTATCCCATGTCTATTCCAGATCTATCCACCTGTTTATCCAAGCCCTATCCACGTGTCTATCCAAGACTTATCCAAGTGTTTATCACAGACCTATCCACGCGTTTATCTCAGCCCTATTAAAGTGTTTATCCAAGCCCTATCCACGTGTCTATCCCAGACCTATCCACGTGTTTATCCAAGCCCTATCCACGTGTCTATCCAAGCCCTATCCAAGTATTTATCCTAGACCTATCCACGCGTTTATCTCAGACCTATTTAAGTATCTATCCCAGACCTATCCACGTGTCTATGCCAGACCTATCCACGTGTTTATCCAAGTCCTATCCACGTGTCTATCCCATACCTATCCACGTGTTTATCCAAGCCATATCCACGTGTCAATCCCAGACCTATCCAAGTGTTTATCGCCATGCCTATCCACGTGTCTATCCCAGACCTATCCACTTGTTTATCCAAGCCCT
>JADKLZ010071727.1:0-55163 GCA_021533235.1 Biomphalaria straminea
TGATAAAAGTGTAGGGTACAAGAGAAGAATAGAAGATTAGGATAGAAGTGAAGGATACAAGTGCAGGATAGAAGTGTAGGAAACAAGCAAAGGATACAGGTTTAGGATAGAAAAGAAGGATACAAGTGTAGGATACAATTGAAGTATACAAATGTAGGACTAATCCATGCTAGAAATTCATCCAGCAGATGCTGTCAAGTGAATCACAAAGATATCCACCTTCCCCCCTTATGCATATATGCTGAAGGCTGTACATCAATACTACACTCTGATCCACACTGTATCAGATGACCCGACACACACACTGAGTCATACAACACACAGACAGTAAAACATAAATGTCATGTAATACATACAAAGATGGAGCTATTACTGTGATATTTTTTTTTTTTACAAAGTGGCTACCTATCAAGGGGGGTTAGGTTTTCATAACTGTACTTGAGCCGAGCTTTTGTTTGTTAAGGTCTGATGGCTGAATGGGAGCTTTCACCAGATACCCCCTCCCCCCACCGGGTCACAAAAGAGACTGGACCCTAACGCACTGAGCAAAGATGCGCTTAACATGAAGTAACGTTCCCCTATCAGACCTTGCGATGTATATGCGCTAAGCAAAAATAGTAGTTGTAAAATGATTTGTAAAATGTTTGACATGTTTCAGATGTTCGTTCAAAGTTGAAGATAATTACTTCCTAGTCCAAACCTCCCGCAAGGACGACGGGGGATGGGATGGGACAGGGTTTGAACCCTGGACCATCGATAAATCTGAGCGACAGTCCAGCGCGCAAACCGCACGACCATGCAGCCATCCACAAACAGTTTGGACAGACATGTGTGATAAGATTCCTTCCTATCTTACTTCAAGACTAGTCACTGTTTAATAGTCCGGCATCACGGGTTGAACATCGCTCACAATCTGCATAATCTAATAAGATTAATGGTCTAACATCGGTCACAATCTGCAAGATCTAATAAGATTAATGGGCACGTTAATTTGTCGACGAGCGTTCAAGTTCATACAACAAGATTCATTCAATAAGATTCATTCACAAATAGTACCATGGCTCAATCGGCAAAAAAACTTGTTTAAAAACATAAAGGTAGACTTAAAACAATGATGTCTTTCACGCACGCACTAGCGCACAGACACATACCTCTGGTGTGGTTAGGTTGTCACTGACATGCCTCAACACCTCGCCCACACAAAGCCACATGATAGAGTTCAGAAAAAGTGACCTCACGGAACGGTCACACGCGGTCAATTAAGTCCAGCATTGACCCCGGAACTACCTTCACAACAGCACGAGTGGCCGCGGTCTCTACACACAAGGCACGTAGAGACGGCGGCTCGAGTGAAACATCTAGATCTCAATGTAATAAATACGTCAACGTGTGACCACGACTGCATTCCACGGCTCGCAGCACAACAAAAGAACACGGTTTGAAAAAAGTAAACATTATTATGTGGTAATATTGTTTGCCTAGGTTCACTCCCCCTTGCCTTCATTGCTTCCCCTCGGCAACACCAACCCGCCCCGTCCCCTTTTTGTCAATGAAGACCTTCAACACACCATTAAAAAAAAAAAAACGCTTGCAAAAGTGAAACTGCACCGACGTGCCAAGTTGGCTAAACGTTCTGGCCTTGATAAGTTGACGTCTGCAAGACAATCTGGCTAACGGGATTGCCTACCCTCTTTCTTATTTCACGTGTGTCTCTGCCGTGCGGAATGTTTTGTTCCTTCTTGACACAGTCCCACCAGCGACCGTGTGTTCGGGAATATCCATTCAGTGACGAGGCAGAAAATCTTCTTTAAAACAATCAACACTCCTAATGAAGTCCTCTCGTCACGTCTGCAGTTGGGAGCAATCATTATCATACTTTGGTAAACACACATTGGAATGGCTTCTAAACAAAATGGTTGTTTGTTTGAATATTTATAATCGTGTCCTAACAATATATAATTGTCATTTCTTAGAAAATGATTTTGTTCAGTGTAAAATATTTAAATATTAAATCGAAGGTTAAACGAGCTCTCAAAATGGACCCTATTCACCAAACGTAAACAAACAACATTTTCTCTACATGTTCTATACAAATTACGCAATACGTAAGGCTGTCACGTGATACGTATTTTTTTCGTTATTTTATCTATATTTTGACCCGGCTAAATGTGTTTATTTACAATTGGCGAATGAGGTCCATTGAGATGCAAACGAAGTATTTAGATTTTAAAACACTGGGCAATCATAGAGATATATTTTTTTTTGTCCAGGCATTTATCCTATTGTATAGATGTACTGAGTAACAACAGACCGTTCGATGGATTTACTATCTAGAAGGAAGCGAAAAGTTTGACACAGACTACAAGGAAATAAAAACCATATTTAAAATCAAGATAACAATGTTAATCTATTGGAGCGCCATTGAGGAGCGTAAGTAGAAAACGAAGGGGGGGGGGACCACTCAGACACTTGACTGCAGACTTGACAGAAAATGAGAGGGGAAAAAAAAAGGGGGGGGGTAATGAACGAACGTGGAACACGGGCAAGACAACCAAATTGACCAGACAACGAAACAAAAACTAAACTTCTACACTCCAAGTTTTCAAAGTGAATCACTGTGACACACGATACAAGCAAACACAACTAACAGAGCAGACAGTGGTCCAGAACCTGCAAGCTCAGCAAGAATACATGTGTCCCCCATTGGTTCCATTCCGTAGTCAAACATTGCATCATACAACTCTACTGCCCGCATGAACCGAATCAAAACCTTCCAAAGTAGAGTCAAACTAAAAAAATAGAACAACTTCAACCAAGATTTAAGTCTAAAATACAGAACCCCATCTAGTGCTTAGACTTGAGAGTTAATTCGTCTGGCAAACATGTGGCGCCACCCAGAACAAACCAGCCTACAACGATTTAGATCTACGTGGGCAGTCAGTGTGTATAGAGCACTCTTTGTACAGTCACACAATGCCGTCTAACACTACACGAAATCAATGTTGATATAAACAAGGCGACACTTGTATTCGCACACACATCTACCTAACGAGTCGATGTCAATGATCAACTCTAGAGAGCGGGGTGTTTTCCAATCGCTTTCAACTCTTTCCCCCACGAGTTCAACACACAAAGTGCAAGTCATTATAATTTGTAAGCGAGTGGTTCAGACCTAGTCCACTCTACACAGTAAAACACTATACACAGTCTCGAGTTTGATAAACACATACTTACTGTAGCCACGAACGTAGGCTATAGAGCGTCAGGCCCGGCTCGTGAGCACAGATATCCAGCGCGCGTGAGCGGTACGTTCCAGACAACACAATGCCGGCATCTGACGACACGTTTGAGTGGGTGGAATACCAATCAATACAAGGCGGTTTGCTTTCTTTTTATTTAAATAAATTCAAAAAAAAAAAAAAGACCTCCACTGTGAAGGGAATCAATATGCCGGTTAGGAGTGTTTTAATGGCCTGCAAACAGTATTTACATAACGAGAGCGCATTAAGAGTGACCGGTCCAACATCCATTACTTAGTTTTATTAGGGCAAGGTCGAGCCTCTATAACTTCCCGGAGATTAGTTCGGAACTAATGTGTCTCCTAGCGGTAACATCACACTTAATGGGACACAGTCACTGCTGTTTCACTGGTACTAAACATATTTAAGTGTGCATAGCTCCCAGACTCTTACATAAGGAAAGCAAACGAAGATATATTTACATACTAGATTACTTGATTACTTTATAGATAATTTATTAGATAGATCACTTGATAGATAGGCTACTAATGAAGGAAACTAGTCTACAGCCTTGTTCTTTCAATTAATTGCTTAAAGCCTTAAATGCATGATATGTTCAGATTTATTAAGAAAAAAAAAATCGGAGATATAGCTCAGAGATTTAGTTAACCACAGCATTATGTACAAATCAAATAGCCAGTGTTTTTTTTTTTTGTGACGATACGTACAGGTACCATTTTCTATGTGGGGACAAATTATTGCTTTTCTTGTATTTTAACGTTTTATTATTAATAATTAAAAAAAAAAAAGCTTATATTTAAAGTAGTTGTATCAATTAGTTTGGATCAGTCATGTAATTAAATTTGTAAATGATCTAAGACTCAAAATAATAAATCTGTGCGGTTAGAAATATTTGTAATAGTTTTTTTATTTAGCGAAATTTCACGCTTTTAGCTTTCTCAGTACGTGGACCAGTTGGAAAGAGTCAAGGGAAGAAAGAAAGGGGAGGGGGGTATCCAGGTAAAGGTGATCGTGTTAGCTACTTAAAGCTAGTTCATGTCTCAAAAAGTTGTGTGACTTGAAAGTCAAACTAGAGGGCTCAATCCTCCTCAGCTCAATGCACTAACCACTGTGCCAGCAAAGTGCTTATGAAAACAGAAGGTGTATTAGTTATCTATTGTTAGTTTCAAACTTTTAATAAGCGACGACCTGATTCTCTACAATAAGTACGAAGAGGACTAGGTTGAACTTGTACCACCATATCTGTCAAGTACAATTCCTTTCCCATGTTTGATACCCCAAAAAATTAATTACCAATACTGATAACTGATTGTTTTGTTTTTTTTTAATTGCTTTGTCAGGTAAAAGAAATAATTGGGCAACTTTCCTTTCAACTCGATCCAAGATTGGGTGTGGGAGAAATAACAAGGACAAGTGTATCAGACAGTGATTTGATCTAGGCTTAGTTTAAAAAAAATTGCTTTGTACGACTGACCTTTGGATCTTCTGGTTCAGTTGGACTCTCCAGTGAATTCGCACTATTAGGCTGTTCACTAATAGGTTCCTGACCTATAGTAGTGTCCAGTACTGTTAGGGTCGAGTTATGTTGAGCAGATTTAACAGTACGAACGTCCTCAGAGGGGTCACTCTGGTCAATGTCCGAGCGTGACACCGAGTCTGGTTCAGCTGGAGTTTCCAGTGATTGGAGTCCGCTATCTGGGAAGGTTCTTTTTGAAAACGGGTTTTTATATTCAGCGCCCGGCTCTGCCAGTGTCGCGTCAGAATACTGGGTGGAGATTTCTGAAGCAGGGAAGGACTGTTGGGCGCCTTCGTATTGGGTGGCTCCTTCGAGTAGAGGAACTGAGTGCTGGAGGCCTTCTTGTGTATCCACAGACTTCTAAAAAAAAAAACAACATAAACTTGAGATCATTCAGCCTAACAAACATGTGTATTATACAGACAGACAGAGAGTACCACATTCAATGTATTTATAGTGCCACTGCCCCACCACGTCCGCGCAGCAGAGCAAGTGACATGCCCCTAACGTACAAGAGTAAAGCCAGGTCTGGATGACATCAGATATGGGACTCTAGAACCGGACAAAGCTAGACGGCACAGTCAAAAACTAAAGCCACATTCCTAAAGAAAAAAAAAAAATAAACATGACCTTGAATGACGACAAAGTAAAATAAACATGACCTTGAATGACGACAACGTAAAATAAACATGACCTTGAATGACGACAAAGTAAAAAAAAAAAAAAAAGGTAGCGTCTCTAGTCTAAAATTATCTCAACAACAAACTTATTTTAAGTTATTACCGCTGACGTGAAGACCAACAAAACAACGCCAATCTTATCTCACGCGTGAAGACCAACACAAAACAAAGAAAGAGGGGGTGGGGAGGAAGAGATAGTCGATAGAACAACTACATCTACATCTGTACATCTTGGACATTTAGAAAATGATGATATTATTTCCTGCCTAAGTGACCAACCCGTGGCCGTACAATGTCTGTTGAAGGTACATACTTCCTAATGGTAACGCTGACCCCTAGATTCTACAGTAATTCTACTTTGTTCATTTCCTCTTGAACTCAAGAAAATATATATATATATAAAAAAAAAACACTTTTAAAAAATATATACTTATGTAAGGGAAAGAACTGCATATGTACAGTAATAAATCTCAACACTGTAAGATGTATTTCCCTTTTCTAAATCAAATCAAAATTAATGTATTACCACTAATTAATTCATTAATTGTTGTGTCTTTTTTTTAATTGCTTCGTGTTTATGTTAGTGTCAATGAATACCTGTGGTACATAGTTTCAACTTGATCCGAGAACGGAAAGCGCGAGAGATGACGTGTACAGCATGTGTACCAGACGGGAGCCTTATAATAAGAACGTAATGTGTCCAGAAAACATTGTATTGATCTAAGTAGGCCAACAGTTTTCACAGACTTCCACACACCGGCGTTTCTTTCTTACTATTTGACGCTACCGTTGAACTGTGGAAGCTGTGTATCCAATGAGGAAGACTCACATCGATTAGTTCCATTAGCAAGGAGACAAGGATAGCCATGTGGCGGCAGGCTTGCACAAACAGATCATGGACATTGAAACACTGGACTGAGTCCATTTGAATTTTTTTTTAAAGCTTACTTTTTTTAAAGTTACAATTCAATGGATGGCCATTAATAGACATGAGTTACAATTCAATCGATGGCCATTAATAGACATGGACTCCACTCAGTGGAGGAGACACGCCATTTAAGAATTATGGTCTCTTTTAAAGCAGTGATGGCCAACCTAATTCGACATGCGGGACATTGTTTTAAATTTCTGACACTTGTGTCACGGCCACATTAACGAGAAGATACAGGAAAAAAAAATGACCTGAAACTATTTGATTAGAAATTTATTAGATCTAGTTATTAGATTGATTAATCGAATGTTGAAGCTGTTTCCTTTTTTTTTTTAATCGCGTCGGAAACTGGCTTTATTTCTCTCTCTTCAAAAGTGAGCAACATTGTAACTAGCGTTAATCAACAACTCATTTTCTTGTCTGTTTATTTTTGTGTAAATATTGTCACAAGTCCACCAATCTCAAGTCCTCCCAACCCTAGACGTAGTTTAACAATCAAGAACGCCGCCATATTCGTTTCATAATGTTACTATGTTATTGCTTTTCAAAACAGCCACACTTTCTTGACAAAACAAATCTGTTGGCTTATTGTCAAGTTCCAAGAAAATGTAAAGATACGTTCAACTTTTCCAGGTAGATTCGAAGTCCCATTGTATAAACACAAATGGCAAAAGTCGTTGTACCAATTCATCACAGAAAAATAGAGGGCCCTAACGTAAGTGAAGAGATGTTTTTCAAATTTTTTTTTTTAAAAGGTGTGTGTATGGGGAGGGGGGCGCATTTCCCCACACTTTATGCCGACTTTTCAGAGGGTCAATCTGGGTCACTAGTTTTAGGCCAGCTGAATCTATTTTTCTCTAGCTCTATGTTAAATCTCATTTCAGACAAGTAGCTAGTTGATACTGTCATCATGGTCACGACACCGGTAGCATTAGTTAGTAGTCCGTTCTGACCAATCTGCCAATCAATATGGTTTGGACGGCTTTTGTGTTCTACATCTTATAGCGCCAGCTTAGGCTTAGCACCAACATGACACATGTCTATATTTAGCAACCCTGCCAACTCTTATAATTCCTCCAAGATTTTCTCTTTTCCAGATTGCTCTGGCAAGTTTTTCGGGAATCTCTCGTCAACAGATATTCTCCTGATTAAAGTCTGCAGCAGTCGAAATCCCCGGGAAAAAAAGAATCTTAAAGAAAGTTACAAATATACAGTCTACCAATGATGACATCAGACTAACACTGGTCACAGATGTTTTTTCATTTCACTTTAAAAAACAACAACGTAAGACGGTAGTTGGTACTCGTGAGGCATTTCTAAATATAATGGTGTGTGTCACATATAGAATACTTATTATATAACTGCGAATAACTTGTGAGGCATTTCTAAATATAATAGTATATATCACAAATAGAATACTTATATAACTGCGTATTACTTTGTACTGAAGCCTAAATGAACCTTTCTATTCTGTTTCTACTCGTAAGCAATGACTCATGCCATTTACAGTCAGATTCAAATGCAGGCTTTGAAAACTTGTCATAAGTTTTATTTTTAACCAATTTTAGCATGTTTATTAATATTAAATACGAAATTATGACCGTCAAGAAACCTTTGGCACAGCTTTGTAATGTGAACTATAGGATATAAGATAATTATATAAATATGTGTGTGTGTGTGCAAAAGAACAAAAACAGAGGTGCCCCACTGAAACGCGTTTAAGACCAGCTTACGCGCCTACTTGCCAAAAGAAAATAGACCACCAATGGTTATATGCTTGCCCTGGATGTGGCAAAATATGTAGGTCACAGCTGGGGCTGCGTACGTAGCCACGGGAAATATTGCACTCCTCATTAATCTTCGGACTCGATATTCTCTGTCGTGATTAACAAGATGTGATCAATTGAGTGGAGAAGCAAAAGTTCTTTGTGTCTGGAACATCCACGCGATACAAGTCATGCACCTTTACAAATCAAGATATCGTAATGCGTTTACACTTGCTGACCAAGAGCCCAATCAGCTCTTCACTCTTCAACAGATGGCTCTTCTTGTAGCTAAATGGGCTAGGAGTCCAGATTGTCCACATTTTCTATACACACTCCAACTCGGCTAAGCAATGGACAAATCTACCAAGCTACAGTTCAGATTCAAATTCTAGAAATCGATTTTTTTAAAAATGTTCCTACTAATAATTCTAAATTCTTTCAGATTTACACCAAGGTGTGAAACTTCTTGTGACCATGGCAACTGACATCTGCTGGCTGATTTCTACAAGATATTTGGGATGATGTGGGTGGATGTAACTGTAGGATAGGCATTCAATACTGGGGGGAGGAGGAGGAGGAGGCATTCAATACTGGGGGGAGGAGGAGGAGGCATTCAATACTGGGGGGAGGAGGAGGTGATGAAGATCGATGACAAGAAACAAAGTCGGGGATCAGACAAAGAAAAATAGGCAGTCGACTGGATGTTGGCTGGAAACTAAATCAAAGGTATACCCGCTGACAAACACACACACACACACACATTAAAGTATCTGAGCTAATGATCAAAAGAGTCGACCAAAGTTAAAAGTAATTGTACCGTACATTTAACAGTTCTGATATATGCATAAAGAAAGTCATTAGATTATGGTACCAAATTTAGCTTTTTTTTTTTTTTCAAACTGCCTATTTTTAAAAAGATTTTTTTTATACAAAAAGGTCGTGTATGTAGAGATGTCCACATGTAAGAGTTCTCTTGTTCCAATGTCAAGTTTAAACTCAAAGCGACAAAACGTATTGAGTTTGAACAAAGTAAAAAAAAAAAATGGAAATACACGAACACACAAAACAAAACAAAAACAAAAAAACTCAAGATAAAAATCAATCTGGATGTTCGATTGTTACAAGGTCTTGCAAACAGTGTAACGGTTCTCAAGCCATGATATTTCAACCCAAGTGATGACTGTCTTTAGTTTTGAAAACCTTTCTCTGGGATGCCCCTTGCCCCACAAGTCCGCAAAAGAGATTGGACTAGAATACACTGAGCATGCTTATCAACTTGGAAGTACACAATGGTACTGGTCTACTAAAAGGGCTGGTTCTTCCAGACCATTAGATCATATAACAGACTGACTGAAGCAGCAAAGTGTATGTCTCTAGCTAATACGCATGGCGAGATGTATACATTACAAAGAACACCAAGTTCCCCTTTCAGACCTTGCGATCTATAGGGCAGTGAATGGTAAGGTCAGCTGTTTCTGTGACCAACGGTGAACGATCAGAAAATCATGTGGCAATCACAACGACCAACCGCCTTTTCTTTCCTTAACGTGGTCGAGAGGCCAAGTGCGGCTTGATCTTGGCTTGCTTGGCTACCTAGAAGGGGGCCCGAGGTTCGACACCCGACTCGGGCAGAGTTGTGTTTACTGAGCGCCCAAAGGCAGCACGGGAAACCAACTCCTAGATACCCCCTCCCCCCCACTGGTCCACAAATGAGATTGGACCAAAGCGCTCTGAGCATGCTATAAGCATGAAAGTAGCGCTATATAAAAGCTATAAAAATAATAATAACTAAAGTCAGCTACCCATTAGAGTTAGATGGGTTAGGAGACCAGAGTTCTTCTTTTTTTTTTTTTGAAGTAGCATATGTATTAAATAACATAGGATAAGAAGGATGGACTCAGGAACGCCCTGAAAATTTCGAAATTTAAAACCTCAGTCTTCGACGAGATTCGAATCCAGTACCCCAGGTTCAGACACTCGGCTCATAATCGCCCAGCCACTGCGCACCCCAGATTAATGGGCGTAATTATCTCCTTGAATGAGTTTATGTTTTAGATTTTAAAGATTTACTCAAGATTTCACTCATAGAATCGTAGTGCTGTTAGCTTGCATGCAATTGAGGCTTTGTTCGCAAGTACAAAGAAAAAAAAAGGTTACCGGTATTCTACAAGTGTATGGACACCAGGTGATATTACTGCATGCCCCACTTTTCATACCAGATCGATATAATGATGGAAAAGAACACATTCTCCTATCACATTCTCACGTGATCAAACCAAAACACACACACACACAAAACAAAACTCCAAGGCACACCTGTATAAATGTGAGACTCATTCAAAAAGAAGCCAGGTCAGCAGTTTCCATGGAGTCGTCACCAGAAACCTAGGCTGTTCGAACCAAAGCCATTCCCCTGACATCGATTTCCAAAGTGGGATCAGCTTTGTGACACAGGAGCCTCTCCTCTCTCTTTTCGTGCTTTTCACCCAGTGGAGAGGTGGGGAGTCACGTGGTGAAGTTATTGCAAGGAGTTTGAAGAGTCTATTATTGCGTCATCATTATCTGATGCGATAGGGAGAGCTTAAGAGAGAAACGAATGAATATCTGAGCAGAAAGATGTCAGATAAAACAAGCTGTGTTGTCTGGGCACTCTCACAATAACCTGTCACAAAATAGCCCGAGGTGATAAAGTCTATAATTAGTTCAACATGACTGCACTCAAAAACAAACCCAAAAAAAGTGTAGCTAGACTAACAGCAAGCAATGTTCATTGAATACGAAGTATGACTTTAAGGCTGTAGGAATTTATGAAAGAAAGAGCTCTATTGGTGTAAAATTAAAGTCAAATCTAACGACATGACTATCAGCATCAGCTCAACTAGTAATTATAATCAAATTCAAAGAATTTCTGAAAAGGGGTGGGGGGCAGGGTTGCTCCAAGAAAAGTAAATACATGTCTGAAAATCAATACAGGTATTCGACATAAGCTTTTTTCCATTGCATGCTAAGATTACACAGGACAACCTAATAATGTTGCTTAATTCCTGCACTTATAATTCACATATCAAATTATTGCCAGGGCAACACACACACACAAATGCAATGACGTCTCTTATCTATCTAGTACTGAAGTAAGTCCATCACTAATGCTATTCGTTACCATCTCCACCCATTTTAAAAACTCAATTCTGTGCGGCTTAAGGTTTGTTTTCTTGCATTGAAATCAAATATAGATAATATATCACCCCACCCCCTGAGAAAGCCCACAATTTGTATGAAGTGATTGTTACATTGAACTGAGTTAATAGATGTTCTTATGGTGAATAGCCTTAGATCCAACGTATTCAGCCCAATGTGTGTGCTTGTGTAAACTGAAGGCTGTTTCCCTACAGTGTACTAGGACAAGAACAGTGTTAATGCTTACAATAAAGATATGAACAGCAAGGCTCTGGGTCGACCTATACAATGTTTATACAGCAAGGGGGCAGTTCGTCTACGATAGTGTGCCAAGTCCCTCCCTAACCTCAGTTAGTTCAATTTTAAACTTCCCCATTTCAACTCGTTATCTCTGTGACATGCCAGACTAAAGGTCTAATCGCAGTGGATAGTCTTGAAATAAACGTCTTGGATTAAAACCCACCCGATGTGCAGAATTAACGTCAAGTTGGCAGCACGCACTCAAACACTGCTATCATTGACCAATGTGCACAGAATTAACGTCAACTTGACAGTACGTGCACTCAAACACTGCTATCATTGACCGATGTGCACAGAATTAACGTCAAGTTGGCAGTACGTGCACTCAAACACAGCTATCATTGACCGATGTGCAGCACAGAATTAACGTCAAGTTGGCCGCACTCAAAAACTGCTTTCATTGACCGACGTCACCATAAAACACGGAACAAACATTTAACGAAGAACAATCGCATCCAGGTTCGAGTCCAATGCTGGTTTGTCTTATGCCAGTATTGAGTACAATGGTGTACAACTTCCATCCTCTCTTCGCAAAAACTAAACCTCCGGGGAACAAAAATATGATAGTTTTATGGCACATGTACAGATGTGTCTGTGTTATAACAAGCAAAATTTTACCAAAAACATTTTAAAAAAATAAAAACCAAAGCTTAAAAAAAAACGTAATTTAAATAATGTCATGATGATCTGATCATGGTTTGAATGTCATCATTTTGGAACTATCCAAGAAATGATTAAATCAAATCATCGCTGAGGTTGTCAATTGTAATCAAACTGAATTTCCATTAGTTTTGATCAATAAAATTATCTTATCTTACCTCTATATCTATAAATGGAATACAAACACTAAAAACAAATATGCATATTCGCAAAGGGAACAAGAATTTAAAACAGCAAACATCTAGCTTGTAATCATCGTCTAGAATATTTTTAAATAACATCTTTAACAAGATTACAAAGAGAGTTTGTATGATACACAAACTCAGAGGCGGCCCCCGTCGGAGTCGGATCCCTGTCAGATCCGCCTATTAGCAAGATGTTTCGGATGTTCCTTCTAAGTCCCTGGCTCAATTCCTGTATGCTCCCATCCTTAAACTATCGCAATATTTCTGAAAGAACAGTTAAGGTTAATCATATTTTCAAAAGCCTTTAGTGTTTTTTTTTTCACACCGTGACAGACCAACCAACAGACAAAACGCACAAAAATATGCTTCTTTCATTCTAATGGGGGCACTAAACAATTTTTTTTTTAAATTTGATTTTTTTTTTAAATTAAGAAATTAGTTTAGAATCATGCCATTGCCGGGCTTTACGGTAGTACACGAAAGTCGCTGCTAAAAGTTCATTTTAAAAAATGTGCGTGATATCCTCATGTGATGATCATTTCTTATAGTAACATTTCCTCCCTTACATTTACGTAATTATTTTAGAATTGGTGTTTTGTTATTAAAAAATCGCTTGCATAATTAATTTTATAAATTAAACGGTTTGCTTTTAGAAAACTAAAAGTAGCCATTGCATCTAAACTTTTCAAGCCGCATTTAATGGTGAAAAAATATTTTTCGTATCTCTTCTAGTTTTGGCGCTCTGAGTGTGACAGACGGGAAGACGGACAGACAGACAGAAATTCATTTTAAAAAATGTGCGTGATATCTACATGCCAAGAGCATTTCATATAGTAACATTTCCTCATTTAGATTTACGTAATTGCTTCACAATTGGTGTTTTATTATTAAAAAATCGCTTGCATAATAATTTTTATAAATTAAACGGTTTGCTTTTAGAAAACTAAAAGTAGCCGTTGCACCTAAACTTTTCAAGCCGCATTTAATGGTGAAAAAATATTTTTCGTATCTCTTCTAGTTTTGGCGCCCTGAATGTGACAGGCGGACAGACGGACATTTTGCACAAACCTAATAGCGGCTTTTTCCCCTTACGGGGGCCGCTAAAAAACTGTAATGTAAGTTTTAGCACATCTAACTCATCATGAATGGTTTAAACTTACATCAGTGATGCCACGAGAATGAGACTAGATAGGACAGCATTACACAACAGCCAGTATGCATGACAGCATTACACAATTAGAATTTAGAATAGTAGCCAGTATGTTTGGCAGCATTACAGAATTAGACCTTAGAATGCGTAGGATAGAGCCCAAGTACACTGCAGAATATTCTTTTTTATTTAATTTCCCAAGCCATCATGGCATAGTGAAATCTTTTCTTCAAAACAAGGGCAAGAACTTTTTCCAGGAACAAATGAAAGTGATAATGGCAGCACGATACTTCTTTTTTTTTTCAGAAAATAGCTAATGTGTTCTATATAATGTTAAAATATCACAAACCGGTTTGAACAGGAAATGTTAAGTATAGAAGTAGCTTATAGATGGAAACATTTCAGTCATCAAAGGTATTAAAAAAAAAAGATAAACACTGGTCTAATTCTTACTGGGATTTTAAAAAAAGCACAAGGTTAGGGCAGTCTAGTAAAATGGTCTTTGTGTGTAGGTCATGTGATGTGATGTCTAATGGTTCAGATATGATAGCAATGGTTACGCTGTGTGTGCTTCTGATTGTGTGGGTTCTATTGTAAAAAGAAATACAAATGTTTCAGCTGTCTTAATTTTGTCTAAATCAATATTTGTGTGTGTATCATACACCAATAGTGGAACGGCAACTTTGAAGTATATATTTTTACCTTACGAATCTGTTTCCTTTACCATAAATGGCCCATTGTTTATTTCTCTTTAAGGCATTCATAAATCAAATGCTTGCAGTTTCTTGTGAAACATTTTACAAGATTTCATCACCAAATATGCAAATAATGGCATAATCTATTAGGCATCTCCTGCTATAATGGCTTCTAAACTATTACAAACATTATCATTTCCTTTATTAAAAAAATAAAATAAAATCATATTTTAAAGAGTTTATACTAATTTGAACACTGGTTTTGCTTTAATTTAAATTGAATATTATGTCCTAAGCTATTATATTAGATATAAAACCATTTATCAGTGCTAAATATTTCTCGGGGGTCTTAACCCTTAGCTTGTGTTGCCTATAGGTAAACAAATAAATGTTTAAAGATCTAATGTACACAAACAACAAACGCACTGACTTTCCACCAATTGAAAGAGATCCATCCAGATAAATTATTTATTATATCCATTTGTAGCAAATCCACCACTTAATTGTATACACAGAGAAAATAATATATGTTATTAAAGTGGATCTAGTCACAGAATTGTAAAACATAATGTTAACTGTCTCGAACAGATATTTCTATGTGGGTGTATGTATTCAGAGAGTACTATAGTAGGTTGATAAAATGCTGATATAAAGATATATAAATAGCCCAAATAGAAACATTGGGAATACCCGGTTTTAGTTTTATCTATAAGTATAGCTGAGCTAGTTTTCGGCATATTACCTGTTAACCTGTAAGCTATTATTTCAGTAACTTTTCTATTTGAATATTTATAAACTTAGCAATGTCAACGCCAAGGTAAGCTTTAAAAAAAAAAGACATTTTGGACCGTTTTTTAATAGATGTGTATTTGACCTAAACAATTTTTTTAAGTCAGTAAAAGATTATTAATAAATGTTATACTTTAATGTTTAGTGTAGAGATTGACAACAATAGAATAAGTCACAATACAGCATTATAAAGTGTAAACCTTAAGAAACTACTATTAACTGAAGTTGCATCTCATTATAATCTTGTATTCAACCAATGTAAACTTTGAGTATGGGACACACATGATGAAGGTATATATTAAACACTTTCTCATAATCAATTAAAATCAACTCCCATGATAAATTATAATTGGACCAGTGGTTCCAAAACTTTGTCCTTAATGGAACACTTTGTATATTCTGAGAATGGGGCCCATGTGTTTAGCCCTTTCAGGCCCCTCAATGTTTTCCCCATACTGGCCCCATGAGGGTTCCATCAGGGCTTCACCTGGGCACCCTGATTGCACCCAGACTCGCCCCTTAAGGGCCCCATTTGGGTTTTCATTACATTAATGCCCCAATCGGTCAAGTATAATTGGCCCAGTAGGGGCCCACAAGTCCTTTCCCTTACTTGCCCCACACAGGTTTCACATGGCCCCCCTGACTCTCAGCCCTAAGGGCACCCGTTTGGGCCAATGTTCATCCCCCAGTTGGGGCCCATATGGTCAGTATGGGCTGGCCCAGTTGGGGCCCTTACTGGGCCCAAAAATCTTTGCTATCAGGGTTAGCGAGAGATTAATTCATGTGGTGGTCAACTAGTTAATTATTCCAGTATTTCGTGGAGCACATATAATCAGGCCTAGTGAACACCAGGGTTCGGCAGAACACAGTAACTCTTTAAGTTGGTCTGATGTAAAAATGTAGAATGATCTTAAATGTGAACTAAATTTGACTAAAAATGAAACCCTTGAAAAATTGTCTTGATGCGACTCAAGTCTTCATATATACACATTTTCTGAACTTTTCAGTCAGTCCATTCTATTAGTCCAGTCTCGTTTGGCTCAACAAAAAAAAAAAAAAAGAAAAAGATTATTAGGTACCAGCAAGGATTTCAACCAACACTTAGATCACACTAATATACTGGTACTATAACAAACAAAAAAAACAACAAATAATTAGATCTACTATAGCATTTATAAATCATTCATTTTAGAAATATATCAACTAATTAGGTAAATATTTTAATTTAATATTGGGATGTCCCTGCCAAGGGACATCGGTTATAGGCCTAATCAAAATGTTTCAATTTCTTTGACCTTCCTGCGACAAAAGATTTGTTTTAACACTTTGAAGTTTAGTTGTAGACTAGAACCATATAACCCCATAATCAGGCCTACTAGTTTCTAGATCTGGTGCGTTATTATAGTTATAGACTAGATATATACGTCTTCAAGTGAAACTATATAATATAGTTTATCAGTATGTACTCTAGCAATAGCTGTACGGACTGATAGGCCTAGTCTTGAAGTCTAATGATTAAAAAGGAGTGTAATCACGTTGTAAAACATACCACTACCTACCCACCAGGCTTCATCTGGACATCGGGGGGAAAAATGCGTCGCATAGGTGTGAGTGTGTGTGTTATTTATTTTTTGTTTGTCTTAGCCTTTAACTTTAGTCCATATAAGTTACAATTCGACTAGATCTATAAATGTTCTAGATCACAATATGATAAATATGAGTTTCTTAAATCCTAGATCTAAGCCTAGAATTAGATCGTGACAAAATACTACGTTTGAATGTGACAAAAAAAAAATCATTTAATGAATCTAAATTCGAATATAGCGATACTTCTACTGTAGATCTAGATCCAGCCTCTAGAGCGGCAAAAAACGCGTGGTGTTTCCTCCCTTTTTGTCTACATCTCTAGATCTAGATCCTACCTATATGTCTCTACTAGGTTATATAGATCTAGATCTGATTTTGAATCTAGGCCTATATCATGATAAAGACTTACGTTTTAACGAGTGAAAAAATTAATCTAGAAATACTGGTATAGACAGATTAGATCTAGAATCTAGATCTAGATCATTAAATCTATTAATAATATTTATAAGTCTACTTAATTTAGATCTATAAAATACAGCGCTGTAGCCACTGTAGGCTGTAGTCAGTCAAGTCAGTGTAGAAAGCGCGCTTCCCCAAGCCCAAGTTCACCGTCATAAGTAAGTCTAAAAAGGATTTCAATACTTTCTTTAAATTTAATATTTATATAGATCTAGATTATCTATATCTAGCCTATATCTAGATCTAATTCTAGGTTAGAAATGATCGATCTAGAATTCTATATCTATATGTCTACTCTAGTCCTAACCTAAAATCCAGATATCTAGAGACTATACATTCTAGATTAAATTAAAATTATTGTAAAATTACAAGTACTCTACACTAGCCGATCTAGGATGGCTAGAATTAGATGATCCAAGACTAATGACGAGTAGGACGTAATCTTCTTCTTTTTTTTTATTTAGGTAACGTCTGAATCATATAAAAAATAAGAAGATATTAACTTATTAGCATTCTAGTATAGTATAGAATTATCATTGCTAACGCAGAACTGAGCAGCTAAGCTAGAATCTAGATCTAAATCTTTGTGATGCATATCACTTTCTGACTTTCATGGCATAGTGATGAAGTGCCTACTGCTAGATCTAGCTAAGAACTTAGAAGGCCAGGTATTTTTATTTTTAGTAGGTACTAGAAAACTACTAGTAGACTAGATGTTTAGAGTTTTATAGCCTGACACTGTTATTCACTATAATAATAATACTATATATGTACTAACTAGATTAGATTTTACTAGATTATGAAGATCTACTGACTAAATAAACTTAATCTAGATGCTAACATAGTTATTAAAATTAAAAACATCTCAACTAAGACTGCATTTAGATATTTATGTCACCCAACCAATGAAGTGTATGTTTGTGTAACCTGAACTAATGAACTTTGGCTAGCAAAAAAAAATAAAAATTGTTTTAATTAGAAAAGTTTTCCCAGTGAAATCACAGGTTTATTTTAATTGATTTTCTGTGTGATACTATGTGTATCAAAAAAAAAAGTCTCAGGCAATATATTTACCCTATATATGTTTAGTACTGCACACAATACTTTCATATAATTCACAATGTGTCCCTCTACAATGTAATTGTCACACATTCATTAACTGTAAAGTAATTAGTTTCAATAGTTCCAGGGATGGGAAGATTACACTGATAAGTCAAGTGGCTTGATATTGTCAGATTTGTTACTATAAGACTCAGTAAATATATATATCACAGATGATGCAATGCTCATAGCTGTGTCTAGGACCAACAATGAACCAGTGTGTCATGTAGCCAGCACAACATCTAAGACTTACTTTCCCCAACTCATCACAAATAAAGTCTCTGAGAGGTAGTGTAAGACACATAGTTATGGCTGAACAAAGAATACAGTCGTCACTTTTGGTCAAGAGACTTTCTTCAATTCAATAAATAGAACATCAATAAAGGTGAACTATGTGCATTATGCATTTTTGTGTGTGCTTTGCAAAAGAGGATTCGAGCCTCTCGGGTCCTTTTTAAAAAGGAGTTTGATGATGACCTCCACAAAGCAAGGAATACTAGCAAATTTTAGAGTCCATCTCATAATTAACATATAAAAATATTTGATGATTTAATAATACCACTCCTGAAGGAAGTTGATGGCTTCCATGATGTTATCTAATTTAATGATTTTGGATCAAAGTGATTCATGGTTTATAGCAAAGGGTATGATAATATTTGGCCTTGGTTCACCTTTCAAGGAATCACATAATCTATATGGATTAAAAAATGCATATATTCCTACTAGTCATTAGTCTTGTCTCAGATTGTTTGAAAACACTATCACCTGTTCAATTACTTTCTATAAGATTTAAAAAAAAGCCATTAAACTGTTTAACCTGCAGATTAAAAAACACAGCAGTAATATCAGTTACAAACATCAGTGCTAGACAGGCATTAGAGTGGAACTCCCAGGGCACAGAAGGGAAGACCAAAAAGAACCTGGTGAAACATTTTACTAGATGAAGCTGAGAGGACAGGAAAGAGCTGGGAAGCCATTAAAAAAAAAAGCAAGAGACCATAAAGAGTGGCATGTTTTTACTGAGGCCCTATGTTCCATGAGAAACGCAAAGGAAAGATGAGGCAAATGTTGAGGGTGAGTTATAAAATCTACAATTCTATACAATCACTAGAATTGATTCAAGGAAAGTGTAAAAGCTTATTCATGGCTGGGAAGCACTAGCTCTTGATCGCTACTCATGGCGAGAAGCTGTGAATCTCAGAGTCTCAAGATTTGAAGTTAGAAGAGTAGCAGTGCCGAACCAACAAAAAGCTGTGAGAAGAAGCAGGACTTTCTGCAACTGACATAACCCACCCATGCCACATATGCGTTCGGTTTTTTAAAGCAAGGATTTGACTCTACAGCCATCTTCGAGTCATAGGAAATGAGAAATGTTGCTCATCTTCGACCACGACCACGCTATATATAAAAGGTTATCCATATTACTTTATGAATCAAATAAGTGTATCAGAATAATGTTTCTATTTATCACTTCTCAGCAGTGTGAAGTTCATTTTTATTACAAATGCCTAAGGATGTTTGCTGTGCCACAATTTTATTTGATAGGTTAATGGTTGATACTGAAGATGTCTCATACTGTGTTGTATGAAAGATGGAAGAACATAGTATGCTATCTATGTTCACAAGACTGCTAAAAAAGGAGTCACTTGATTAGATCTTGTGATGAATAAAGGTTATCCTAGAAAACACAAGCAAGTTAATTTATCTTGTTAAAAAAGATTCTAGGTCATCAATTTTTATGCCTGAAATATTCAGCCATTCAGACAGAATTTGAAGGAACTTGTAGCCATATGGGCCTAGAGTAACTAATTAGCACTGGAAGAAAATTGTCATTGAAATCCACTTTTTTATTTGGCTTGAATTGTGAACTGGCATGTCTGTGAAATATATGATAAACATAAAAGTATAGTTTTGTAAAAAATGTATTTTTAACCTTTAGATATCTTGTTGTTCATTTTAAGTTACTTATTTTTTTATTTTTTTTTATGTAATGCCATTGTCATCATTGATTGTTTTGTAGGTTGCCCTTTGGATTCATTTTCATTCATCATGGAAAACACAAGCATTCATCAACTTTCAACTGGTTCAGACTTATCGGCAGCAGATGAGGATGTCCAAACAGATCAGGAAAAGTCTTCTTTACACCAAACATTTTTACAAATTATTATAATAAAAAATTAATAATCTAATTGGCCTGATGATACCAGTGGCTATAGTACATTATAGTGTTGTGTAATCTAGACTGGATAGATATAGATCTTGTAGGTCAGATAGAATCTAGATCTAGTAGGGCAATAGTAAAGGAGACTAGATATATGGTAACACTGTATGTTATGGTGTGTGTTTCTATGGTAACAGTGGGAAGAGGTTAGCAATTGGTTGTGAATGATGCAAGATAGGTGGCATTATCATCATTGGTCTTAATTAGGACAGACGACTCCAGAACATGAGACTGAAAGGTTGTGAGATTTTGTTGAAAAATATATTACTAAAGTCTTAACATTTAAATTCATTTTATCACAAATTGATTTAGTCTATATTATAATAAAAGTTATATTTGGTATTGTTCACAAAAAAAAGTTACTCAAATCATTTCCAGCTTTATTAGTTGGGTTGTAATACAACCACAAGGGTTTACAGCAATTTGGTGCTACATGTGACAAGTCAATGACCGTCAATATCAGCTATATATTTTTAAAACTATATATGTATATATCTTGACTTTCTATTCCCCCCCCCCCCCAAAACAAAAAAAAAAAGTATATATCTGAACCATACTGATTTGGTATAGAAGGGCCTATATAAAATATACTTACTATTAACTCATATAACTCAACTGCATTATAATTATCGTAATTTATTAATTAATAATAATACAGTTTATAGTAAATATATTTCAAACAGTTCTAATATTGTAATCTAGTTACATAATATAGATGTATAAGACATAATTAGATCTAGATCTAGTTATTAATATTATAATTATTCTAGTATATAATACTATTATAGAATAGTCATTATTAGTCATTAAGTAATATTTATATATAATATAGATTCTAGTACTAGTAAGACTGTGACTCTTAGACTAAGTCGACTAAGTTAACTAAGTTTACAAGTAAGTAGTAGATCTATACTGACTATACTACTTACTAACACAATCACAAGTGATTACTAGATTATAGATATAAGTTATAACTACTTATTACTAGATCTAGTAAATGAGTAGACCTGCTCTTCATACTTTATTAACTTTCTGTTCTTTAGATTATTATAAAGATTATATGCAACCATGACAATATTTATTAATTTATATGGCAATGATTAAATCATTAATCATGTCCGTGATTAATGGTGGTTAAAAATGATCTTATATATTAAATAGATCTATATGAAGATTGAAGTATTATAATATAGTCTATTAGTATATCATCATTAATTTCAATCTATAATATTATCATCATTAGATTAATATTATTATAATTATGAATATCATATTTATCATAGACATATGATTATGATTAATTTTAATATTAATAATAATATCATTATGAATATTTTTATGAAGAATTTGAAGAATTTTAAAATTTAGAATCAAAGAATGAGTCGATTGAAATTTGAATGAGTGCAAACAATTTATTTACCTTAACTTGCCTTAAACTGCTTAGCCTTAAGATTTATGCAACAAATACTGTAGTTTAAACGTTATCTTCTTGAATGTGCTGTAATGTATGAAGCTTCATTATTGATTATATCCAGTGCTTTTCCAATAGAATGTTATGTTACTGTTAGTTAGGTTCTAGTCTACGGCTAGATGATAGATCTATTCTATTGTTTTCTTTCCGGTTACATCCAAGATGGCGAGACTTTGTCAACACACACATGACGTCATGGGTGAGGGGTCATGGGAAGTCAAGGTCTTTTTGGTTCCTATTTTGATTGTTTAAATTATTATTTGTTATACTTGTTCAAAATAGATCTATCTCTTTTGCTGAGATTTTTCTAATCATTGAAATATAGATAAATAGTTTTGTATAAGAGAAAGGTTAATACAATAGTTAAAAAATAGTTGCAACTCTAAATCTATCTTTCGATTAAAAGTAAACTGACAAGTCTTTTTACCATATTTCTTCCAAAATAGTTATTCTAATAATTTTATCTGTTACTTCCCTTGACCAGTAATGAGAGGCAATCATTCACAGATTTAATTGATCACTTTTTCATTTTTTATTAACACAATTAAATTTGACAAAAAATCGCAATAAAATTTTAATGTGTACTGTAAAGAACCAATTTGTTGTAGTACCAGTTTTATTTAGTTGAAATCATAAATTAGTCGGATTTAATGATTTAGTATAACAATATGTAATAAAGCGAACGCTTTAACGTAGACGACACATTAATAACACCTTTATAAAGGGTAGAAAAGTAGAATGTTCTTGGAGCGTGTGTCAGGAGACACGTCTGACATTGATCGCTATGATCTTTACGGCTTGATCTGTCTAGATTGGTTGTTTCCACTACACTAAATTTATAGAAGGAGCTCCCGCTGCACTCCGGGTCGCACGGTCGAGCTCTAGTCAAAATTTGGGTCGTAGTGTTTTCAAGGCACGGCGGCCATGGGGTTCTTTCTGTTAGGGCTTCTCTCTTATTTCGCGTAACGGGAAGTTCGTACTCAGAAACCACAATCATTTATGTCGCTCCGTTTAAGGCACTACACGTGGTAGATTGCCATTCTTTTTGTGTTTTGTTTTTGTTTAATGTACAGTTATATCATTCTTTTTATAATCACAACTGTCTTAGACGTACGTACTTTTTAATCGCAAAGTGGCTATTTTATTTCATTTTTTTTCGGAAAATATGTTAGATTAAATATTATAAGTAGGCCTTAGTGGTGCCTACGATATTAAAAAAATTACTTCGCTCAGAAAAAGGGAATAGGCCTACTGTAAAACATTTAACAATGTACCAGTGGCATCCATGCGGCCCTTATAACTTACAGACGTGATTTCAAAAAAAAAAAGAAGTTGCCTACTGTGGTCCTACCGGTCCATTTGAATACTGGCCCACCGGGCTTTTGCCCGAATGGACATATAGCAAGTCCGCCCCTGAGGAAGGTTTGGGATAGTATATAAATCTTCAACGCGGAGGAACATCTCAAACCTGTAAGACAAAGCAATAACAAACGACTAACGCGCAAGGATATGCTTTGCATTTTGTATTTGTTGAAGATACGGTATGGGTCAAAGTTCAATCGCCTTTGAAGACTTGCCTTTTGTTTTGTAAAATGTTTTGTTTTGTAAAATGTTTTACATGTTTCGGAAATTCCTTCAGAGTTGAAGATAGTTATTTCCTAGTCCAAACCTCCCGCAGGACGACGGGGGATGGGAGCGGGCAGGGTTTGAACCCGGGACCATCGGCAAATCGATACGACAGTCCAGCGTGCAAACCGCTCCACCAGGCAGCCACCTTCGGAATTTAGGATCTCCAGAGTCAACACAATTTTAATTGACATACGTTTGGGAAATTAAAAGTGTTTGGTCGTTGTGCTGGCCACACAAAACTCTTGTTAATAATTAACCCCCCAATAGATAGCTGAGTTCATAAGTTCTACTTTTTACCTTAAGGCAGGGGTCGGCAACCTTTTGAGTCGAAAGAGCCAAAAGTTACAATTTACACAATTTTAAAGGTTCAAAGAGCCGCACTTTTTTTTCCAACAATAGATAGTACTTACACATTTTTGTTTTTTACTATAAAAAAATCCGTTTATTGAAATATAAGTAGTTTGTCACAACAAATTAAATTATATATTCATATATATATGGCGTTATAAGATAATAGAGATAAAAGATAATAGATAATTATTTTTTATTTCGGAAATAACTAAAGGAGTTTAGTTAAACGTATATAACAAACAATTGAACAAACAAAATTCAATGGGAACGTTGGCTTCGCATGGTTTTAGAAAGTTAGATACATTTGGCTCATAACTTGATTTTAGTTTCAAACACGACTCTAAACTTTCAAATTGTTAGTAGGCTTTTTACTTTGCTTTTAATTACATTCATGAAACAAAAACGCTTTCTCGCACGAATATGTCGATCCGAAGATAGTCAGCAATCCAAATACCCTCACTGTAGCAATCTGGAAGATTATTCCATGCGCCGAATCAACTTAAGGCATTTCTTTGAAAACTTGTCCACTTTTGTTGCATTACATTCATACATTTCTGGAGCTGTAACTTTTCTATCTTAATTTTCCATTCCATAAAGCTAGAAATCCCGTATCAATTCCAAATGGATCAATGTGGATTTCGTAACTTTGTGTTGAGAGGATTTACTAGGAATGGTAAAATGGTTTTGTTGGTTTTGAACTGCTCAAATCTGTCAAAAAATTATCTTTGATCTTTTTAAACTGTGCTCAAGTAATTCGTGTCAACAGTAGCTCTTATTTTATTGCAATACTGCTTTAGACATTGAAAATGAATTGACTTAACTCTCAATATCTTCTGCGAAAAGAATTAATTTTTCTTAAAAAAAAAAACAAAAAACAATTCTTCTTTCAAAACATAGGATGGGTTTGCCTTATCCTTGCAGTTTTAGTTTCAGCTCATTTAATTTCTCTTTTATAACAACCATAAAATAAAATGTTTGCAAATATTTGTCGTTTTCTAATTCAGGGAGATTAATACCTGTATTATTTAGGAATGTATGTATTTCATTCAAGCACAAAGCAAAACGTCACAACACCCTACATTTGACAAGCTATTGCACTGTATTAGGAAGAAGGAGCTCAGAATACTGAGTCTCCAATTTGTTTAAGAATTCTTTAATTTGACGAAGGTAGATTGCTTTGGACAAGATGTGAATCGTTTTGGGTACATGGTGCTTTTTTGGGTGTATTATTCAGTGAAACGTAAGAATTTCATGGTTTATTTTGCCATGAAGAATCGTTGTTACCCTTGTATTACTGTACGATAAACACTATATCATTCCCTCCAGTTTGTCCCGAGGTAGTAATCCTTTAAGTTATTCTTTTGGACCATAAGAAGACATATAACTGACTAAATGAGAAATTTGTGCCGTGTCTTTGATTTTTTTTTTCAAGGTTTTTTTTTCGTTTGTTTTTTAAAACTGCGAAACAAATCTTCAGATGCACGTAGGAAGCAGTCTTTGACATACTCACCATCTATAAATGGTTTGCCTTTTTGTGCAATTTCTAGTGGTTCCACAAAGCTTGACCTATTAGCATTACTTGTAGATTGCATATAAGATTGAGAAGATAATCGCTTCTAACTCATATACTTCAAACAACAAAATTTACGTCACAGCCAAAGCACGCGGTCTTGCGTCGAAAGCGAACTAAAACCTTCATAGAAATATTCGACGATGGTGTCCATTCGAGAGCTTCTGATGGACTGGTAACATAGACGACGTGTGTATTGGGGGAGGGGTTTGGTGAAAGGCTATTTCAAGTAGCTGAGAGATAGAGTTTGTGCCTAACCCTCTTTAAACTATTCAAAACTACTTTAAAAAATGTTTCGATAAAATTAATAATATTTGCGTGTAGAACTAAAGAGCCGCAACTTCACACTCAAAGAGCCGCATGCGGCTCGCGAGCCGCGGGTTGCCGACCCCTGCCTTAAGGTACAGTCCTAAATAATAAGCTGTAAAATTGTGTTGTTGTTTTTTAAATAGTGTTTATTGTGTGTGTGTGTGTGTTTGTTTCTATGGGGACGGTGGGAGAGGTTAGTGATTGTGAATGATGCAACATAGGTGGCATTGTCATCATTAGTTAGGACAGACGACTCCAGAACGTGAGACTGAAAGGTTGTGATAATCAAGTTATTGTAGTAAGTTAGATTTTGGTTTAAAAAATACTACTAAAGTCTAGTACAGTACAGTTATATCATCTCATATCAACTTTTGACTATATTTTAGGTAAAGTTATATGTAGTATTGTTCACAAGGAAGTTAAGTTATTTGAAGTTTTATTAGTTAAGATATATTACACCTACTACGGTTTGGTTGTCTACCAGCAGTTTGGTGCTACAAGTCAACGATCGGCATAATATCTGGGGCCTACCTTATTTCAAAGCTATAGACCTAATACGAATAACTTCATTAATCCAAATCATAATAAAGAAAAACAATGAATATAATTGTAAAGTCAAACCAATAGTAATAATAGAATTTTAAGAAGATTAAGAGAATTGATCAGGCCAATCTCTAACAAAATTAAGTGAGCTATAGTCTGAAATGAAAGTAACAGAGACTGGTCGTTGAGCTGACAACATGTACCCTCGTTTACCGTTGATTACAGAACCTGTGTCAAAGAATAATGCCGATTCAGGGCACTTTTTAAATATCTGTACCGGTATCTTTTCTAAGTCTCCTTAGTCACAGTTAGTGAGGTTGTTTTTACAGTCTACAAATGGAGACAACTGCGAAATTTCCAAATGGCATGTATTTGTTGCTAGTTCTCTTCTCTTTGATTTATCAAAAGCAGTATTAGCGAATCGATTCTACATTGTCAAGCGTGCTTTCAAATTAATATAAGTAACTTAAATTGTGTGCAGATACGACTTACTCACAATCACCCTAGCCAGCTAGAGCAACTTTGGTCGGCACTTAACACTGTATTTCGAGATATCTATGTGGTGTAGACTAATAGAAATAGTTTCATTAAAACTCTACTTCAGTGCTTCTCAAACGTTTTTTGTCTCGTAGACCCCTTGTCACGTTTTTCTCATTGATTTCCAGGCCATTCATTGGTGAAATTTAAATTAAAATGAAGCAAAATAAAATTTAATATGTATTGCATGAATGAACTATTTTTTTATATTAAAAAAAATGCTCATTGGCGGTTTTGATAATAAAATGTTCACATTGGGCTTGAATTTAGTTATTTTATATAATACAGACGTTACTTCAAGAAAGAAGATGATTACAACCTACGCGTCATGCATTCAGTCATGCATATTAACCAATGACTTAAATTCTGCCAAGTCACTGGTTTTCCTGGCTAGCTCAGGCAACCCATTCCATGCTCTAATGGCTCTAGGGAAGAAGGAGCTTTTGTACAGATTTGTAAGTAATGTTTAATATTATAACTTCTCGATTAGATGATGTTTGTTTTGAATTTGTGAATCGGGAAAATTGTATTCCGTCCAATGTACGTTTAATTACGTTAATCCTCACAAAAAATATTGAGATATATGCCTTCGTTTTGATCAAATTAAAGTTATCACATTGTAGCTGCAAGATAAAGTAATTACAAGTAATTACATTAAAAACAAGATTACAAAGAGAGTTTGTGTAATACACAAACTCAGAGGCGGCCCCCGTCGGAGTCGGATGTTTTGGATGTTCCTTCTAAGTCCCTGGCTCAATTTCTGTATGCTCCCATCCTTAAACTATCGCAATATTTCTGAAAGAACAGTAAAGGTTAAATCATATTTTCAAAAGCCTTTAGTGTTTTTTTCTAACCGTGACGGACAGACCAACCAACAGACAAAACGCACAAAAATATGGTAGTTCCATTCTAATGGGGGTATTAAACAATTTTATTTTAAAAAATCTGATTTTTTAAAAAAATTAAGAAATTAGTTTAGAATCATGTCATTTCCGGGCTTTACGCTAGTACACGAAAGCCGCTGCTAAAAAATCATTTTGAAAAATGTGTGTGATATCTACATACCTATCGTATTTCTTATAGTAACATTTCCTCCCTTACATATACATAATTGGTTTAGAATTGGTGTTTTGTTATTAAAAAATCGCTTGCATAATTAATTTTATAAATTAAACGGTTTGCTTTTAGAAAACTAAAAGTAGCCGTTGCACCTAAACTTTTCAAGCCGCATTTAATGGTGAAATAATATTTTTCGTATCTCTTCTAGTTTTGGCGCTCTGAGTCTGACAGACGGACAGACAGACAGACAGACAGAAAGTCATTTTAAAAAATGTGCTTTATATCTACATGCCAAGAGCATTTCATATAGTAACATTTCCTCCCTTAGATTTACGTAATTGCTTCACAATTGGTGTTTTATTATTAAAAAATGGCTTGCAAAATAATTTTTATAAATTAAACGGTTTGCTTTTAGAAAACTAAAAGTAGCCGTTGCACCTAAACTTTTCAAGCCGCATTTAATGGTGAAAAAATATTTTTCGTATCTCTTCTAGTTTCGGCGCCCTGAGTGTGACAGACGGACAGACGGACATTTTGCACAAACCTAATAGCGGCTTTTTCCCCTTACGGGGGCCGCTAAAAAACATTGTCATTGTCCTAACTATTTTACCATTACATCTTAGGGTTAGGGTTGTGTTGCTTGAGGAATTTTCATCATGCCGTCTGAGAAAGGAGGAGGGTTGGGCGTAGGGCTAGCTACCCTACCCTGTAGAAAAAAACACTAGCTACAGAGACACCAAACAGCAATATAAATAGGAATGTGCAAAACAAGCAACCTCTTCAGTAATTGGCAAAATTATTATATTTTTTGCTTGTAGTGTGCAGTTCTGGAATTCGATATAGGTTTAAGTAAAAATATTGTAGGACGCTCACAAGCCTCTTCTCTTTTGTGATGTTTAATCAAACATTTATTCTACAGTGGTTCTATTCTGAACTTTAAAGTAATTCAAATCTGAATCTATTTGATCATGTTAGCGTTGTCTCAAATGATATTCCTCCTTAGATGACATAGCTTAAACTTAGTTGCATAAAAAGCACAAATACAATGGCTTGTTCGACACATTTCTAATAACTAACACTTTAGGCCTATTGTTCACAGTTCTTTTAGACTCGGTCATGTACAATATTACCTTCATGTAGACACTAGAGGTCTATAACGCTAATAAAAGATGTTGGAATTAAAAAAAAAATCACCTGGCCACCATTCAATGGATTAACTAAGGTAGGCCTACCGTACAAATCATTTGAGAACGAGTTAATTTTATTACTGGACATTCTAATGAGATCCACTAACGTTGACCCCCTAATTTTTTATTACTTCCGTTAACCCCATCCCCCCCGAAAATCTATATAGATCACTTTGAGAATCACTGCTCTACGTCATGGTGATTTATTCCGCGCCCCCCTTTTCCAGGTGAAATTCAAGAATTGTAACGCGTTACAAGCTTCATGGTTTCGTACCAAAAATGTAAAAACTTTTGTGTTCAAATGGTTTCGTGTTTCCTTTAAACGTGTTTAAAATTCACAAAATGTATTTATTCTTGATATAAATATCCAGCATGTCCAAATTTCAACATTTTGCATTGCGAATAGTTATAAAACTTTATAAATAATTTTTTTTAATGAATAATTATGAGGTTCGTAATTGTATTTTATCAAACGCCTAGGTCTCCAGTCTTCATTCATGGCTCTCACATTTTTTTTTTACAAAGCTTCTACCATCTCACATAATTCATAGGTTCATATTGTAAGTTATGTTAAGATGTACCAATGCTGGATACAAAGTGTGTGGGGGGGGGGATCTGGTTTGAACTCTTTCCGAAATTAATTACGCGTTCCGGCGGAATTATTTACTTTGTCCATATATAGTTCACTCCATTATTAGCTTCAATAACGTTGTTGTTTTTTATCAGAAAATGTTTTACTTGGTATAGTATTTAAGGGGGAATGTGAACTCTTCTTCTGTAACACCAATTAAAGTTTATTAAACCAACGTTTATTTAAATCAACGACGGTATTGTAAATTAGGGAAAAGATTAAATAAACAAACACAATGAAAAGAACGAAGTCCAATTTGTACAGCCTTTTATTTCAATTTGGTTTACAGATTTAAAAAAAAAATAGCTAAGAGATATGAAACATGATAGTTTACTCATGTGTGTATTTGACACAAAGCAGATTTGTTACCATGACATTTAAATGACAATGATATGCCATACCAAGGTGACATTAGACATAGACGGTGACAAAAATAAATGTGACAATGTGGAGGGAAAGTTGACACAGATATATCAAACTTCATTTGGTCAAGATTTGTTTAAACACTTTTATTGCAAAATAATAAACAATGAATATTTATGCCACACCTAAAACTGCTGGTCTGGTAATATTTGTTGTTATACTAGTAAAAAAAAACAACAATACAACATCACACTAGCCCTCATTTAAAACAACTATATAACCACATAATACACATACTAGCCAGATTTTATCAAAGCTTGAGACTGGTTAGATAGGAGCAGGACAACAATTAATTTATAATAACAGAATCCCGGTATATATATTAGAAAAGGTTTACTATTTTTAGTAGATAAGTCTGAACAAATTTGTATTTTAATCTAGCCTTATTTCTAGCATTTCAAAGAAATATTGATTTATTTTCTTGCTTGTAAAAGGAAGTTAAAACAATACCAAGCATTGGCCAAAGCATTTTGTTTTTTTTTTTACTTTGGAAAAATCAAAATCCAATTAGGCAAGTGAAACATTGAACTGCAGACAGAATGAAGTCAAACATAAAATGTGTTTATAAATAGAAGACACAAAAACAAAATGTAAGAAATGTTCCTGAGTTTAAAAAAAAAAAAATTTTACAATGTTCTCAAGTCACGCCACCAAAGTGTCTAGTGTGTGAATGTCAAGGTCACTCCACTATATTGGCTTCTCACTTTTGCACAAATTTATTTCTCATCACTAGTTACTTTAAAAAAAAAAAAAGATATACACATGCATTGTTCTGTTACAAGTTAACTCACCCAGAGTGCACCTAAGCTCCACTTACCTATACAAATAAATGTTTACACCAAAAAAAAAATAGCATTAAAAAAAACAAAAAACCAACATAAACCAAGAAAAGAAAAAGACATGAACCAATCAGTGAATCAGACAATGAATGTGGTATATAAAATACAATGAGTCAAATAGAACAAAAACTAAAAAAAAAAAAAATAAGAAAAAAAAAAATCTCAAATCGAATTTTAAAAATGTCATTCAATGTGTATAAATTGAAGATAAACCTAAACTTGCCATGCAGAAGTGGATTAACCCTAACCTGGTACAACAGATTCTGTCTTTGCCTTGTTCAGTTAAAGCAAAGCAAGTCAAATCAAAATAAATACAAAGTTGGTATTACATAAGAGACAGTTCTAACCCTGAGCTATTTATAATTAGTCCATGGAGTGTACAGTATCCAGCTGATCAAAGTCATAGAGAATCTAATCTTCAATGGAACAGTTGACAATGAAAATTTTATTTTTCTACATACCAGTACTAAAGTAAAAAAAAAAAAAAACATTGTTAAAGTTGGATTACAACACTAATGTAGTCTTGACAATGCCCTCTGTAATATATCATGATATCTGTATTATTTATTTAAAAACTGTGTCACCAATCATTAAGATGATAAAGTTATTTTAAAAAATACAGAAGTTACTTTCGTACAGTAGTGAATAGTATACCAAAGGTAATAAATTAGTTAATTATTGGCCAGATTGGATTCAATGCCAGTGAGTTTCTAATTTCATTTGTCATGCAACCCAGTAACCTTCAATGTTTTCCAGTTGTTTTCTTGTCTTGTAATTACAATGAATAACCTGCACATGTGTAAATGTTTACATATACTCCCCACACAAAAGAGCCATGCACAGAACTATAAGTGACTGACACCACTAGAACAAGAGATTTCATTCACCTATTATTTCATCCAAATTTTCCTCAGTGTAAATTAGTGGTTCTCGACCTTTAACACTCAGCGACCCCTTTTTGCGACCCCCCCCCTTGCAAGTGAAGAATAAAAGAATCAATCCATAATTTCGATAAGTCTTAGGCGACCCCTGGCAAATTGCCACTCAAGCCCCTAGGGGGTCACGACCCACAGGTTGAGAACCACTGGTGTAAATAGTCAAGTTTTATTGGATTTTGTTTGTTGCTGTTGACACCCCTCTGTGTACAGACCAATTCATTGACTTATATAACAAAATACAGATCATAATGTACAACATAGTTTTGAAGAAACAGAGAAAACAGACAATAATCGAACATGTTTACCAAAACCAAGACACCACATGTCTAAAACATTATTTACATCAAAATTCATTCCTAGTGGCTTATAATTCCTTAAGGAATAAAATAATAGTTGAAAGTATACAGTTATTTTTAGATGTAGCTTTAGTATTTGGTCTTAAAAGTTTTCATCAAAGCCTATTTAAACATTATATTGTTTATATTTAGAAATAACCCTAACATCTTTTCATTAAAACAAAAAAGTGCAAGCCGATTCGAAACATGAAGAGAATGACTGTACCATGACTATCTGCAGTACACTGGCTTTCACTTTATTCTCTGGGTACTTAGATATACTCTGTATAGAGCGAAACACACTGCAATGCTCCAGATGGAGGCACACACAGGATGCTTCACTCCATAAAAGCAGCCAACAAACAAGACATTTATAGCAAGATGTACAGCATCAGGTAAAAACCATACAATGTATACTACAAAATGACTACATAGACACTCAAAAAGAAAAGGCTCCACCACCAGTCAGGAGCTCCTTTTTATATGTTAATACATACAAATATTTGTCAAGATACAACTAGATTAATGAGATAATTAAAGCTCAACTTTTCATGCATCTAGTACAAAGAAAAAAAAAAGTTTCACTTTCTTTGCGGCTCACTTCCCTCATAAAGAAATAATTTTGGAGACGTTCAAACCAAACCATATTAAAGCAGTTCAATGCAGTGAATACACCTGGAAATAAAAAACTGTGTTGACAAACCTATACAGACAGAACAAATGTTCAATAGTGTCCCATTTATGTCTATGAACAGCCAAGCAAACATGTTTGCAGATTCAAAATGTTACTGACATGTCCAAGTGAATTATAATTTGAGGACCAGTTTTGCTGTTAACATTATATCACAATATTCTGGTACTAACAGGGTGAAGTCGTGCAGGCTGGTATTTAGTGTGAGGCTACACCTTCAACACCAGATGGCCACTGTTATGGTCTGAATGAAATCTACATATTAATATACTAATGATATGACTAATGGTAATGTGCGCTTGGACGAAGACTTCAAAAAATGTTTAAAGTAACAACAAACACTAAAATGATCAACTCGTTGTCATATTATACAAATATGACCAGCCAATTGGCATGGGCCTTCATTACAGGAAAAGGCTAGAGGCTGGAATTCTCTATTTGCATCCATAGAAAAAAAAATGAAGCATACCGCACACTAAGGGTCAGTATAGAGATGGTTGACATGACTTTGACTAGTCCAGGTCACATGATTGCATTCAATACACTTTTTTTCCCCAATAGAATGATGTCAAATACTTGGCATATCAAGTAATAGGAGGTAAGTCTTGTCTTTATTTGTTTTAATCTTTTGCTGGGGAGTGTTGATTGATTTATTTACATTATATTACATCGACTTCACTTAGCACAATTAGCTGAAGTGACACCCCAAGCCTGTACTGGAAATAGTATTCAAACATTGCAAGTCATATGCACATGGAAAATAAAAAAATGCTATGTACAAAAAAGTAAACAGCACACAAGGACATGATATATTTTGAAGTTAGTGATAAATCAAATGATGGTTAAAAGGTATGCAAAAATAATGGATTATTTCCGAGATACACTGAACATTTAAAACAAAACAGTTGAAAGAACTGCCAAGATTAAAGCGCTTTTGCACAATCATTTTGAATTTAGTCCTTACTAAGAAAAAAAAAATCAATTGACATAAAACCTGAAAGATTAGGAAAATAAAACTGTGCATATTTAAACTTGAACTGGTACACAAGTATTCCACGTCTTGTGTTCTTAAATTCAGGGGATTCTTTTCTTTAATACAATTATCAGCTAAATTCTCAAACTCATAACAAAGCACACACACACATACCTCAAAGCTGGTTTTAATTGGATTTATAATAAATAAAAGGGTAACCAAATGAAAACAAAAGAAGGGGAGTATTAAAGTATAGAGTTTATCCCTGCCGGTTTGAAAATGAAACTATGGATGATAATGAGATGCTCTCAATAAACACAAAATGGACACATCACACAAGATCTACTCTGCATGCTTGGATAACATGCTAGGAATATACAGACTCACAACCTTCTACAAGAAATATTGAAATTAAATCCAAGCAACTGTGTAGTTGCAGGGGAAAGTAATCCCACTGAAAGTGATAGTGCTAAGGGGAATGACTAGCAGGCTGTCAGTCTTACAACAAGAAGGTCACACTCTTTAACCTTTCCTTTACCCACTGAATAATTGGCTTTTTCAAAAGTTCAAATATTCCTCAAAATGCAAAACAACATACACACAATTAAGACAACACAGTAAGAAAAAAATAATGAATAGAATAAAATGGTGCTTCTCAATGTGCTAGGAAGGGGTGGGACAAATGTTTTATTTATCCCACTGTGGAGAGAATGACCCCTTCAGATAGTGTACAGTTCATAGACATAACAATGAAATGCTTAACATTACAAGAAAAAAAAAAACAGCACCATTTCGAAATTATTCACAATATTTGAGGGATGTTACCATTAATGTAAATCCTTTTTTTTTCAAAAAAAATAATTGAGGTAACCTCTAACTTCTCAAATAACTTTCTCCGCAAACTGTCAAGAGACCTGTTACTTAATGCTTAAGAATCTTATTTTTTTAAAAAATCAATAAAGAATTGAGATGAGGGGGGAATACTGCAAGGCTTTTATCATTAGAGTGATGAAATACTTTTGATACACAAAATGATTTTGATTCAACAAGAATCGGCAGAAAAAAATATACACTAGAACAAAATAACTATTCCATGATATTGTATCGCTTTTTTTTTTGTGGCTAAGACAGCAATTCATTTCCATCTGCAGATTGGCACAGTACATTACTATTAAGTAGTAACAGTATGGACTTCTAATGGAGCTGTCACACACCCCTGCGATGGTAGTCAAAAAATAATGTTCTCAAATTCTATGAATGTATTAATGATGGATGTCAATGTAATGCATATAGAGATACAACTATGGCAATAACAAACATTATAACTTATGGAAATTTTTTTTTCTCTCAAGTTGGAATATGAGCAAATTAAGAAAAAAAAAACCTGACATGTAGTTAGGTGATGGTGAAATAAATATATCTATATAGATGGGTGATTGCTTACCTTTAAATACATTCAACATAGAAGAGTGTATAAAGCCAGGCTAAGACTTACATAATATATAACTAAATTAAAATGTGCCAAATAAATGACACATTAGCACTATAGAAATATGACATTAGGTACGAAGAAGTCAGAGACATGAAAATTACACTACATGTCGTACTGATTGATAGAACATAATTAATACAAAAACTATTGTTAATCTGTTTATTAGACTTCACTAACTTTTTATTTTTATTTTTGAAATCCTCTTAAAGTATCACTAACTCCTATGCCCAAGATTGAAGTTACAATAGACATAAGTTCTTTTAAAACATAAAATATATATTCACATGAACAAATTTTGAAACCAGCAAAAATGTGTACAATGAAGGATTTTGAGGGGATATCATTATAGATATTCAAAGTAAAGTATCCAGTATACAGACTGGCTACACAAACACACACATTCAAGTGAGGAGATGAGGGTCAGCGGGGTCAACTAGCTAGATACAGCTGATGTTTTGTTTTTCCACATGGTCACACTTGAGGCTGACCACAAATGGCAAGCTGTCAATCAAATGTGTAGCAAGCCTAAACTCACTGACAGACCTAGTGTTATGTCCCTTTCCACAAAAATGCAATGTGAAAGTTTTGCCAAAATTTATAAGATTTTGCTATATAAGCAAAACTTAATTCAAAACTGCTTACAGTTAAATAAACAATAAAAATTCATAATGTATTGATACTTTGTTGAAATGTTGAAACTATGAAAAAAAAGGGGGAGATTTCTGCTAAAAAAAAAATATTTTTATTTTTAGCTTTCTAACATAAATTTTGCTGCCCAATGACCTCCTTTCCTCTTCATCTATAAAACTTAAGTTTTATGTACACACATGACAGAATAAAATTTTAAAGATATAAATCTATGTCACATGGTGATAAGTTTTTCACTGAAAAACTAAACAAATATTTGTCCAGCACTTATGAACAGCATTTCACTTCACCATTTCATTATGGCTGTTAGGCATTGGACTGGTGCCTAGGAAGGTCTTAAAAGGCAGTAAATGCATTCACCAATACATCCAAGTTTGAACTAACCACAACAATGGATACAGAAAGTGGCCAGCTTTTTCAGTGAGGTGATTTCAAATATTCATATATATATATATATAAATATATATATATAGACTATAATGTCCTCATTTGGCAGGTTAAGTTCAAACTGGAGGTAGTGTATGCCCATCTTCTAGAGCATGTCAGCTCTAAGGAAGATGAAGCCATGATGCCTATGATGATAAAGCAAGGCTGAACCAAACGAATATTCTCTGGAGGTGTTTCCTATTGGCTTCAAGAATGCAGTCTACAAAGTGTGAACATATAAACAATGAGAGCTGATGAGAGACACAGGATGTTGCCTGATGGAAGATGGTAATAAGACATACATCTGGCATAGATTTGGTCCAATTTATTATGAGACATCAAATGGCTGCCTTTGGTTGTTGTTACTTGTTTGTGGAATTGAAACAAAAAAAAAATGCTGTTGGTTCCTCCCTCATGCTGTTTTTCCATACTGACTTTTTTTTTTTTTATCAGAGTGTTTTATTATTTACAGTTGAATGGGCGATGGCAGAACTTGGGTTTGATTTTCTAGCAGGAGAATCACGATGCAGCCACTTAAGTCCCTTCTCACGTCATGTCAATGAAACAGTTCAGATCGTTGAGCATGACATCAGTCCAGTGTCGCCACATGGGGGACACTAAAGAATTGGAAAAACCAAGCAAGGCAACTCTAGCAGGTGCACAGACTACCGAGGTGTAGATGTGAGTTATCTTTAGTGTCTGACCAAGTGATAGGAGGCCAGGCCATTATGGGACTCTTGTCTGCCATCATTTCTATTTACATCCTCAATGTTCCACTAACATTGGCTATGTCCACTGATGTGGAGAGGGAGGAAGCTCAGTGCCAGATGCTACTCTTGCACTGAAACAAAAGTAAGACAAAATGTAATCATTAAAACAAAATTATATTACAGTAGGAGAAATATTGATAAATAACATAAACAACATATAGACTATAATAGCTAGATCATTCATTATAACTTTGCCTTTTTATATTCCATGCACACAATAAATATGTTCTAAACAAGCCATTAATTTAGATACCCGTGGAAGCTCTATGGTTTAAATAAAGATACAATGATTTCAATGGATGGTATATGGTACTAGATTATGTCTCAATTGATACCAAGAGAGACTATGGGCAATTCGGATGGATTGATGTATGGATTATCTAAACATTGCAACAGAAATTCTAATCCATCTATGGATTATCAGAACATAGCAACAGAAAATCTAATCCATCTATGGATTATCTAAACATTGCAACAGAAAATCTAATCCATCTATGGATTAACTAAACATTGCAACAGAAAATCTAATCATCTCAAAATGGTAAAAACAAACAAGTGAATATTAAAAAGTGAAATTGTAATATGAATGAAATAGACATTCAATTATTGTTAAGACTTATTTCTATCATAACAGTAAAAATGTTTCTGCATGTGCAAAGAACAGTTTGTACGTTTCTAACCCAATTTTACACAAGTCCATTTTTTTGTTCAGTTAAGTCTCATGAGTTAAAACTCCTAGGTGATGGTTCAATTATTTTATAGCTGAACAAAATTTATAAAATAAATAAACATAAATACTTTTTTTTTTGTTTGGTTTAGTTACTCGCCCAGGCCCAGCCGGGGGGGGGGGGGGGCGGAAATTTCTAAATCCTTCTGGGCCTCCACTTGAGGGGGGCCCCTATATAAGTGGTTATTACATTAAATATTACACAAAATGCAGGGGGCCCAAAGAGTTCAAGCCTCCCCCCCGGGCCCCCAAATGATGGCAAATATCTAGCTATGCCACTGCTTACTAGCCTGGGACTTAATTACACAGCTTCTATCCCAGTAAGTACACTTATTGTTGGCATACAAAATAACTGTGCAATACCGGTATTTGGTTATTATAAAAAAATTTAAAGGTTTTCCCAATGTAAAAAAATGTTCTTCTAAATTTTGTTTACAAGTTTCAGCTGCCCTTAGAGAGTTGAAGATAATTTACTTCCTAATCTGAACCCCCACCTACAACGACGGACCATCAAGACGACTGAACGACAGTCCAGCACACATACCACATAAACAATCTAAGACCAGCTAATGTAGTTATCCAGCCCTCATCATTCCTTACTAGCAAAAATCAAGCTTATTGAATGTTAAAAGTATTAGGGTTATTAACCGCTGAGCTATGCCAACTACTTCTCAGTTCTCTAAGTCAAGTCACCAAGAAATTCTGGCCTTTCAGTTCATTATAAGTTATTCTATGACTTAAAAATCCTGTGTTTTCAAACCTAAGAGTGGATGAATTCTTCTATTTAGTGGGTAGTTGTTTATAAATAAAATATTTCTTTTAACCAGTTCCTTGCTAAAGTGTTAGTAGAATGCTTGGCTTAGTGAGTCTAAATCAGCATTTCTCAACTTTCCAATACCTCTTAATGTTCTTTACCAACAATTCCTAAACCAATAATACTTTTTTTTTTACAGTTGTGAGAATTTGTCTTTTTTTAAAACTATTACTAATTTGTTTGTTTTTTTCTATTGCCCTCATTAATATTCATGGTTTACCCCCAGGTTGAGAAACACTGATCTAGATAGATATATAAATAAATATATATCAGATGAATGAATGACAAAATGATAAAAGACTAAGTACAGTACTATAGATGAGCCAATCACACAGCTGCGTAAGGTGGTAAAGAAGATCGCTGGCTGATGTTGCTGGCCTGAGAATGCATCTGCCAAGATTTGCCTCCCTTCACAACACTGGAATACATACAGAGAGAGGACTGTCAACTAACAATCTGTCAGGTAGGAGCAGGGGAGTTGACCAATGGTCAACTAACAATTTGTTAGGTAAGAGTAGGGAGTTGACGAATCTTTCAAATGACAACCAACTTTTAAATAGTTTACAATGCTGGAAGGTCCTTGTAATGGAAAAAGTTTTCTTTCAGAAGAGGGTTAGACAGTTTATAGTAAGGAAATGGTGTATTTTAAGAAATGATTTACTTTAACAAGATAGTTTGCTTTAAAAAAAATTTACATACCAAAAAAAAATTTTTTTTTTGTAATGGAAAGGAGGAAAATATTGAAGGTGGAATCACACAGAAAAAAAAAAGCAATTGACATTCACAAAGAAGGGAGCTTAAAATTAATATTACACATAGCAGCATTGAGGAAAAAAAAATAAAACAGCAACTGATTGAGCTTTCAAATCTTGAATATAATTAATATAAAGTTTTTGTTGCTTATATTTATTTATTTTGTTTCAGCAAATGATGAATGTCAAAAAAAAAAAAAAGATTGTTTCTAATGCAACCATTGCTGTTTCTAATGCAACCATTGCAGCTGAGAACTGAAAGGTGGACAAAAACAAGGGAGGCAAAATATGGCAAAAGCATTCCCACTGGAAAATGGTTTAAAAAAAAAAACAGAGCAATTTTAAGTAAAACAAGTTGAATAGATATTAATTTGTTACTGTTGGTTAGAATAGACAGAAACAGAAACATTAATTTGGAGGTTATTGACATACATAAATGTTGTAATCCTGAAAATTCTGGCTAACAATTACATATTTTTTTATAGTTCTTACTTTTAAAAAAAAAAAGCACTGCTTGAGTTTCAATATTGGTTTTATATAGTTAAAAACATTATTTCTACATTTGAAATGTATAGGTTTCAAAGAACTTTATTTATTAAATCAAAGTCAAAATCAATCTGACATAAATGAGTAAAATAATTGGGAGGCAAGAATAAATATTTCAAACAACCAGCCACTGGGCAAAAATGGAACCAATTAGTAAGTTGCCTTCCTTAGTTAGTGTGAGGAAACAAAACAAGGAAAACATTTTTTTTAAATGTAATACAACATATTATACATTAACTGGTAATACATTTATTTTATTTTTTTTTCCCATTTATTAAAAAAATGTTAGGTTTAAACCGGGTATCGAACTTTGTGATTTTGACAAGTTCAGCTTCGTGAATGTAAATCATTACTGAATTGGCCAGCAAGCAATGCATACTGTAGCAATTATTTATTGATATTATCATTCTATGGACATCGAGATCTAACACTAGACTTAAGACTTCTGATTTAGAACTATTTAAATCTAGTCAAGATCTACTTTTATATCTAGAATCCAGATGTAATCGATATTAGGTTTACCTTACAAAATATAAGTACCGGTAAAGCTTAGATAATCTTTAAATAAATTTAAAGCAACTCTGAACATTAATCCTTACATTTGGAAAGTCCCAAACGTGATAGTCCTTTCAAAACCAATGGTGGCTCTAGAGCTTAGTCTACTACTCAACCCAAAATTTTTATTTATTTACTTTACACTTTGAACAATTAAAACGCTCAAACTAGAGTATTCTCCATGTGGCCATCAAGCTAGCAATTCTTTTCTCAGCAATAAATACATTAACTGTTTATAGGATTTATAGGAAAAAAGTTAGATCCGTTTTTTTTAGGTTCCTGGATCCAGGTTCCATGAAGTTCTGACTTGAATAGGGATATTGTAGAGACTGTAAAGTTTCAAGGCACCCAGACTAAGTAAACAAGCCAGCCTGAGAAAACACACACACATAAATCTACCTACCTTTGTATTTTGGCTAATGCTGCACCATGGGGGTTCAGGCACAATGGTAATTTATTTGTGCTACGATGCTGATGATCTATGATAAATTTGTACAATTTTTCTGAAAAAATGTATAAAAGTTAAAAAGTGAGTTCTTTAATTACACTCACAAAAGATGTGTTTCACAGAAAGTAAAATATTTTTCTAAAGGAAGCTCAGCTTCAAGCACAAGAGACTGCTCATTCATTCTGTGTATTAAAAACACATTGTCATTCAAACAATTTGAAAATATGAAGAAACAAAATAAATTAGGCTTTTAGTTTAAATAAAATAATATTTTTTAAAAAGTCATGTGTACAACCAAAAAAATATTTATTTTTTCTTATAGGATACAGATGTTACCTCAAAAGAGAAGATGATTATGTTCTACAAAAAGACCATAATGAGCATAAAAACACTTAGATTCAAACCCCCATTCACAATACTGCACAATAAACCAATGACTGTGGTAAAACTGATTGTACCTAACAACCAATACACTAAGAACTTTCCTAAATGTAAATCACAAACATAAAACTAAACACAAAACTTAATGACAGGGATGATTTATGCTAAGACGATGCATGTATTTGGTCATTACTAAAGCCAATAAATAAAGAATTAAAAGCAAGTCATGGATTCTGACAGGCACAACTAGATGCTGACCTTTCACCCTGCTGACATTTGTTAATGACTTCTCAAAGCTGTAATCAAATGGAAGAGTACAATTGGGCTCAAGGTCGCCACAAAAATTGCGTCCCCCTGTGCCTGGAGTACAGCAAGTACACATACAAGAATGAAACCTCAGGCGCCCTTCATCCAGGTAGGGGTGAGTCAAGGCATCAGCCGCTGTTATTCTTTTGTTCTGGAAGAAATACAACAGTCAAATCATTCTTACAACTGTTTTTGAATTTGAAACGCTTCTTTGGTAAAAACAATAGGATTGGGAGAAGAAAAATGTTTTCCCATACCCATGCTGTGAGGAAACGTAAATATGGATGTGATTAAAGAACTGAACACAAAATGAAGGATTTTATTGCTTTTCATTGCATTAAAGAATTATTGGTTTTAAAAAGACATTTAGTACTTGAGTTCCTTGGAGTTAAAAAGTATTGAAGATAAATTTAGAAATCTAAAAAAAAATGTTATGATTCTTTGTTTGGGAGGCGCAGTGGCTGAGCGGTAAAGTGCTTGGCTTTTGAAGTGGGGATTTTTAATTTCAATATCTTTGGGCGCCTCTGAGTCCACCCAGCTAATGGGCACCTGATATTAGTTGGGAAAAAGTAAAGGCGGTTGGTCATTGTGCTGGCCACATGACAGCCTTGTCAACCATATACCACAGAAACAGATGACCTTTACATCATCTGCCCTATAGACCACAAGGTCTGAAAGGGAAACTTACTTATTCTTTGTGTTTAGATACTGGTATCGGTGTTTTTAGAATAAAGGCTTAATGTGAACAAATTATGTATTCAGAGTGCCTGGTACACTATTACAAATTATCTTAATTAATTTTCATTCTGTTTATAATCAAAACTTTGCTAATTGCAGCTACACAGAAGGAGCACCCCTAAGTAATAGGTTCCATTTTATATACTTATTTTCATTGTTATATTCTCTACAAGACCTTTTAAATCAGTAATGATTGATATATGAATCTCTGTAGGAATATAAAGTACTCTACTCTTTCTTAATCTTTGGTCTCAATGATAATGCCTTATAATAAAATGATATGTACTGGTACTCAAAACACTTCATTTTTAAACACTATATGAACTTACTGGATTCAGTACTAACATCCTACACAGTAGATGGACTGCTTCATGAGTGGCCTGTTCAGACAGAGCATAAAAATGGTTCAGGGAAGCTGGCTTATGTGGTCGTGAGCGAATGTAATCTCTGGCCCCTTGGCAGGCAGTTGGCATGTCTTCAAAGGATGGAGTGCCCAGCACTTCAGTGATTCTATCCAGCTGGAGAGAGAAACAGTAGAACTTGTGCAAGTCCAAACTTAGAAAATTAAATGCAAGAAAGTAGGTCAATATTGGGTAATAATATTGGATCCATGATGTGCACTACATATAGAAAAATTACATGCAAGAAAGTAGGTCAATGTTGGGTAATAATATTGGGTCCATGATGTGCACTACATATAGAAAAATTACATGCAAGAAAGTAGGTCAATGTTGGGTAATAATAATATTGGGTCCATGATGTGCACTACATATAGAAAAATTACATGCAAGAAAGTAGGTCAATATTGGGTAATAATATTGGGTCCATGATGTGCACTACATATAGAAATACCCACTCTATTGCAAGCTGCATTGCATGCTCTGTTCATACAATTTACAGGGCTCAGCAAATACAGTAAGTGGAATGCCTATTTTTTTTTTATTTTAACTAAAAGAGAGTTAAAAGATAAAAAAAAATAAACCTGAATTTATGACTTAAAGGATCAATGGTCAGATAAAGAAAACTTCACAACTAAACACTATAAATGTCAAAAGTTTTGAAGATTCAGGTCTTCCAAAATCATTTAAAACTTTTTATCTTCCATATGACTTTGTATTCATAAAATTCTTGATTGAACTGCTATTGAATTATCCCATTAAAATTAATAGAACTCAATCTAGTGCATTGATTGTATGCAGTTGTATTTATTAATCTCCAGCATGAGAATATACGAAAGAAAAGAAACATTTTCATTAAATTTTGATGAATGTACAATTTTACAGCCTAATTTTAACATCTTGGTCAATTTTATTTCAATGTTTAATGAGTGCATGAAATCTAAACATTTTCAGAAAATGTAAAGGTGTTATTAAAGTTAGCCAATAAGACAAGAATTAGCAATCTTAACTAAAATTGTTTATACACAAAATGTACAGAACTCCTGAGTTTGTAAAGAGAGCAACCCTCCACCTCCTCAACTTCTAAAGCATTTTATTGAAACCAAGTCTTAACAAAGCATGTTTTAGAGCATGCTTAGGACAGACCCTGCATATGCGAAAGACAAAACACAAGACAAACTCACACCACTATCAAGTTCAATAAAGACTTTGCACATACTCTTGACAAGGCCAATCATCCAAACCATAGCAAAAGCCATCCACTGTTTACCCCCCCCCCTCCCACAAAAAAAAAAGAGGGACAAATGCATTATTTCATGAGCTAGACTTGTGTGACATACAAGAAAAACATGGCTGTCCCACTGAAAAAACTCGTCTTCCATCATATACAAATCATTGTTCACACAAGACAAACTAATTAAACTTCATCATTCATTATCAAAGAGCCTTGCACACAGACAAACAAAAACACAGCCATCTGACAACCTACTGACCTAAATGACTGAATTTTCTGATTGAAGGAAAGAAAGAAAAAGAAAAAAAAAAAAGCTTTTAGTGGAGAAAGAAGCCTGGAAGGCAAAAAAAAAATGCAGGGGAGAGGGTGGGGGAGTTAAGGGGGAAAAAAATCAATGACCTGTCAGAGCCTTGGTGCCTGACAAAGAACTGCTATGTTAAAACTGAGAGGGGGGTGGGAGGGATGTAGAACAGATTGGATGGAATCAGAGAAGGAAGACTTGGGGGGGGATGGCCAGGGAGGGGGGAGTTCTTACAAGATATCATCCAGGGAGGAAAAAAAATGAAAGATGTGTTTTGTAGTAAGAGGTAGTGGGTGTGGCAGGACCACTCTTTATGTTATAGGAGGAGAGAGAGAGAGAGAGAGAGAGAGAGTAATTGGTGGAAGGGTATACAGTGGAGGATGACTCAAGGGTAAAAGATAATAAAAACAAATGAGGCTGAAAGTGAGAGATAGAGAGAAAGATAATGGGGAAGGGAAGAGACACATAAAGAGATGGTCAACACAAGTAACACTCAGATAAGAAACTATGAATGAACTAGATATCTGTCATAGATGTTCAGTCAACTAAAGTACAAAGTAACTGATTTATGCAGAGTGAATGGTACGCATGATATTTTACCATCTACCCTGGCCCTGAGTATCAATGCTGATTTATCATTTAGACCTAGCTAAATTATAAACAATTAGATCTAGCTCTAAATTAACAAGGACTCATTTCTTGAAATAATGAGACACAACATCATGCAATGGTTACAATTGTAAGCTGGATCTATAGCCTATTCTAAGAGGGGGGAAAACAATTTCGGCAATTTTTTGGCAGAACGTTACCCTTGATTTCACTGCAGGCTCTACATTTTTGTCTATATGAATTATGATATAGACTCTATCTAGATCTAGATCTAGAAATAAATAAAACTTCTGAATATTCGTTAAGATATTGCCAAAATTGGTTATTGGAGTGTAATTTATTTTCAGTCAGTAAAAAAAAAACTAACGTTTGCGCTCCCATCAAGTGGACAATGACGCCTTAGTTCTAAGTGATCAATTGTTGATTTGACAATAAAATCAAGAGAGGCTCAGCCTACAATAAGGAGAAGAAAATATTTGCATGGTCCATATAAATCATCTTCACTGAACTATCCGTGCTGCACTGACATAGAGAAACTCAGCTAAGACAATTACTTCCTTCACAGCCTTACAGCAGACGACAGCTAGGAGGGAAAGTAACCAAGTAATGCTCTCTCAAGATTAACGATTATTCCAGTTGTGTTCAGCCTGGCGTAGCGGCTTCATTAATGACAGCACCAAGCCTTCCAATTTTTTTTTCTTTTCCCTTGAGAAGAGCTGGCACTTGGTCTCGTATTAGTGAATGTTGAATATGGGATGAAAAGCACGAAGGCCCATCCTACTGCCAGTTTTCCATAACAGTGAGGCCAGCGGAAATGTAATCAGAAATTGTGGGACGCTTTGAGTTCGACAATATTTACCAATCCAGCACTACTTAAAGCCTAGTTGCTTAAAATAAAATAAAAATGTACCGCTCCGCCGATCCGAATTTCGGAATATAATCCCATATAAATATTAATACGGGTCTGCTTTTTGATATTTTGGGGTTTTGGCACATCGGGACATGACTTTGTCCTAGTCTATAAGGGTCTGCAAAAACAGGTTTGAAACTGAATGAACGATGTTGAATTCCTCCCTCTCTCTGAGAGAAAGTGCGGACATCTCATCACGAAAGCGTCACTGCCCTTCACTGATATTGTTTGTAGTAATGCGCAAGTGCACCAATCTAACAAAAAATTGTGCAAACACGCTTATGTGCACATTTTGTTTTCACATGCATTTTCGTCTGCTCATTTGGTGGACAAAGAAATTACAGAACTGGTACTTCAATCTGTTCAGTAGTCGGGGTCGGGGGTCACACAGTGCACGCACTTTGTAAACGGTTTGTAATCGAATCCTCTTTTACTGAACGATCCTCATTAGTCGATCTCAACCATATTCATCAACAAGGAGATTTCTCTAAACCAATTAAATCTAGTCAGTTTATAAGTACACATGCTGTTGATATTTTCATGCCAATAAAGGTGTTTCGGCTTTACGTTTATGTTTATCATTTTTATATATGTCTATATTCATTTTATTTATAATAACCATCGGTATATATATGACAAGGTTTTAGCCGATGATGTGTTAAGTCTTAACAAACAGAAACAACTACAGAGGAGCGAGGATCAATGTTTGTACGAGATAATGTTCGGTAATTCAACACCTTCCCACTTTTTGAGTTACCCACTTCTGCTAGGAAAAAAAAAACTAGGCGGGTTATCACGTACAGTTATTGACACACTTTATGACAAGGTTATGGATGGATGATCAAATAGGAATTTCGGGGTATCAATATAGATTTTTTTTATTTCAGTAAATAAAAAAGTTTTTCTTTCCCCCGGAAGCACTGCACTACACAGTCACTTTTTTAAACAAAGAAACGTCTGCCGGAGTCGGGCGGCCATGACTTGCACGCGCGAGCACCGACTTTTTTAATCACGATAGGCAGGCTATAACTAAAGAATGGGTCAAATCTGTTACGCTAATTTGCAGCGGCGGATGTTCAAATGTGTGCAATGAACGTATTAGCGCCTTGTCGCTCAAGCGGAACTTGTAATAGCCTCTCAGGCTGACAGTAAATTTGATGCATCTTTGAATAAACTAGGCTACATAATGGCCGTGGCGGCATGGACGGTTCTATAAACGATTCTCACAAAATAATTACACAGGACTTCCCGATGATGTTACTAGCGTACTCTCCAGGCATAATTATTATTTCGCCTTTTTACTTTAGGATGTAGCCCATAGACTATATATAGTCTATGATATAGCCAAATGTGCAAAGGAAAAGTATCTCTGTAGAATATTTGTAGTACACAAATAACAAACTAGTGTTTAAGAGGGTAGACATATTAGGAACTGCATTTATTACGTAAACACCAGCGGTGCTGCACTGACGCGCTAGTGTGCAAATGTACATATAATACTATTATGTTACATCTCTCTTCTTTAATTTAGAAAATCTATTTATCAGAATAACTAACAAACTAAACTAGTCAACTAAAAAGTCAATTCACAAATCAAGTTCACAGATCAAGTCTCTTAGGTTTGTTAACTACTCTGCCTGAGCGTGTTACGTAAGGTTCATGAGGTCTAGAGGTGTTAGAAGAAGCAGTGTGTAGTGGTGGCTCAATATCTAGCGTAGTTTGTAATCTTGGACTCTCTAGATGTTGTGGCTCCAGTTGTTCTGACATGTCATCTGGAAAGTCATAATTATTGTCATATCTATTTCCAACCATGTTGTATGGAAGGTCTGGTGTCTTGGTAGGCATTAGTGGTTCTGACACATTTTGATTCTGATGTTCAGCACACCTGCTACAATACCTAACTGTCACTTCAATGTCTGCATTCATGCCTGGCCAATACATGACTTCTCTGGCTCGCTGCTTACACTTCACTATTCCTAAGTGACTCTTGTGAATCAGATTCAGCATGTATTACGTAAGCTTGGTGGCATGACAATTCTCAGACCTTTGTATATGATACCATCCGAAGTTGATAACTGGTCTCTTGAATCCCAGTATGGCCTGACTTCAATTGCAGTCTCGCTTCTTGTGTCTGGCCAACCAGTCATTATTACTTCCCGAAGCATTGAAAGTTCCTTGCTTGTACATTCTTGAATTTCACTGTATTTCGTATCACTAACAGATATCATATGCACTGAATCATCTGTAGATTCACATGTCTGTGTAATAGTTCGTTGTAGTAGTCCTAAGCATTCTGCAGTGTCACCACTCAAAATGTTCTCTTGGCAAATGTCTACTACTTCAAACCTTGTTTTCATCTCTTGGGTATTATTCTTCAAAGGTAACACCACTGCTCCTAAAGTCTTAATAACATGATTAGTGTAAGACTTGAGTGACTTTGCTGAATAACCAAGTTTTACTTTGTCTTTGAGCTTTTCAAACTCTGACTTGACAAGAATGTTACATCTTGCTCCAGTGTCGATTCGGAAAACCAATGTCTTTCCATGTACGACCAGTTTTACAGTCCACTTGTCGTCAATGACATTGATGTTCTCAACTTTACCCTTCTTAGACTGGCAACTTGCAGTGCTAATAGGTATAATATTTTCATCACTGTGGCTGTCATCTTCATCTTCTATTAGATTAACATTGCGTCTTTTTCTGCACATTTGATACCAGTGGTTTTTCTTCTTGCAGAAATTGCATGTGGTTTCTATTGCTGGACACTTTCCTTTTTTATGGTTCTTGCCGCATTTACTACATAGCCTTTCTGAGTTATTTTGGACTTTTGCTTGAGTACATTGTGTGACTGTCTCTTGATTGCTAGAACTTCTTGGCCCCTAAACATTTTCACTTGGCTTTGCGACATCTCATATTGTTGTCCTATTTCTATAGCCTTGCTAAGGGTCAACTTCTGTCCCTGATCAAGTAGTCTTAATTGTACCTTTTCGTGTATGACCCCACTAATGATCAAATCAATAAGCATATCATCTGGGTTGTCATACTCACAGTCCATAATGAGAAGCTTTAGATCTTTAACAAAGTTATCAAAACTTTCTCCTTCTAACTGCTTTCTCTGATGTGCTCTAAATCTAGAAACTCTTTTATTTTGTCTTGGCCTTATGTAGTCTTCTATTTTCTTTAATAGCACTTGCGGATCTCCCTCTTCACTATCTGTAATATTTAGAGTTTTGTAAACTTCACGGCCTTGTTGACCTATCCACATTCCCAGCCATCCGGCTTTTTGTTTACTATCGGCACCAGCTAACGGTCCTTTGAAACAAAAGCTCACCTGCTGTTGGAATCTTAAAAACTCTTGATACAGATCTTTAGCATTCCAATTCAAGATTGGTTGCTCAAAATAAAAAGAAGCCATTATTAGATTACTAAAAACCTTTGTCTGGACAGCTTTTTAAGTTTACACCTGACACCATGTAGAATATTTGTAGTACACAAATAACAAACTAGTGTTTAAGAGGGTAGACATATTAGGAACTGCATTTATTACGTAAACACCAGCGGTGCTGCACTGACGCGCTAGTGTGCAAATGTACATATAATACTATTATGTTACAATCTCCACGAGAAGGAAGTGATCTATGAGACAAACCACAGCTGTTTAGCGAAAGAAAGCTGTCAATAAACAACACTAAAAAATACAACTGAATGGTAATGAAGTTTTTTTTTTTACTTTAGCCAGGGGCCTAGTTAGAAATTTTCCATCGTTCGGGGGCCCGTGGGGCTTGACCTCTTTGGGGCCCCTGCATTTTGCGTAATAGTTAATTTTTAGTGCAAAAAACACTCATTAGGGGGCCCCTCTCAAGTGGGGGGGCCCGAAGGATTTTCAAAATTTCCCCCCTCCCTAGCTACGCCACTGACTTTAGCCCCCTAACATAGCCTCTACAACAATTTAAATAATACCCATGTAAAATTCCATCAAAATTGGTCAAATTTCGTAATTTCTATAAACACAATAGGCAGCCAACAAAGTGGTAGAGATATCAAATGTGCAGTATAGATCTATAAATATATATATCAGCAAAGGATTGGAAGAAGTTCCTTGAGATATCTAACCCCAACAACCATTTCAACAAATCCAAAAAATGTGTGCATTAACGCGCACACACACGTACACATTTGTTCTAGTTCTACTAAATAAGTTGATACCGTGACCCCCACCAACACACACATCCCTTTTCCTCCGACCATGACCCAGTTGGCCTGTCGTGAACTCCAGCACCAGCCGGCAAAGACATACATATTTATGACGAGAAGGTGGGGGGGGGGGGGGGAAGAGAGAGGTCGAGTGAGCCTCAACACTGAAACTTGGCAGGACACTTGCTACACGAAAACAGAGAAGTGGATGCTGAGACGTTTTTCAGGTTGTTTCTAAGTTTATCTACAATCATAAGTTCTGTGTTTACAAAAATTATAAATGTAGTAATAAGTTCTAAATAAATGGCTGGTGTATTTAAAAAAAAAAAAGTTAAAGAAAATGTGTGGTATGCTATAGTAATTATCATCACCAGTTTGAGATTTCCTGCTATCTATTGCTTTTAGTCCATCTGTTACAAGTCCAAATGTGTGTGTGTGTTTGCGTGTGTGTTTATCAAAAGATCAGACATTACTTTGAAATGTATTAATTTATTTCTAATTATGCATGAAGATAGCACAGATTGCTCCCCCTTCCTTCCCCCCCCCCCTTTTCACAAACTCTACTGGTATACGACTAGTAGACCTTTTCACTCAATACTTTTAGCTGTCAAGCAGAATAAGATTAAGGACAGCTTAAACCCCTAAATTGAAATACATGATTTAAACTGATTTTTTCTGTTCTAAATTATTTAAAGTGATGTAAATGTTAGAAAAAAAATATTTTGCCTACAAATTTGTGTATATTTATGAAGAAAATAATTTTTTTTATGTAATTTGAGGCAAAAACAACACAAAAATATGTACATTTTTGTACACAGTTTCTCTAAAACTACCAGAGATATTCAATAAAAACTTTGCACATTTATAGTTTATTATATCTAAATCTATGTAAACTAGAATAAATATGATTGCAGCAAAAATAATATTTTTTTTAAATTTTACAAGTTTGCAATGGACTTTTTCTTAAAAAAAAGAGGGGGTAGGGGAAGGAAAAAAATTTTTGGTACAAAAGTATTATAGATATAGAAATAACTGTAGTTCAGTGAGATTTACATATTACCCTGCAGCTGTGTGCCAAATTTCATACAGATATAACAATAACTTTTAGAGATATGATGTACAAGAGAATTTTTTTTTTTGAAAATGAGTATTTTGAGAAAATGATAAAAATGTGATTTAAAAAGCTGACAATTCTAAACTATGTTATTTTAATGATCTCCTGCTATATAATAATCATCATTTAGGTCTCTAGTATTGGTTTTGTTACTTTTTTTTTTAGTTTCTGGTACATTTAATTTTTTTTCCGCTCTCACAATACGTGCCCTGTCAATATTTTTAAACGCAGAATGACCAAAATAATATATTTAAGGTTTAAAATGTTGAAAATATGTATTTAACCAGTTTTCCTTTATTTAAATACAATAATACATTTAAATATATGAATTTCCTATCCATTTTAGCCTACAAAAAATATATTCAGGTTATTTATCTATTATTATGTGGCGAAATGATTCATTGGCATTTTGCGTTACACTATGTAAACATGTATAATATAAAGCAATATACTTCTCAACAAAACAAATTTTATTTTATATTTTATTATACTTTAACATTCTGACTCTAAAGAGCTGCTCATATCTTAGAAACTGGTCCCAGTGGTGGATTCATATCAAATGCAGCAACACCCTTTATTTTCATGAATGTCACAGAATGAAGATTGAAAGAAAAAGTGTTTATTTCCCAAAGCTTATGGCATGTTAAAAACAACTTCATACAACAATAAATTAGGAGTTGATTCTTCAGTATCCTAAATATATTGTCTGATTCACAACAAGAAACAGTGTTTTTATAGGTCCACTATCAGGTCTATCCAGATACATCTATATGTCCATAGACACTGAGCAAGACCTATTGTTGACAAATATTCTAGATCTAGATAAGTTGATGTAGAAAATGGCATTGTCATTGTTATTGTTGGAGAAATAGATCTAGAGATCAGCCAAAGTTGCTGACTGTATTTTATATAGTAGATCTTTAGAATTTAGTTCTAGGTATAGAGTCTAGATCTAGATCCATTTCCATAACCATGTTTTCATTTGTTTGGGACTGAACTTGAAAGTCTGAAGTCTTAAGATTTATTATTCTAGATCTGCCACTGCCACTGGTAATCTGGATCCAGACTAGTTAAATCTAAATCTAGTTTTTGAAGTAGAAAGCATTATCAGAGTCGAAATTGTGATCGATGAATAATGACTGTAATTTGACCATGAGAAGCCCACGACACGTAGATTTACTAGATTAACATTTAGATAAGAATTTTAGAATTAGACCTAGGCCTAGGCTAGATCTAGATTCTAGAGTCTAAGTGAGTCCAGGCCCATTTCTAGATCTAAGAGATTTAGATTTACTTATAAGCAGGTGTCTACCCAACAGAACACACAGCTACAAGGGCTATAACTCGTAAATTACAGCAGGGGAAAAAATATACAGACGACAAATTTGTGACCTTTTGTTTTTGATAAATCATTCGTGTTGAATCTTTTTAATGATTCGGGGGGGGGGGGGGGGGCAGGTGATGACGGTCGGGAGTGTGTACAAAATATAAGACGTTTATAACAAAAATAAAAATGTCAACAAACAGGCTGTAATAATACTTAACCCTTAAAACGTATGTGGTTATTTAGCCTCTAAACATCAGAATTGTAACTCGATTTTGTATACACTTGATCTATGTATTTTTTTTTACTTTTCATCTAAATCTTTTTCATATTAGATCTAGACCTCTGGGGTCTAGAAAGAAGAAGTAGATTAAGATAAGAATAGTGAAATGATAAAAGAGTGACGCTATCGCTAAGGATTACCGGAGATATTAGTTACAATGTTTGGGAAGGAAGCTATGCCAGTTTTTATAAGGCGCTTTCTGATTGGCTGAAAGGTGTGGTTTTCAAAAATACTGACCAATGAAAGTTAAGTTTACATACATAACAGGAAAGAAAGATTGTGTTATTCGCATTTTAATTCTGAACAGATTAGTGAAAAAATTTTGAAAATCGGTTAAAAAATAAAAAAGTTATGCTGTTTTGATTTTTTTGCATAATTAATGAGCTAAAATATACCTTTAGTGACCACTTTAAAAATTTTTTTTAAAATATAATTTAAAGTATTTAACTAATAAATAATACATATAATTGTAGGGAATTGAATAAACTTTATCATAGACTCATTTGTACAAATTCGACATTTTTGACCCGATTTCCTAAAATTAGGGGTTTAAGCTGTCCTTAAAACCAGTTCAGAGGTAAAGGTAAAGAGATCTAAAAAGGTTGTGACATAAAAAATGATCAGAATTAAAATTTCTAAGACATAAATTAAGATCTAATCAACCTTAGGGCTTATGTTTTATGACTTTGAAAATATGATGAATGACAACACCCTTAGTCAATGACATGCATGAAAAGTGGACAATGGTTTGAAACAAAAAAAAGTGGACAAAGACATTAATACTAGTGGTCATAGACATCAAAACTAGTGGTCATAGACATTTAAACTAGTGGACAAAGACATAAGTAGTGGTCAAAGACAACATAAATAGTGGTCAATTGTACTGTATTAAAAACTAGTGGTCAAAGACAAAAAAAAAGTCTAACATTCAACCAGTGGACAAAGACTAGCTCTCAATGACCTAAAAATCTAACATTCAAGCAGTGGTTAAAGACATACAGGGTAGCTATCAATGACCTCCTGACTGACCTGCTGTACAGGGGCTGAAGCTTGGAACAAAATCCTGCGACTGAGTAACTCTGCAAAGATGCAACCCACCGACCAAATGTCCACTGCGGAGGAGTAGTGGACAGCGCCCATGAGGATCTCTGGGGCTCTGTAGTACTGAGTGACCACTTCCTGAGTCATGGCTACGCTCTCGTCAGGCTCCATTATACGTGCCAGGCCAAAGTCACAGATCTGTGGACAAGGTGAAGGTTAGTGTCAAGCTATAATCTAGTCATCACATTAAATATGTCCTTAATAAATGGCTTATGTCAAGTGTGTCTGGGTCAAAGGACTGCACTAGGGACTCAATGGTTAGCACAGTTAATGTTTTTAAGGATAATTTAGCAAATACTGGTACAAATATAAGGAACGTAAATTTATTTTTCTCATTTTCATTAGATTTTTAAAAAAATATTTATGCCCCTCTAGGGTTAGGATCATATTTAACTCTTTCTCACTGTGATTATTTTTCCTCATTCTGACTGAATTCTTTATTTTGCACATTACTTTATTTCACTACCCTGTTATGATTAAGCTTCAATAACTTCTTCGGTTGTTATCAGAAAATGTTGTATTTTGGTATAGAATTAAAGGGAAATGCATGCTCTTTTTATATAAAACAAAATATAGTTTATGAAATGAAACAATATTTTAATTTAATGTTGTCAAATCAACGATGTTATCGTGAATTAGGAGAGAAAGAGTTAATAATTTAATCTAAGATTTATCTTTTATCTTGAGTTAACTTAGTCTTGCAGTTTGTTTGTTTTTTAAATTTTGGAAATTTCCACCAAATGGAAGTAAGTTTCCTCTGGTCACAGTTGAATTGGGTGACTCACCTTCAAACAACAGTTACTATTGACCAATAGATTGCCAGGCTTGATGTCACGGTGTAATACTCTTGCAGAATGGAGATATTTTAAGCCTGGAAAACAAGGACAGTGATGACATGAGAACAGGTAGAAGATCATCCCCAGTCTTGTTTAAGAATTAATTAATTCTAATGTTGGTCACTGAACAAAAAGGAACTATAATTCATTATTATTATTGGTCTTAGTTCAGCGCATCCCCCCACAGCATGCCCGGTCGAATCACTTTTGTGGACAAGGGCTGGAGGAGAATGTTTTGGGAATTCTTTTTTTTTTTTTAATCAATTTATTTATTTATTTTTTTTGCTGTCTTT
>JADKLZ010071728.1:0-46507 GCA_021533235.1 Biomphalaria straminea
TTAATAGACATGAGTTACAATTCAATGGATGGCCATTAATAGACATGGACTCCACTCAGTGGAGGAAACACGCCATTTAAGAATTATGGTCTCTTTGAAAGCAGTGATGGCCAACCTAATTCGACATGCGGGACATTGTTTACTGACACTTGTGTCATGGCCACATTAACGAGAAGATACAGAAAAAAAATGACCTGAAACTATTTGATTAGAAATTTATTAGATCTAGTTATTAGATTGATTAATCGAATGTTGAAGCTGTTCCTTTTTTTTTAATCGCGTCGGAAACTGGCTTTATTTCTCTCTCTTCAAATGTGAGCAACATTGTAGCTAGCGTTAATCAACAACTCATTTTCTTGTCTGTTTATTTTTGTGTAAATATTGTCATAAGTCCACCAATCTCAAGTCCTCCCATCTCTAGACGTAGTTTAACAATCAAGAACGCCGCCATATTCGTTTCCTAATGCTGTTACTATGTTATTGCTTTTCAAAACAGCCACGCTTTCTTGACAAAACAAATCTGTTGGCTTATTGTCAAGTTCCAAGAAAGTGTGAAGATACGTTCAACTTTTCCAGGTAGATTCGAAGTCCCATTGTATAAACACAAATGGCTAAAGTCGTTGTACCAATTCATCACAGAAAAATAGAGGGCCCTAACGTAAGTGAAGAGATGTTTTTCAAACTTTTTTTTTAAAAGGTGTGTGTATGGGGAGGGGGGCGCATTTCCCCACACTTTATGCCGACTTTTCAGAGGGGCCGGATCTGGCTCGCGGGCCGCATTTCGGGCATCGGTGATTTAGTGCATTTAGCGACTTAAGAATATTTAGGTTGATTTCCATGGGGTCAGGGGTCAATCTGGGTCACTAGTTTTAGGCCAGCTGAATCTATTTTTCTCTAGCTCTATGTTAAATCTCATTTCAGACAAGTAGCTAGTTGATACTGTCATCATGGTCACCACACCGGTAGCATTAGGTAGTAGTCCGTTCTGACCAATCTGCCAATCAATATGGTTTGGACGGCTTTTGTGTTCTACATCTTATAGCGCCAGCTTAGGCTTAGCACCAACATGACACATGTCTATATTTAGCAACCCTGCCAACTCTTACAATTCCTCCAAGATTTTCTCTTCTCCAGATTGCTCTGGCAAGTTTTTCGGGAATTTCCCGTCAACAGATATTCTCCTGATTGAAGTCTGCAGCAGTCGAAATCCCCGGGAATTAAGAATCTTAAAGAAAGTTACAAATATACAGTCTACCAATGATGACATCAGACTAACACTGGTCACAGATGTTTTTTCATTTTACTTTAAAAACAACAACAACAACGTAAGACGGTAGTTGGTACTCGTGAGGCATTTCTAAATATAATGTGTCACATATAGAATACTTATTATATAACTGCGAATAACTTGTGAGGCGTTTCTAAATATAATGGTGTATATCACAAATAGAATACTTATATAACTGCGTATTACTTTGTACTCAAGCCTAAATGAACCTTTCTATTCTGTTTCTACTCGTAAGCAATGACTCATGCCAATTTACAGTCAGATTTAAATGCAGGCTTTGAAAACTTGTCATAAGTTGTATTTTTAACCAATTTTAGCATGTTTATTAAAATTAAATACTGAAATTATGATTGTCAAGTAACCTTTGGACCAGCTTTGTAATGTGAACTATAGGACATAAGATAATTATATGTGTGTGTGTGAAAAAAACAGGTGCCCCACTGAAACGCGTTTAAGACCAGCTTACGCGCCTACTTGCCAAAAGAAAATCGACCACCAATGGTTATATGCTTGCCCTAGATGTGGCAAAATATGTAGGTCACAGCTGGGGCTGCGTACGTAGCCCCGGGAAATATTGCACTCCTCATTAATGTTCGGACTCGAAAACAAGCCTTATTATATCATTATTTTTAATGTATTTATGTGTTTGTTGCCAAACATGCTAGTAAATGCGGAAGGTTTCAGTCGAATAACCTCTAATGACCAATGCAACGCGTCTTCTCACTTTAACAAAGGGGGAGAGGGTGGAGACGCGGCTCGTAGATTGCCTTACCCGGGCCAATGTTCTCTGAAGCCTCGGGATTAACAAGATGTGATCAATTGAGTGCTTAAGTTCTTTGTGTCTGGAACATGCACGCGATACAAGTCATGTATCCTTTACAAATCAAGATATCGTAATGCGTTTACACTTGCTGACCAAGAGCCCAATCATCTCTTCACTCTTCACCACATGGCTCTTCTTGTAGCTAAATGGGCTAGGAGTCCAGATTGTCCACATTTTCTATACAAACTCCAACTCGGCTAAGCAATGGACAAATCTACCAAGCTACAGTTCAGATTCAAAATCTAGAAATCGATTTAAAAAAAAAATGTTCCTACTAATAATTCTAAATTCTTTCAGATTTACACCAAGGTGTGAAACTTCTTGTGACCATGGCAACTGACATCTGCTGGCTGATTTCTACAAGATATTTGGGATGATGTGGGTGGATGTAACTGTAGGATAGGCATTCAATACTGGGGGGAGGATGAGGAGGCATTCAATACTGGGGGGAGGAGGAGGAGGCGATGAAGATCGATGACAAGAAACAAAGTCGGGGATCAGACAAAGAAAAATAGGCAGTCGACTGGATGTTGGCTGGAAACTAAATCAAAGGTATACCCGCTGACAAACACACACACACATTAAAGTATCTGAGCTAATGATCAAAAGAGTCGACCAAAGTTAAAAGTAATTGTACCGTACATTTAACAGTTCTGATATATGCATAAAGAAAGTCATTAGATTATGGTACCAAATTTAGCTTTTTTTTTTCCAAACTGCCTGTCTTTAAAAAGATATTTTTTATACAAAAAGGTCGTGTATGTAGAGATGTCCACATGTAAGAGTTCTCTTGTTCCAATGTCAAGTTTAAACTCAAAGCGACAAAACGTATTGAGTTTGAACAAAGTAAAAAAAAAAAATGGAAATACACGAACACACAAAACAAAACAAAAACAAAAAAACTCAAGATAAAAATCAATCTGGATGTTCGATTGTTACAAGGTCTTGCAAACAGTGTAACGGTTCTCAAGCCATGATATTTCAACCCAAGTGATGACTGTCTTTAGTTTTGAAAACCTTTCTCTGGGATGCCCCTTGCCCCACAAGTCCGCAAAAGAGATTGGACTAGAATACACTGAGCATGCTTATCAACTTGGAAGTACACAATGGTACTGGTCTACTAAAAGGGCTGGTTCTTCCAGACCATTAGATCATATAACAGACTGACTGAAGCAGCAAAGTGTATGTCTCTAGCTAATACGCATGGCGAGATGTATACATTACAAAGAACACCAAGTTCCCCTTTCAGACCTTGCGATCTATAGGGCAGTGAATGGTAAGGTCAGCTGTTTCTGTGACCAACGGTGAACGATCAGAAAATCATGTGGCAATCACAACGACCAACCGCCTTTTCTTTCCTTAACGTGGTCGAGAGGCCAAGTGCGGCTTGATCTTGGCTTGCTTGGCTACCTAGAAGGGGGCCCGAGGTTCGACACCCGACTCGGGCAGAGTTGTGTTTACTGAGCGCCCAAAGGCAGCACGGGAAACCAACTCCTAGATACCCCCTCCCCCCCACTGGTCCACAAATGAGATTGGACCAAAGCGCTCTGAGCATGCTATAAGCATGAAAGTAGCGCTATATAAAAGCTATAAAAATAATAATAACTAAAGTCAGCTACCCATTAGAGTTAGATGGGTTAGGAGACCAGAGTTCTTCTTTTTTTTTTTTTGAAGTAGCATATGTATTAAATAACATAGGATAAGAAGGATGGACTCAGGAACGCCCTGAAAATTTCGAAATTTAAAACCTCAGTCTTCAACGAGATTCGAATCCAGTACCCCAGGTTCAGACACTCGGCTCATAATCGCCCAGCCACTGCGCACCCCAGATTAATGGGCGTAATTATCTCCTTGAATGAGTTTATGTTTTAGATTTTAAAGATTTACTCCTAAAGATTTCACTCATACAATCGTAGTGCTGTTAGCTTGCATGCAATTGAGGCTTTGTTCGCAATTACAAAGAAAAAAAAAAGGTTACCGGTATTCTACAAGTGTATGGACATCAGGTGATATTACTGCATGCCCCACTTTTCATACCAGATCGATATAATGATGAAAAAGAACACATTCTCCTATCACATTCTCACGTGATCAAATCAAACACACACACACACACAAAACAAAACTCCAAGGCACACCTGTATAAATGTGAGACTCATTCAAAAAGAAGCCAGGTCAGCAGTTTCCATGGAGTCGTCACCAGAAACCTAGGCTGTTCGAACCAAAGCCTGACATCGATTTCCAAAGTGGGATCAGCTTTGTGACACAGGAGCCTCTCCTCTCTCTTTTCGTGCTTTTCACCCAGTGGAGAGGTGGGGAGTCACGTGGTGAAGTTATTGCAAGGAGTTTGAAGAGTCTATTATTGCGTCATCATTATCTGATGAGATAGGGAGAGCTTAAGAGAGAAACGAATGAATATCTGAGCAGAAAGATGTCAGATAAAACAAGCTGTGTTGTCTGGGCACTCTCACAATAACCTGTCACAAAATAGCCCGAGGTGATAAAGTCTATAATTAGTTCAACATGACTGCACTCAAAAACAAACCAAAAAAAAGTGTATTAAAGCAGTGTTCATTGAATACGAAGTATGACTTTAAGGCTGTAGGAATTTATGAAAGAAAGAGCTCTATTGGTGTAAAATTAAAGTCAAATCTAACGACATGACTATCAGCATCAGCTCAACTAGTAATTATAATCAAATTCAAAGAATTTCTGAAAAGGGGTGGGGGGCAGGGTTGCTCCAAGAAAAGTAAATACATGTCTGAAAATCAATACAGGTATTCGACATAAGCTTTTTTCCATTGCATGCTAAGATTACACAGGACAACCTAATAATGTTGCTTAATTCCTGCACTTATAATTCACATATCAAATTATTGCCAGGGCAACACACACACACAAATGCAATGACGTCTCTTATCTATCTAGTACTGAAGTAAGTCCATCACTAATGCTATTCGTTACCATCTCCACCCATTTTAAAAACTCAATTCTGTGCGGCTTAAGGTTTGTTTTCTTGCATTGAAATCAAATATAGATAATATATCACCCCACCCCCTGAGAAAGCCCACAATTTGTATGAAGTGATTGTTACATTGAACTGAGTTAATAGATGTTCTTATGGTGAATAGCCTTAGATCCAACGTATTCAGCCCAATGTGTGTGCTTGTGTAAACTGAAGGCTGTTTCCCTACAGTGTACTAGGACAAGAACAGTGTTAATGCTTACAATAAAGATATGAACAGCAAGGCTCTGGGTCGACCTATACAATGTTTATACAGCAAGGGGGCAGTTCGTCTACGATAGTGTGCCAAGTCCCTCCCTAACCTCAGTTAGTTCAATTTTAAACTTCCCCATTTCAACTCGTTATCTCTGTGACATGCCAGACTAAAGGTCTAATCGCAGTGGATAGTCTTGAAATAAACGTCTTGGATTAAAACCCACCCGATGTGCAGAATTAACGTCAAGTTGGCAGCACGCACTCAAACACTGCTATCATTGACCAATGTGCACAGAATTAACGTCAACTTGACAGTACGTGCACTCAAACACTGCTATCATTGACCGATGTGCACAGAATTAACGTCAAGTTGGCAGTACGTGCACTCAAACACAGCTATCATTGACCGATGTGCAGCACAGAATTAACGTCAAGTTGGCCGCACTCAAAAACTGCTTTCATTGACCGACGTCACCATAAAACACGGAACAAACATTTAACGAAGAACAATCGCATCCAGGTTCGAGTCCAATGCTGGTTTGTCTTATGCCAGTATTGAGTACAATGGTGTACAACTTCCATCCTCTCTTCGCAAAAACTAAACCTCCGGGGAACAAAAATATGATAGTTTTATGGCACATGTACAGATGTGTCTGTGTTATAACAAGCAAAATTTTACCAAAAACATTTTAAAAAAATAAAAACCAAAGCTTAAAAAAAAACGTAATTTAAATAATGTCATGATGATCTGATCATGGTTTGAATGTCATCATTTTGGAACTATCCAAGAAATGATTAAATCAAATCATCGCTGAGGTTGTCAATTGTAATCAAACTGAATTTCCATTAGTTTTGATCAATAAAATTATCTTATCTTACCTCTATATCTATAAATGGAATACAAACACTAAAAACAAATATGCATATTCGCAAAGGGAACAAGAATTTAAAACAGCAAACATCTAGCTTGTAATCATCGTCTAGAATATTTTTAAATAACATCTTTAACAAGATTACAAAGAGAGTTTGTATGATACACAAACTCAGAGGCGGCCCCCGTCGGAGTCGGATCCCTGTCAGATCCGCCTATTAGCAAGATGTTTCGGATGTTCCTTCTAAGTCCCTGGCTCAATTCCTGTATGCTCCCATCCTTAAACTATCGCAATATTTCTGAAAGAACAGTAAAGGTTAATCATATTTTCAAAAGCCTTTAGTGTTTTTTTTTTCACACCGTGACAGACAGACCAACCAACAGACAAAACGCACAAAAATATGCTTCTTTCATTCTAATGGGGGCACTAAACAATTTTTTTTTTAAATTTGATTTTTTTTTTAAATTAAGAAATTAGTTTAGAATCATGCCATTGCCGGGCTTTACGGTAGTACACGAAAGTCGCTGCTAAAAGTTCATTTTAAAAAATGTGCGTGATATCCTCATATGATGATCATTTCTTATAGATCTAGATCTAGTAACATTTCCTCCCTTACATTTACGTAATTATTTTAGAATTGGTGTTTTGTTATTAAAAAATCGCTTGCATAATTAATTTTATAAATTAAACGGTTTGCTTTTAGAAAACTAAAAGTAGCCATTGCATCTAAACTTTTCAAGCCGCATTTAATGGTGAAAAAATATTTTTCGTATCTCTTCTAGTTTTGGCGCTCTGAGTGTCACAGACGGGAAGACGGACAGACAGACAGAAATTCATTTTAAAAAATGTGCGTGATATCTACATGCCAAGAGCATTTCATATAGTAACATTTCCTCCCTTAGATTTACGTAATTGCTTCACAATTGGTGTTTTATTATTAAAAAATCGCTTGCATAATAATTTTTATAAATTAAACGGTTTGCTTTTAGAAAACTAAAAGTAGCCGTTGCACCTAAACTTTTCAAGCCGCATTTAATGGTGAAAAAATATTTTTCGTATCTCTTCTAGTTTTGGCGCCCTGAATGTGACAGGCGGACAGACGGACATTTTGCACAAACCTAATAGCGGCTTTTTCCCCTTACGGGGGCCGCTAAAAAACTGTAATGTAAGTTTTAGCACATCTAACTCATCATGAATGGTTTAAACTTACATCAGTGATGCCACGAGAATGAGACTAGATAGGACAGCATTACACAACAGCCAGTATGCATGACAGCATTACACAATTAGAATTTAGAATAGTAGCCAGTATGTATGGCAGCATTACAGAATTAGACCTTAGAATGCGTAGGATAGAGCCCAAGTACACTGCAGAATATTCTTTTTTATTTCATTTCCCAAGCCATCATGGCATAGTCACTGCATAGTGAAATCTTTTCTTCAAAACAAGGGCAAGAACTTTTTCCAGGAACAAATGAAAGTGATAATGGCAGCACGATACTTTTTTTTTTCAGAAAATAGCTAATGTTTTCTATATAATGTTAAAATATCACAAACCGGTTTGAACAGGAAATGTTAAGTATAGAAGTAGCTTATAGATGGAAACATTTCAGTCATCAAAGGTATTACAAAAAAAAAAAGATAAACACTGGTTTAATTCTTACTGGGATTTTAAAAAAAAAGCACAAGGTTGGGGCAGTCTAGTAAAATGGTCTGTGTGTGTAGGTCATGTGATGTGATGTCTAATGGTTCAGATATGATAGCAATGGTTACGCTGTGTGTGCTTCTGATTGTGTGGGTGTGTATGTGTGCTTGTGTAGGTTCTATTGTAAAAAGAAATACAAATGTTTCAGCTGTCTTAATTTTGTCTAAATCAATATTTGTGTGTGTATCATACTCCAATAGTGGAACGGCAACTTTGAATTATATATTTTTACCCTACGAATCTGTTTCCTTTACCATAAATGGCCCATTGTTTATTTCTCTTTAAGGCATTCATAAATCAAATGCTTGCAGTTTCTTGTGAAACATTTTACAAGATTTTATCACCAAATATTCAAATAATGGCATAATCTATTAGGCATCTCCTGCTATAATGGCTTCTAAACTATTACAAACATTATCATTTCCTTTATTTAAAAAAAAATAAATCATATTTAAAAGAGTTTATACTAATTTGAACACTGGTTTTCCTTTAATTTAAATTGAATATTATGTCCTAAGCTATTATATTAGATATAAAACCATTTATCAGTGCTAAATATTTCTCGGGGGTCTTAACCCTTAGCTTGTGTTGCCTATAGGTAAACAAATAAATGTTTAAAGATCTAATGTACACAAACAACAAACGCACTGACTTTCCACCAATTGAAAGAGATCCATCCAGATAAATTATTTATTATATCCATTTGTAGCAAATCCACCACTTAATTGTATACACAGAGAAAATAATATATGTTATTAAAGTGGATCTAGTCACAGAATTGTAAAACATAATGTTAACTGTCTCGAACAGATATTTCTATGTGGGTGTATGTATTCAGAGAGTACTATAGTAGGTTGATAAAATGCTGATATAAAGATATATAAATAGCCCAAATAGAAACATTGGGAATACCCGGTTTTAGTTTTATCTATAAGTATAGCTGAGCTAGTTTTCGGCATATTACCTGTTAACCTGTAAGCTATTATTTCAGTAACTTTTCTATTTGAATATTTATAAACTTAGCAATGTCAACGCCAAGGTAAGCTTTAAAAAAAAAAGACATTTTGGACCGTTTTTTAATAGATGTGTATTTGACCTAAACAATTTTTTTAAGTCAGTAAAAGATTATTAATAAATGTTATACTTTAATGTTTAGTGTAGAGATTGACAACAATAGAATAAGTCACAATACAGCATTATAAAGTGTAAACCTTAAGAAACTACTATTAACTGAAGTTGCATCTCATTATAATCTTGTATTCAACCAATGTAAACTTTGAGTATGGGACACACATGATGAAGGTATATATTAAACACTTTCTCATAATCAATTAAAATCAACTCCCATGATAAATTATAATTGGACCAGTGGTTCCAAAACTTTGTCCTTAATGGAACACTTTGTATATTCTGAGAATGGGGCCCATGTGTTTAGCCCTTTCAGGCCCCTCAATGTTTTCCCCATACTGGCCCCATGAGGGTTCCATCAGGGCTTCACCTGGGCACCCTGATTGCACCCAGACTCGCCCCTTAAGGGCCCCATTTGGGTTTTCATTACATTAATGCCCCAATCGGTCAAGTATAATTGGCCCAGTAGGGGCCCACAAGTCCTTTCCCTTACTTGCCCCACACAGGTTTCACATGGCCCCCCTGACTCTCAGCCCTAAGGGCACCCGTTTGGGCCAATGTTCATCCCCCAGTTGGGGCCCATATGGTCAGTATGGGCTGGCCCAGTTGGGGCCCTTACTGGGCCCAAAAATCTTTGCTATCAGGGTTAGCGAGAGATTAATTCATGTGGTGGTCAACTAGTTAATTATTCCAGTATTTCGTGGAGCACATATAATCAGGCCTAGTGAACACCAGGGTTCGGCAGAACACAGTAACTCTTTAAGTTGGTCTGATGTAAAAATGTAGAATGATCTTAAATGTGAACTAAATTTGACTAAAAATGAAACCCTTGAAAAATTGTCTTGATGCGACTCAAGTCTTCATATATACACATTTTCTGAACTTTTCAGTCAGTCCATTCTATTAGTCCAGTCTCGTTTGGCTCAACAAAAAAAAAAAAAAAGAAAAAGATTATTAGGTACCAGCAAGGATTTCAACCAACACTTAGATCACACTAATATACTGGTACTATAACAAACAAAAAAAACAACAAATAATTAGATCTACTATAGCATTTATAAATCATTCATTTTAGAAATATATCAACTAATTAGGTAAATATTTTAATTTAATATTGGGATGTCCCTGCCAAGGGACATCGGTTATAGGCCTAATCAAAATGTTTCAATTTCTTTGACCTTCCTGCGACAAAAGATTTGTTTTAACACTTTGAAGTTTAGTTGTAGACTAGAACCATATAACCCCATAATCAGGCCTACTAGTTTCTAGATCTGGTGCGTTATTATAGTTATAGACTAGATATATACGTCTTCAAGTGAAACTATATAATATAGTTTATCAGTATGTACTCTAGCAATAGCTGTACGGACTGATAGGCCTAGTCTTGAAGTCTAATGATTAAAAAGGAGTGTAATCACGTTGTAAAACATACCACTACCTACCCACCAGGCTTCATCTGGACATCGGGGGGAAAAATGCGTCGCATAGGTGTGAGTGTGTGTGTTATTTATTTTTTGTTTGTCTTAGCCTTTAACTTTAGTCCATATAAGTTACAATTCGACTAGATCTATAAATGTTCTAGATCACAATATGATAAATATGAGTTTCTTAAATCCTAGATCTAAGCCTAGAATTAGATCGTGACAAAATACTACGTTTGAATGTGACAAAAAAAAAATCATTTAATGAATCTAAATTCGAATATAGCGATACTTCTACTGTAGATCTAGATCCAGCCTCTAGAGCGGCAAAAAACGCGTGGTGTTTCCTCCCTTTTTGTCTACATCTCTAGATCTAGATCCTACCTATATGTCTCTACTAGGTTATATAGATCTAGATCTGATTTTGAATCTAGGCCTATATCATGATAAAGACTTACGTTTTAACGAGTGAAAAAATTAATCTAGAAATACTGGTATAGACAGATTAGATCTAGAATCTAGATCTAGATCATTAAATCTATTAATAATATTTATAAGTCTACTTAATTTAGATCTATAAAATACAGCGCTGTAGCCACTGTAGGCTGTAGTCAGTCAAGTCAGTGTAGAAAGCGCGCTTCCCCAAGCCCAAGTTCACCGTCATAAGTAAGTCTAAAAAGGATTTCAATACTTTCTTTAAATTTAATATTTATATAGATCTAGATTATCTATATCTAGCCTATATCTAGATCTAATTCTAGGTTAGAAATGATCGATCTAGAATTCTATATCTATATGTCTACTCTAGTCCTAACCTAAAATCCAGATATCTAGAGACTATACATTCTAGATTAAATTAAAATTATTGTAAAATTACAAGTACTCTACACTAGCCGATCTAGGATGGCTAGAATTAGATGATCCAAGACTAATGACGAGTAGGACGTAATCTTCTTCTTTTTTTTTATTTAGGTAACGTCTGAATCATATAAAAAATAAGAAGATATTAACTTATTAGCATTCTAGTATAGTATAGAATTATCATTGCTAACGCAGAACTGAGCAGCTAAGCTAGAATCTAGATCTAAATCTTTGTGATGCATATCACTTTCTGACTTTCATGGCATAGTGATGAAGTGCCTACTGCTAGATCTAGCTAAGAACTTAGAAGGCCAGGTATTTTTATTTTTAGTAGGTACTAGAAAACTACTAGTAGACTAGATGTTTAGAGTTTTATAGCCTGACACTGTTATTCACTATAATAATAATACTATATATGTACTAACTAGATTAGATTTTACTAGATTATGAAGATCTACTGACTAAATAAACTTAATCTAGATGCTAACATAGTTATTAAAATTAAAAACATCTCAACTAAGACTGCATTTAGATATTTATGTCACCCAACCAATGAAGTGTATGTTTGTGTAACCTGAACTAATGAACTTTGGCTAGCAAAAAAAAATAAAAATTGTTTTAATTAGAAAAGTTTTCCCAGTGAAATCACAGGTTTATTTTAATTGATTTTCTGTGTGATACTATGTGTATCAAAAAAAAAAGTCTCAGGCAATATATTTACCCTATATATGTTTAGTACTGCACACAATACTTTCATATAATTCACAATGTGTCCCTCTACAATGTAATTGTCACACATTCATTAACTGTAAAGTAATTAGTTTCAATAGTTCCAGGGATGGGAAGATTACACTGATAAGTCAAGTGGCTTGATATTGTCAGATTTGTTACTATAAGACTCAGTAAATATATATATCACAGATGATGCAATGCTCATAGCTGTGTCTAGGACCAACAATGAACCAGTGTGTCATGTAGCCAGCACAACATCTAAGACTTACTTTCCCCAACTCATCACAAATAAAGTCTCTGAGAGGTAGTGTAAGACACATAGTTATGGCTGAACAAAGAATACAGTCGTCACTTTTGGTCAAGAGACTTTCTTCAATTCAATAAATAGAACATCAATAAAGGTGAACTATGTGCATTATGCATTTTTGTGTGTGCTTTGCAAAAGAGGATTCGAGCCTCTCGGGTCCTTTTTAAAAAGGAGTTTGATGATGACCTCCACAAAGCAAGGAATACTAGCAAATTTTAGAGTCCATCTCATAATTAACATATAAAAATATTTGATGATTTAATAATACCACTCCTGAAGGAAGTTGATGGCTTCCATGATGTTATCTAATTTAATGATTTTGGATCAAAGTGATTCATGGTTTATAGCAAAGGGTATGATAATATTTGGCCTTGGTTCACCTTTCAAGGAATCACATAATCTATATGGATTAAAAAATGCATATATTCCTACTAGTCATTAGTCTTGTCTCAGATTGTTTGAAAACACTATCACCTGTTCAATTACTTTCTATAAGATTTAAAAAAAAGCCATTAAACTGTTTAACCTGCAGATTAAAAAACACAGCAGTAATATCAGTTACAAACATCAGTGCTAGACAGGCATTAGAGTGGAACTCCCAGGGCACAGAAGGGAAGACCAAAAAGAACCTGGTGAAACATTTTACTAGATGAAGCTGAGAGGACAGGAAAGAGCTGGGAAGCCATTAAAAAAAAAAGCAAGAGACCATAAAGAGTGGCATGTTTTTACTGAGGCCCTATGTTCCATGAGAAACGCAAAGGAAAGATGAGGCAAATGTTGAGGGTGAGTTATAAAATCTACAATTCTATACAATCACTAGAATTGATTCAAGGAAAGTGTAAAAGCTTATTCATGGCTGGGAAGCACTAGCTCTTGATCGCTACTCATGGCGAGAAGCTGTGAATCTCAGAGTCTCAAGATTTGAAGTTAGAAGAGTAGCAGTGCCGAACCAACAAAAAGCTGTGAGAAGAAGCAGGACTTTCTGCAACTGACATAACCCACCCATGCCACATATGCGTTCGGTTTTTTAAAGCAAGGATTTGACTCTACAGCCATCTTCGAGTCATAGGAAATGAGAAATGTTGCTCATCTTCGACCACGACCACGCTATATATAAAAGGTTATCCATATTACTTTATGAATCAAATAAGTGTATCAGAATAATGTTTCTATTTATCACTTCTCAGCAGTGTGAAGTTCATTTTTATTACAAATGCCTAAGGATGTTTGCTGTGCCACAATTTTATTTGATAGGTTAATGGTTGATACTGAAGATGTCTCATACTGTGTTGTATGAAAGATGGAAGAACATAGTATGCTATCTATGTTCACAAGACTGCTAAAAAAGGAGTCACTTGATTAGATCTTGTGATGAATAAAGGTTATCCTAGAAAACACAAGCAAGTTAATTTATCTTGTTAAAAAAGATTCTAGGTCATCAATTTTTATGCCTGAAATATTCAGCCATTCAGACAGAATTTGAAGGAACTTGTAGCCATATGGGCCTAGAGTAACTAATTAGCACTGGAAGAAAATTGTCATTGAAATCCACTTTTTTATTTGGCTTGAATTGTGAACTGGCATGTCTGTGAAATATATGATAAACATAAAAGTATAGTTTTGTAAAAAATGTATTTTTAACCTTTAGATATCTTGTTGTTCATTTTAAGTTACTTATTTTTTTATTTTTTTTTATGTAATGCCATTGTCATCATTGATTGTTTTGTAGGTTGCCCTTTGGATTCATTTTCATTCATCATGGAAAACACAAGCATTCATCAACTTTCAACTGGTTCAGACTTATCGGCAGCAGATGAGGATGTCCAAACAGATCAGGAAAAGTCTTCTTTACACCAAACATTTTTACAAATTATTATAATAAAAAATTAATAATCTAATTGGCCTGATGATACCAGTGGCTATAGTACATTATAGTGTTGTGTAATCTAGACTGGATAGATATAGATCTTGTAGGTCAGATAGAATCTAGATCTAGTAGGGCAATAGTAAAGGAGACTAGATATATGGTAACACTGTATGTTATGGTGTGTGTTTCTATGGTAACAGTGGGAAGAGGTTAGCAATTGGTTGTGAATGATGCAAGATAGGTGGCATTATCATCATTGGTCTTAATTAGGACAGACGACTCCAGAACATGAGACTGAAAGGTTGTGAGATTTTGTTGAAAAATATATTACTAAAGTCTTAACATTTAAATTCATTTTATCACAAATTGATTTAGTCTATATTATAATAAAAGTTATATTTGGTATTGTTCACAAAAAAAAGTTACTCAAATCATTTCCAGCTTTATTAGTTGGGTTGTAATACAACCACAAGGGTTTACAGCAATTTGGTGCTACATGTGACAAGTCAATGACCGTCAATATCAGCTATATATTTTTAAAACTATATATGTATATATCTTGACTTTCTATTCCCCCCCCCCCCCAAAACAAAAAAAAAAAGTATATATCTGAACCATACTGATTTGGTATAGAAGGGCCTATATAAAATATACTTACTATTAACTCATATAACTCAACTGCATTATAATTATCGTAATTTATTAATTAATAATAATACAGTTTATAGTAAATATATTTCAAACAGTTCTAATATTGTAATCTAGTTACATAATATAGATGTATAAGACATAATTAGATCTAGATCTAGTTATTAATATTATAATTATTCTAGTATATAATATACTATTATAGACTAGTCATTAGTCATTAAGTAATATTTATATATAGATTCTAGTACTAAGACTGTGACTCTTAGACTAAGACGACTAAGTTAACTAAGTTTACAAGTAAGTAGTAGATCTATACTACTTACTAACACAATCACAAGTGATTACTAGATTATAGATATAACTAGTTATTACTAGATCTAGTAAATGAGTAGACCTGCTCTTCATACTTTATTAACTTTCTGTTCTTTAGATTATTATAAAGAATAAAGATTATATACAACCATGACAATATAATTGAATATTTATATGGAAATGATTAAATCATTAATCATGATTAATGGTGGTTAAAAATGATATTAAATAGATCTATAAATCTATATCATAATATGATTATGAAGTAGATATATATCATCATTAATTTCAATGACAATAGTAAATATATTATCAACATTAGATTAATATTATTATGAATATCATATTTATCATAGACATATGATTATGATTAATTTTAATATTAATATGAATATTTTTATGAAGAATTTGAAGAATTTTAAAATTTAGAATGAGTCGATTGAATGAGACTTTTTTTTTTTATGAGTGCAAACAATTTATTTACCTTAAGTTAACTTGCCTTAAACTGCTTAGCCTTATGATTTATGCAACAAATACTGTAGTTTAAACGTTATCTTCTTGAATGTGCTGTAATGTATGAAGCTTCATTATATATCCAGTGCTTTTCCAATAGAATGTTATGTTACAAACTGTTAGTTAGGTTCTAGTCTACGGCTAGATCTATTCTATTGTTTTCTTTCCGGTTACATCCAAGATGGCGAGACTTTGTCAACACACACATGACGTCATGGGTGAGGGGTCATGGGAAGTCAAGGTCTTTTTGGTTCCTATTTTGATTGTTTAAATTATTATTTGTTATACTTGTTCAATATAGATCTATCTCTTTTGCTGAGATTTTTCTAATCATTGAAATATAGATAAATAGTTTTGTATAAGAGAAAGGTTAATACAATAGTTAAAAAATAGTTGCAACTCTAAATCTATCTTTCGATTAAAAGTAAACTGACAAGTCTTTTTACCATATTTCTTCCAAAATAGTTATTCTAATAATTTTATCTGTTACTTCCCTTGACCAGTAATGAGAGGCAATCATTCACAGATTTAATTGATCACTTTTTCATTTTTTATTAACACAATTAAATTTGACAAAAAATCGCAATAAAATTTTAATGTTTACTGTAAAGAACCAATTTGTTATAGTACCAGTTTTATTTAGTTGAAATCATAAATTAGTCGGATTTAATGATTTAGTATAACAATATGTAATAAAGCGAACGCTTTAACGTAGACGACACATTAATAACACCTTTATAAAGGGTAGAAAAGTAGAATGTTCTTGGAGCGTGTGTCAGGAGACACGTCTGACATTGATCGCTATGATCTTTACGGCTTGATCTGTCTAGATTGGTTGTTTCCACTACACTAAATTTATAGAAGGAGCTCCCGCTGCACTCCGGGTCGCACGGTCGAGCTCTAGTCAAAATTTGGGTCGTAGTGTTTTCAAGGCACGGCGGCCATGGGGTTCTTTCTGTTAGGGCTTCTCTCTTATTTCGCGTAACGGGAAGTTCGTACTCAGAAACCACAATCATTTATGTCGCTCCGTTTAAGGCACTACACGTGGTAGATTGCCATTCTTTTTGTGTTTTGTTTTTGTTTAACATTTTTATAATCACAACTGTCTTAGACGTACGTACTTTTTAATCGCAAAGTGGCTATTTCATTTTATTTCATTTTTTCGGAAAATATGTTAGATTAAATATTATAAGTAGGCCTTAGTGGTGTCTACGATGTTAAAAAATTACTTCGCTCAGAAAAAGGGAATAGGCCTACTGTAAAACAATGTAACAATGTACCAGTGGCATCCATGCGGCCCTTATAACATACAGACGTGATTTCAAAAAACGAAGATGCCTACTGTGGTCCTACCGGTCCACCGGGCTTTTGCCCGAATGGTCATATAGCCAGTCTTTTGAGTCCGACCCTGAGGAAGGTTTGGGATAGTATATAAATCTTCAAAGAGGAGGAACATCTCAAACCTGTAAGACAAAGCAATAACAAATGACTAACGCGCAAGGATATGATTTGCATTTTGTATTTGTTGAAGATACGGTATGGGTCAAAGTTCAATCGCCTTTGAAGACTTGCCTTTTGAACTTCGGAATTTAGAATCTCCAGAGTCCACACAATTTTAATTGACATACGTTTGGGAAATTAAAAGTGTTTGGTCGTTGTGCTGGCCACACAAAACTCTTGTTAATAATTAAGCCCCCAATAGATAGCTGAGTTCATAAGTTCTACTTTTTACCTTACGGTACAGTCCTAAATAATAAGCTGTCAAATTGTGTTGTTTTTTAAATAGTGTTTATTGTGTTTGTGTGTTTCTATGGGGACGGTGGGAGAGGTTAGTGATTGTGAATCATGCAAGATAGGTGGCATTGTCATCATTGGTCATTAGTTAGGACAGACGACTCCAGAACGTGAGACTGAAAGGTGATAATCAAGTTATTGTAGTAAGTTAGATTTTGGTTTAAAAAATACTACTAAAGTCTAGTACAGTACAGTTATATCATCTCATATCAACTTGATTTTGACTATATTTTAGGTAAAGTTATATGTAGTATTGTTCACAAGGAAGTTAAGTTATTTGAAGTTTTATTAGTTAAGATATATTACACCTAGGCCTACTACGGTTTGGTTGAGTTGTCTATCAGCAGTTTGGTGCTACAAGTCAACGATCGGCATAATATCTGGGGCCTACCTTATTTCAAAGCTATAGACCTAATAAGAATAACTTCATTAATCCAAATCATAATAAAGAAAAACAATGAATATAATTGTAAAGTCAAACCAATAGTAATAAAATAATTTTAAGAAGATTAAGAGAAATGACCAGGCCAATCTCTAACGAATGAGCTGATAATAGTCTGAAACGAAAGTAACAGAGACTGGTCGTTGAGGTGACAACATGTACCCTCGTTTACCGTTGATTACAGAACCTGTGTCAAAGAATAATGCCGATTCAGGGCACTTTTTAAATATCTGTACCGGTATCTTTTCTAAGTCTCCTTAGTCACAGTTAGTGAGGTTGTTTTTACAGTCTACAAATGGAGACAACTGCGAAATTTCCAAATGGCATGTATTTGTTGCTAGTTCTCTTCTCTTTGATTTATCAAAAGCAGTATTAGCGAATCGATTCTACATTGTCAAGCGTGCTTTCAAATTAATATAAGTAACTTAAATTGTGTGCAGATACGACTTACTCACAATCACCCTAGCCAGCTAGAGCAACTTTGGTCGGCACTTAACACTGTATTTCGAGATATCTATGTGGTGTAGACTAATAGAAATAGTTTCATTAAAACTCTACTTCAGTGCTTCTCAAACGTTTTTTGTCTCGTAGACCCCTTGTCACGTTTTTCTCATTGATTTCCAGGCCATTCATTGGTGAAATTTAAATTAAAATGAAGCAAAATAAAATTTAATATGTATTGCATGAATGAACTATTTTTTTATATTAAAAAAAATGCTCATTGGCGGTTTTGATAATAAAATGTTCACATTGGGCTTGAATTTAGTTATTTTATATAATACAGACGTTACTTCAAGAAAGAAGATGATTACAACCTACGCGTCATGCATTCAGTCATGCATATTAACCAATGACTTAAATTCTGCCAAGTCACTGGTTTTCCTGGCTAGCTCAGGCAACCCATTCCATGCTCTAATGGCTCTAGGGAAGAAGGAGCTTTTGTACAGATTTGTAAGTAATGTTTAATATTATAACTTCTCGATTAGATGATGTTTGTTTTGAATTTGTGAATCGGGAAAATTGTATTCCGTCCAATGTACGTTTAATTACGTTAATCCTCACAAAAAATATTGAGATATATGCCTTCGTTTTGATCAAATTAAAGTTATCACATTGTAGCTGCAAGATAAAGTAATTACAAGTAATTACATTAAAAACAAGATTACAAAGAGAGTTTGTGTAATACACAAACTCAGAGGCGGCCCCCGTCGGAGTCGGATGTTTTGGATGTTCCTTCTAAGTCCCTGGCTCAATTTCTGTATGCTCCCATCCTTAAACTATCGCAATATTTCTGAAAGAACAGTAAAGGTTAAATCATATTTTCAAAAGCCTTTAGTGTTTTTTTCTAACCGTGACGGACAGACCAACCAACAGACAAAACGCACAAAAATATGGTAGTTCCATTCTAATGGGGGTATTAAACAATTTTATTTTAAAAAATCTGATTTTTTAAAAAAATTAAGAAATTAGTTTAGAATCATGTCATTTCCGGGCTTTACGCTAGTACACGAAAGCCGCTGCTAAAAAATCATTTTGAAAAATGTGTGTGATATCTACATACCTATCGTATTTCTTATAGTAACATTTCCTCCCTTACATATACATAATTGGTTTAGAATTGGTGTTTTGTTATTAAAAAATCGCTTGCATAATTAATTTTATAAATTAAACGGTTTGCTTTTAGAAAACTAAAAGTAGCCGTTGCACCTAAACTTTTCAAGCCGCATTTAATGGTGAAATAATATTTTTCGTATCTCTTCTAGTTTTGGCGCTCTGAGTCTGACAGACGGACAGACAGACAGACAGACAGAAAGTCATTTTAAAAAATGTGCTTTATATCTACATGCCAAGAGCATTTCATATAGTAACATTTCCTCCCTTAGATTTACGTAATTGCTTCACAATTGGTGTTTTATTATTAAAAAATGGCTTGCAAAATAATTTTTATAAATTAAACGGTTTGCTTTTAGAAAACTAAAAGTAGCCGTTGCACCTAAACTTTTCAAGCCGCATTTAATGGTGAAAAAATATTTTTCGTATCTCTTCTAGTTTCGGCGCCCTGAGTGTGACAGACGGACAGACGGACATTTTGCACAAACCTAATAGCGGCTTTTTCCCCTTACGGGGGCCGCTAAAAAACATTGTCATTGTCCTAACTATTTTACCATTACATCTTAGGGTTAGGGTTGTGTTGCTTGAGGAATTTTCATCATGCCGTCTGAGAAAGGAGGAGGGTTGGGCGTAGGGCTAGCTACCCTACCCTGTAGAAAAAAACACTAGCTACAGAGACACCAAACAGCAATATAAATAGGAATGTGCAAAACAAGCAACCTCTTCAGTAATTGGCAAAATTATTATATTTTTTGCTTGTAGTGTGCAGTTCTGGAATTCGATATAGGTTTAAGTAAAAATATTGTAGGACGCTCACAAGCCTCTTCTCTTTTGTGATGTTTAATCAAACATTTATTCTACAGTGGTTCTATTCTGAACTTTAAAGTAATTCAAATCTGAATCTATTTGATCATGTTAGCGTTGTCTCAAATGATATTCCTCCTTAGATGACATAGCTTAAACTTAGTTGCATAAAAAGCACAAATACAATGGCTTGTTCGACACATTTCTAATAACTAACACTTTAGGCCTATTGTTCACAGTTCTTTTAGACTCGGTCATGTACAATATTACCTTCATGTAGACACTAGAGGTCTATAACGCTAATAAAAGATGTTGGAATTAAAAAAAAAATCACCTGGCCACCATTCAATGGATTAACTAAGGTAGGCCTACCGTACAAATCATTTGAGAACGAGTTAATTTTATTACTGGACATTCTAATGAGATCCACTAACGTTGACCCCCTAATTTTTTATTACTTCCGTTAACCCCATCCCCCCCGAAAATCTATATAGATCACTTTGAGAATCACTGCTCTACGTCATGGTGATTTATTCCGCGCCCCCCTTTTCCAGGTGAAATTCAAGAATTGTAACGCGTTACAAGCTTCATGGTTTCGTACCAAAAATGTAAAAACTTTTGTGTTCAAATGGTTTCGTGTTTCCTTTAAACGTGTTTAAAATTCACAAAATGTATTTATTCTTGATATAAATATCAAGCATGTTCCAAATTTTAACATTTTGCATTGCGAATAGTTATAAAACTTTATAAATAACGTTTTTTTTAAATGAATAATTATGAGGTTCGTAATTGTATTTTATCAAACGCCTAGGTCTCCAGTCTTCATTCATGGCTCTCACATTTTTTTTTACAAAGCTTCTACCATCTCACATAATTCATAGGTTCATATTGTAAGTTATGTTAAGATGTACCAATGCTGGATACAAAGTGTGTGGGGGGGGGGATCTGGTTTGAACTCTTTCCGAAATTAATTACGCGTTCCGGCGGAATTATTTACTTTGTCCATATATAGTTCACTCCATTATTATGATTGAGCTTCAATAACGTTGTTGTTTTTTATCAGAAAATGTTTTACTTGGTCTAGTATTTAAGGGGGAATGTGAACTCTTCTTCTGTAACACCAATTAAAGTTTATTAAACCAAACATATATTTAAATCAACGAAGGTATTGTGAATTAGGGAAAAGATTAAATAAACAAACACAATGAAAAGAACGAAGTCCAATTTGTACAGCCTTTTATTTCAATTTGGTTTACAGATTAAAAAAAAAAATAGCTAAGAGATATGAAACATGATAGTTTACTCATGTGTGTATTTGACACAAAGCAGATTTGTTACCATGACATTTAAATGACAATGATATGCCATACCAAGGTGACATTAGACATAGACGGTGACAAAAATAAATGTGACAATGTGGAGGGAAAGTTGACACAGATATATCAAACTTCATTTGGTCAAGATTTGTTTAAACACTTTTATTGCAAAATAATAAACAATGAATATTTATGCCACACCTAAAACTGCTGGTCTGGTAATATTTGTTGTTATACTAGTAAAAAAAACAACAATACAACATCACACTAGCCCTCATTTAAAACAACTATATAACCACATAATACACATACTAGCCAGATTTTATCAAAGCTTGAGACTGGTTAGATAGGAGCAGGACAACAATTAATTTATAATAACAGAATCCCGGTATATATATTAGAAAAGGTTTACTATTTTTAGTAGATAAGTCTGAACAAATTTGTATTTTAATCTAGCCTTATTTCTAGCATTTCAAAGAAATATTGATTTATTTTCTTGCTTGTAAAAGGAAGTTAAAACAATACCAAGCATTGGCCAAAGCATATTGTTTTTTTTTACTTTGGAAAAATCAAAATCCAATTAGGCAAGTGAAACATTGAACTGCAGACAGAATGAAGTCAAACATAAAATGTGTTTATAAATAGAAGACACACAAACAAAATGTAAGAAATGTTCCTGAGTTTAAAAAAAAATAATTTTACAATGTTCTCAAGTCACGCCACCAAAGTGTCCAGTGTGTGAATGTCAAGGTCACTCCACTATATTGGCTTCTCACTTTTGCACAAATTTATTTCTCATCACTAGTTACTTTAAAAAAAAAAGATATACACATGCATTGTTCTGTTACAAGTTAACTCACCCAGAGTGCACCTAAGCTCCACTTACCTATACAAATAAATGTTTACACCAAAAAAAAAATAGCATTAAAAAAAAAAAAAACCAACATAAACCAAGAAAAGAAAAAGACATGAACCAATCAGTGAATCAGACAATGAATGTGGTATATAAAATACAATGAGTCAAATAGAACAAAAACTATAAAAAAAAATAAGAAAAAAAAATCTCAAATCGAATTTTAAAAATGTCATTCAATGTGTATAAATTGAAGATAAACCTAAACTTGCCATGCAGAAGTGGATTAACCCTAACCCTAACCTGGTACAACAGATTCTGTCTTTGCCTTGTTCAGTTAAAGCAAAGCAAGTCAAATCAAAATAAATACAAAGTTGGTATTACATAAGAGACAGTTCTAACCCTGAGCTATTTATAATTAGTCCATGGAGTGTACAGTATCCAGCTGATCAAAGTCATAGAGAATCTAATCTTCAATGGAACAGTTGACAATGAAAATTTTATTTTTCTACATACCAGTACTAAAGTAAAAAAAAAAAAAAACATTGTTAAAGTTGGATTACAACACTAATGTAGTCTTGACAATGCCCTCTGTAATATATCATGATATCTGTATTATTCATTTAAAAACTGTGTCACCAATCATTAAGATGATAAAGTTATTTTAAAAAATACAGAAGTTACTTTCGTACAGTAGTGAATAGTATACCAAAGGTAATAAATTAGTTAATTATTGGCCAGATTGGATTCAATGCCAGTGAGTTTCTAATTTCATTTGTCATGCAACCCAGTAACCTTCAATGTTTTCCAGTTGTTTTCTTGTCTTGTAATTACAATGAATAACCTGCACAAATGTTTACATATACTCCCCACACAAAAGAGCCATGCACAGAACTATAAGTGACTGACACCACTAGAACAAGAGATTTCATTCACCTATTATTTCATCCAAATTTTCCTCAGTGTAAATTAGTGGTTCTCGACCTTTAACACTCAGCGACCCCTTTTTGCGACCCCCCCCCTTGCAAGTGAAGAATAAAAGAATCAATCCATAATTTCGATAAGTCTTAGGCAACCCCTGGCAAATTGCCACTCAAGCCCCTAGGGGGTCACGACCCACAGGTTGAGAACCACTGGTGTAAATAGTCAGGTTTTATTGGATTTTGTTTGTTGCTGTTGACACCCCTCTGTGTACAGACCAATTCATTGACTTGTATAACAAAATACAGATCATAATGTACAACATAGTTTTGAAGAAACAGAGAAAAAAGACAATAATGGACCATGTTTACCAAAACCAAGACACCACATGTCTAAAACATTATTTACATCAAAATTCATTCCTAGTGGCTTATAATTCCTTAAGGAATAAAATAATAGTTGAAAGTATATAGTTATTTTTAGATGTAGCTTTAGTATTTGGTCTTAAAAGTTTTCATCAAAGCCTATATAAACATTATATTGTTTATATTTAGAAATAACCCTAACATCTTTTCATTAAAACAAAAAAGTGCAAGCCGATTCGAAACATATGAAGAGAATGACTGTACCATGACTATCTGCAGTACACTGGCTTTCACTTTATTCTCTGGGTACTTAGATATACTCTGTATAGAGCGAAACACACTGCAATGCTCCAGATGGAGGCACACACAGGATGCTTCACTCCACAAAAGCAGCCAACAAACAAGACATTTATAGCAAGATGTACAGCATCAGGTAAAAACCATACAATGTATACTACAAAATGACTACATAGACACTCAAAAAGAAAAGGCTCCACCACCGGTCAGGAGCTCCTTTTATATATGTTAATACATACAAATATTTGTCAAGATACAACTAGATTAATGAGATAATTAAAGCTCAACTTTTCATGCATCTAGTACAAAGAAAAAAAAAAAGTTTCACTTTCTTTGCGGCTCACTTCCCTCATAAAGAAATAATTTTGGAGACGTTCAAACCAAACCATATTAAAGCAGTTCAATGCAGTGAATACACCTGGAAATAAAAAACTGTGTTGACAAAGCTATACAGACAGAACAAATGTTCAATAGTGTCCCATTTATGTCTATGAACAGCCAAGCAAACATGTTTGCAGATTCAAAATGTTACTGAATTATAATTTGAGGACCAGTTTTGCTGTTAACATTATATCACAATATTCTGGTACTAACAGGGTGAAGTCGTGCAGGCTGGTATTTAGTGTGAGGCTACACCTTCAACACCAGATGGCCACTGTTATGGTCTGAATGAAATCTACATATTAATATACTAATGATATGACTAATGGTAATGTGCGCTTGGACAAAGACTTCAAAAAATGTTTAAAGTAACAACAAACACTAAAATGATCAACTCGTTGTCATATTATACAAATATGACCAGCCAATTGGCATGGGCCTTCATTACAGGAAAAGGCTAGAGGCTGGAATTCTCTATTTGCATCCATAGAAAAGAAAATGAAGCATACCGCACACTAAGGGTCAGTATAGAGATGGTTGACATGACTTTGACTAGTCCAGGTCACATGATTGCATTCAATACACTTTTTTTCCCCAATAGAATGATGTCAAATACTTGGCATATCAAATAATAGGAGGTAAGTCTTGTCTTTGTTTGTTTTCATCTTTTGATGGGGAGTGTTGATTGATTTATTTACATTATATTACATCGACTTCACTTAGCACAATTAGCTGAAGTGACACCCCAAGCCTGTACTGGAAATAGTATTCAAACATTGCAAGTCATATGCACATGGAAAATAAAAAATTGCTATGTACAAAAAAGTAAACAGCACACAAGGACATGATATATTTTGAAGTTAGTGATAAATCAAATGATGGTTAAAAGGTATGCAAAAATAATGGATTATTTCCGAGATACACTGAACATTTAAAACAAAACAGTTGAAAGAACTGCCAAGATTAAAGCGCTTTTGCACAATCATTTTGAATTTAGTCCTTACTAAGAAAAAAAAAAAAATCAAGTGACATAAAACCTGAAAGTTTAGGAAAATAAACCTGTACATATTTAAACTTGAACTGGTACACCAGTATTCCACGTCTTGTGTTCTTTAAAGGGGATTCTTTTCTTTAATACAATTATCAGCTAAATTCTCAAATTCATAACAAAGCACACACACACATACCTCAAAGCTGGTTTTAATTGGATTTAGAATAAATAAAAGGGTAACCAAATGAAAACAAAAGAAGGGGAGTATCAAAGTATAGAGTTTATCCCTGCCGGTTTGAAAATGAAACTATGGATGATAATGAGATGCTCTCAATAAACACAAAATGGACACATCACACAAGATCTACTCTGCATGCTTGGATAACATGCTAGGAATATACAGACTCACAACCTTCTACAAGAAATATTGAAATTAGATCCAAGCAACTGTGTAGTTGTAGGGGAAAGTAATCCCACTGAAAGTGAAAGTGCTAAGGGGAATGACTAGCAGGCTGTCAGTCTTACAACAAGAAGGTCACACTCTTTAACCTTTCCTTTACCCACTGAATAATTGGCTTTTCAAAAGTTCAAATATTCCTCAAAATGCAAAACAACATACACACAATTAAGACAACACAGTAAGACAAAAATAATGAATAGAATAAAATGGTGCTTCTCAATGTGTAAGGAAGGGGTGGGACAAATGATGGTTTTATTTATCCCACTGTGGAGATAATGACCCCTTCAGATAGTGTACAGTTCATAGACATAACAATGAAATGCTTAACATTACATGAAAAAAAAAAACAGCACCATTTCGAAATTATTCACAATATTTGAGGGATGTTACCATTAATGTAAATCCTTTTTTTCAAAAAAATAATTGAGGTAACCTCTAACTTCTCAAATAACTTTCTCCGCAAACTGTCAAGAGACCTGTTACTTAATGCTTAAGAATCTTATTTTTTAAAATAAAGAATTGAGATGAGGGGGGAATACTGCAAGGCTTTTATCATTAGAGTGATGAAATACTTTTGATACACAAAATGATTTTGATTCAACAAGAATCGGCAGAAAAAATATACACTAGAACAAAATAACTATTCCATGATATTGTATCGCTTTTTTTTTTTTGGCTAAGACAGCAATTCATTTCCATCTGCAGATTGGCACAGTACATTACTATTAAGTAGTAACAGTATGGACTTCTAATGGAGCTGTCACACACCCCTGCGATGGTAGTCAAAAAATAATGTTCTCAAATTCTATGAATGTATTAATGATGGATGTCAATGTAATGCATATGTAATGCATATAGAGATACAACTATGGCAATAACAAACATTATAACTTATGGAAATTTTTTTTTCTCTCAAGTTGGAATATGAGCAAATTAAGAAAGAAAAAAAAAAACCTGACATGTAGTTAGGTGATGGTGAAATAAATATATCTATATAGATGGGTGATTGCTTACCTTTAAATACATTCAACATAGAAGAGTGTATAAAGCCAGCCTAAGACTTACATAATATATAACTAAATTAAAATGTGCCAAATAAATGACACATTAGCACTATAGAAATATGACATTAGGTATGAAGAAGTCAGAGACATGAAAATTACACTACATGTCGTACTGATTGATAGAACATAATTAATACAAAACCTATTGTTAATCTGTTTACTAGACTTCACTTTTTTATTTTATTTTTGAAATCCTCTTAAAGAATCACTAACTCCTATGCCCAAGATTGAAGTTACAATAGACATAAGTTCTTTTAAAACATAAAATATATATTCACATGAACAAATTTTGAAACCAGCAAAAATGTGTACAATGAAGGATTTTGAGGGGATATCATTATAGATATTCAAAGTAAAGTATCCAGTATACAGACTGGCTACACAAACACACACATTCAAGTGAGGAGATGGGGGTCAGCTGGGTCAACTAGCTAGATACAGCTGATGTTTTGTTTTTCCCCATGGTCACACTTGAGGCTGACCACAAATGGCAAGCTGTCAATCAAATGTGTAGCAAGCCTAAACTCACTGATAGACCTAGTGTTATGTCCCTTTCCACAAAAATGCAATGTGAAAGTTTTGCCAAAATTTATAAGATTTTGCTATATAAGCAAAACTTAATTCAAAACTGCTTACAGTTAAATAAACAATAAAAATTCATAATGTATTGATACTTTGTTGAAATGTTGAAACTATGAAAAAAAGGGGGAGATTTCTGCTAAAAAAAAAATATTTTTATTTTTAGCTTTCTAACATAAATTTTGCTGCCCAATGACCTCCTTTCCTCTTCATCTATAAAACTTAAGTTTTATGTACACACATGACAGAATAAAATTTTAAAGATATAAATCTATGTCACATGGTGATAAGTTTTTCACTGAAAAACTAAACAAATATTTGTCCAGCACTTATGAACAGCATTTCACGTCACCATTTCATTATGGCTGTTAGGCATTGGACTGGTGCCTAGGAAGGTCTTAAAAGGCAGTAAATGCATACACCAATACATCCAAGTTTGAACTAACCACAACAATGGATACAGAAAGTGGCCAGCTTTTTCAGTGAGGTGATTTCAAATATTCATATATATATATAAATATATATATATAGACTATAATGTCCTCATTTGGCAGGTTAAGTTCAAACTGGAGGTAGTGTATGCCCATCTTCTAGAGCATGTCAGCTCTAAGGAAGATGAAGCCATGATGCCTATGATGATAAAGCAAGGCTGAACCAAACGAATATTCTCTGGAGGTGTTTCCTATTGGCTTCAAGAATGCAGTCTACAAAGTGTGAACATATAAACAATGAGAGCTGATGAGAGACACAGGATGTTGCCTGATGGAAGATGGTAATAAGACATACATCTGGCATAGATTTGGTCCAATTTATTATGAGACATTAAATGGCTGCCTTTGGTTGTTGTTACTTGTTTGTGGAATTGAAACAAAAAAAAATGCTGTTGGTTCCTCCCTCATGCTGTTTTTCCATACTGACTTTTTTTTTTTATCAAAGTGTTTTATTATTTACAGTTGAATGGGCGATGGCAGAACTTGGGTTTGATTTTCTAGCAGGAGAATCACGATGCAGCCACTTAAGTCCCTTCTCACGTCATGTCAATGAAACAGTTCAGATCGTTGAGCATGACGTCAGTCCAGTGTCGCCACATGGGGGACACTAAAGAATTGGAAAAACCAAGCAAGGCAACTCTAGCAGGTGCACAGACTACCGAGGTGTAGATGTGAGTTATCTTTAGTGTCTGACCAAGTGATAGGAGTCCAGGCCATTATGGGACTCTTGTCTGCCATCATTTCTATTTACATCCTCAATGTTCCACTAACATTGGCTATGTCCACTGATGTGGAGAGGGAGGAAGCTCAGTGCCAGATGCTACTCTTGCACTGAAACAAAAGTAAGACAAAATGTAATCATTAATATTACAGTAGGAGAAATATTGATAAATAACTAAATAACATAAACAACATATAGACTATAATAGCTAGATCATTCATTATAACTTTGCCTTTTTATATTCCATGCACACAATAAATATGTTCTAAACAAGCCATTAATTTAGATACCCGTGGAAGCTCTATGGTTTAAATAAAGATACAATGATTTCAATGGATGGTATATGGGTACTAGATTATGTCTCAATTGATACCAAGAGAGACTATGGGCAATTTGGATGGATTGATGTATGGATTATCTAAACATTGCAACAGAAAATCTAATCCATCTATGGATTATCAGAACATAGCAACAGAAAATCTAATCCATCTATGGATTATCAGAACATAGCAACAGAAAATCTAATCCATCTATGGATTAACTAAACATTGCAACAGAAAATCTAATCATCTCATAATGGTAAAAACAAACAAGTGAATATTAAAAAGTGAAATTGTAATATGAATGAAATAGACATTCAATTATTGTTAAGACTTATGTCTATCATAACAGTAAAAATGTTTCTGCATGTGCAAAGAACATTTTGTACGTTTCTAACCCAATTTTACACAAGTCCATTTTTTGGTTCAGTTAAGTCTCATGAGTTGAAACTCCTTGGTGATGGTTCAATTATTTTATAGCTGAACAAAATTTATAAAATAAATAAACATAAATACTTTTTTTTTTGTTTGGTTTAGTTACTCGCCCAGGCCCAGCCGGGGGGGGGGGGGGGCGGAAATTTCTAAATCCTTCTGGGCCTCCACTTGAGGGGGGCCCCTATATAAGTGGTTATTACATTAAATATTACACAAAATGCAGGGGGCCCAAAGAGTTCAAGCCTCCCCCCGGGCCCCCAAATGATGGCAATATCTAACTATGCCACTGCTTACTAGCCTGGGACTTAATTACACAGCTTCTATCCCAGTAAGTACACTTATTGTTGGCATACAAAATAACTGTGCAATACCGGTATTTGGTTATTATAAAAAAATTTAAAGGTTTTCCCAATGTAAAAAAATGTTCTTCTAAATTTTGTTTACAAGTTTCAGCTGCCCTTAGAGAGTTGAAGATAATTTACTTCCTAATCTGAACCCCCACCTACAACGACGGACCATCAAGACGACTGAACGACAGTCCAGCACACATACCACATAAACAATCTAAGACCAGCTAATGTAGTTATCCAGCCCTCATCATTCCTTACTAGCAAAAATCAAGCTTATTGAATGTTAAAAGTATTAGGGTTATTCACCGCTGAGCTATGCCAACTACTTCTCAGTTCTCTAAGTCAAGTCACCAAGAAATTCTGGCCTTTCAGTTCATTATAAGTTATTCTATGACTTAAAAATCCTGTGTTTTCAAACCTAAGAGTGGATGAATTCTTCTATTTAGTGGGTAGTTGTTTATAAATAAAATATTTCTTTTAACCAGTTCACTTGCTAAAGTGTTAGTAGAATGCTTGGCTTAGTGAGTCTAAATCAGCATTTCTCAACTTTCCAATACCTCTTAATGTTCTTTACCAACAATTCCTAAACCAATAATACTTTTTTTTTTTACAGTTGTGAGAATTTGTTTTCTTTTTAAACTATTACTAATTTGTTTGTTTTTTTTCTATTGCCCTCATTAATATTCATGGTTTACCCCCAGGTTGAGAAACACTGATCTAGATAGATATATAAATAAATATATATCAGATGAATGAATGACAAAATGATAAAAGACTAAGTACAGTACTATAGATGAGCCAATCACACAGCTGCGTAAGGTGGTAAAGAAGATCGCTGGCTGATGTTGCTGGCCTGAGAATGCATCTGCCAAGATTTGCCTCCCTTCACAACACTGGAATACATACAGAGAGAGGACTGTCAACTAACAATCTGTCAGGTAGGAGCAGGGGAGTTGACCAATGGTCAACTAACAATTTGTTAGGTAAGAGTAGGGAGTTGACGAATCTTTCAAATGACAACCAACTTTTAAATAGTTTACAATGCTGGAAGGTCCTTGTAATGGAAAAAGTTTTCTTTCAGAAGAGGGTTAGACAGTTTATAGTAAGGAAATGGTGTATTTTAAGAAATGATTTACTTTAACAAGATAGTTTGCTTTAAAAAAAATTTACATACCAAAAAAATATTTTTTTTTGTAATGGAAAGGAGGAAAATATTGAAGGTGGAATCACACAGAAAAAAAAAAGCAATTGACATTCACAAAGAAGGGAGCTTAAAATTAATATTACACATAGCAGCATTGAGGAAAAAAAAATAAAACAGCAACTGATTGAGCTTTCAAATCTTGAATATAATTAATATAAAGTTTTTGTTGCTTATATTTATTTATTTTGTTTCAGCAAATGATGAATGTCAAAAAAAAAAAAAAAGATTGTTTCTAATGCAACCATTGCTGTTTCTAATGCAACCATTGCTGTTTCTAATGCAACCATTGCAGCTGAGAACTGAAAGGTGGACAAAAACAAGGGAGGCAAAATATGGCAAAAGCATTCCCACTGGAAAATGGTTTAAAAAAAAAAACAGAGCAATTTTAAGTAAAACAAGTTGAATAGATATTAATTTGTTACTGTTGGTTAGAATAGACAGAAACAGAAACATTAATTTGGAGGTTATTGACATACATAAATGTTTTAATCCTGAAAATTCTGGCTAACAATTACATATTTTTTTATAGTTCTTAGTTTTAAAAAAAAAAAGCACTGCTTGAGTTTCAATATTGGTTTTATATAGTTAAAAACATTATTTCTACATTTGAAATGTATACGTTTCAAAGAACTTTATTTATTAAATCAAAGTCAAAATCAATCTGACATAAATTAGTAAAATAATTGGGAGGCAAGAATAAATATTTCAAACAACCAGCCACTGGGCAAAAATGGAACCAATTAGTAAGTTGCCTTCCTTAGTTAGTGTGAGGAAACAAAACAAGGAAAACATTTTTTTTAAATGTAATACAACATATTATACATTAACTGGTAATACATTTATTTTATTTTTTTTTCCCATTTATTAAAAAAATGTTAGGTTTAAACCGGGTATCGAACTTTGTGATTTTGACAAGTTCAGCTTCGTGAATGTAAATCATTACTGAATTGGCCAGCAAGCAATGCATACTGTAGCAATTATTTATTGATATTATCATTCTATGGACATCGAGATCTAACACTAGACTTAAGACTTCTGATTTAGAACTATTTAAATCTAGTCAAGATCTACTTTTATATCTAGAATCCAGATGTAATCGATATTAGGTTTACCTTACAAAATATAAGTACCGGTAAAGCTTAGATAATCTTTAAATAAATTTAAAGCAACTCTGAACATTAATCCTTACATTTGGAAAGTCCCAAACGTGATAGTCCTTTCAAAACCAATGGTGGCTCTAGAGCTTAGTCTACTACTCAACCCAAATTTTTATTTATTTGCTTTACACTTTGAACAATTAAAACGCTCAAACTAGAGTATTCTCCATGTGGCCATCAAGCTAGTAATTCTTTTCTCAGCAATAAATACATTAACTGTTTATAGGAAAAAAGTTAGATCCGTTTTTTTAGGTTCCTGGATCCAGGTTCCATGAAGTTCTGACTTGAATAGGGATATTGTAGACACTGTAAAGTTTCAAGGCACCCAGACTAAGTAAACAAACCAGCCTGAGAAAACACACACACATAAATCTACCTACCTTTGTATTTTGGCTAATGCTGCACCATGGGGGTTCAGGCACAATGGTAATTTATTTGTGCTACGATGCTGATGATCTATGATAAATTTGTACAATTTTTCTGAAAAAATGTATAAAAGTTAAAAAGTGAGTTCTTTAATTACACTCACAAAAGATGTGTTTCACAGAAAGTAAAATATTTTTCTAAAGGAAGCCCAGCTTCAAGCACAAGAGACTGCTCATTCATTCTGTGTATTAAAAACTCATTGTCATTCAAACAATTTGAAAATATGAAGAAACAAAATAAATAAGGCTTTTAGTTTAAATAAAATAATATTTTTTAAAAAGTCATGTGTACAACCAAAAAAATATTTATTTTTTCTTATAGGATACAGATGTTACCTCAAAAGAGAAGATGATTATGTTCTACAAAAAGACCATAATGAGCATAAAACACTTAGATTCAAACCCCCATTCACAATACTGCACAATAAACCAAGGACTGTGGTAAAACTGATTGTACCTAACAACCAATACACTAAGAACTTTCCTAAATGTAAATCACAAACATAAAACTAAACACAAAACTTAATGACAGGGATGATTTATGCTAAGACGATGCATGTATTTGGTCATTACTAAAGCCAATAAATAAAGAATTAAAAGCAAGTCATGGATTCTGACAGGCACAACTAGATGCTGACCTTTCACCCTGCTGACATTTGTTAATGACTTCTCAAAGCTGTAATCAAATGGAAGAGTACAATTGGGCTCAAGGTCGCCACAAAAATTGCGTCCCCCTGTGCCTGGAGTACAGCAAGTACACATACAAGAATGAAACCTCAGGCGCCCTTCATCCAGGTAGGGGTGAGTCAAGGCATCAGCCGCTGTTATTCTTTTGTTCTGGAAGAAATACAACAGTCAAATCATTCTTACAACTGTTTTTGAATTTGAAATGCTTCTTTGGTAAAAACAATAGGATTGGGAGAAGAAAAATGTTTTCCCATACCCATGCTGTGAGGAAACGTAAATATGGATGTGATTAAAGAAGTGAACACAAAATGAAAAAGACATTTAGTACTTGAGTTCCTTGGAGTTAAAAAGTATTGAAGATAAATTTAGAAATCTAAAAAAAAATGTTATGATTCTTTCTTTGGGAGGCGCAGTGGCTGAGCGGTAAAGTGCTTGGCTTTTGAAGCGGGGATTTTTAATTTCGATATCTTTGGGCGCCTCTGAGTCCACCCAGCTAATGGGCACCTGATATTAGTTGGGAAAAAGTAAAGGCGGTTGGTCATTGTGCTGGCCACATGACAGCCTTGTCAACCATATACCACAGAAACAGATGACCTTTACATCATCTGCCCTATAGACCACAAGGTCTGAAAGGGAAACTTACTTATTCTTTGTGTTTAGATACTGGTATCGGTGTTTTTAGAATAAAGGCTTAATGTGAACAAATTATGTATTCAGAGTACCTGGTACACTATTACAAATTATCTTAATTTTCATTCTGTTTATAATCAAAACTTTGCTAATTGCAGCTACACAGAAGGAGCACCCCTAAGTAATAGGTTCCATTTTATATACTTATTTTTATTGTTATATTCTCTACAAGACCTTTTAAATCAGTAATGATTGATATATGAATCTCTGTAGGAATATAAAGTACTCTACTCTTTCTTAATCTTTGGTCTCAATGATAATGCCTTATAATAAAATGATATGTACCGGTACTCAAAACACTTCATTTTTAAACACTATATGAACTTACTGGATTCAGTACTAACATCCTACACAGTAGATGGACTGCTTCATGAGTGGCCTGTTCAGACAGAGCATAAAAATGGTTCAGGGAAGCTGGCTTGTGTGGTCGTGAGCGAATGTAATCTCTGGCCCCTTGGCAGGCAGTTGGCATGTCTTCAAAGGATGGAGTGCCCAGCACTTCAGTGATTCTATCCAGCTGGAGAGAGAAACAGTAGAACTTGTGCAAGTCCAAACTTAGAAAATTACATGCTAGAAAGTAGGTCAATGTTGGATAATAATATTGGGTCCATGATGTGCACTACATATAGAAAAATTACATGCAAGAAAGTAGGTCAATATTGGGTAATAATATTGGGTCCATGATGTGCACTACATATAGAAATACCCACTCTGTTGCAAGCTGCATTGCATGCTCTGTTCATGTAATTTACAGGGCTCAGCAAATACAGTAAGTGGAATGCCTATTTTTTTTTTTATTTTAACTAAAAGAGAGTTAAAGATAAAAAAAACAACAACCTGAATTTATGACTTAAAGGATCAATGGTCAGATAAAGAAAACTTCACAACTAAACACTATAAATGTCAAAAGTTTTGAAGATTCAGGTCTTCCAAACTCATTTAAAACTTTTTATCTTCCATATGACTTTGTATTCATAAAATTCTTGATTGAATGCTATTGAATTATCCCATTAAAATTAATAGAACTCAATCTAGTGCATTGATTGTATGCAGTTGTATTTTATTTATTAATCTCCAGCATGAGAATATACCAAAGAAAAGAAACACTTTCATTAAATTTTGATGAATGTACAATTTTACAGCCTAATTTTAACATCTTGGTCAATTTTATTTCAATGTTTAATGAGTGCATGAAATCTAAACATTTTCAGAAAATGTAAAGGTGTTATTAAAGTTAGCCAATAAGACAAGAATTAGCAATCTTAACTAAAATTGTTTATACACAAAATGTACATAACTCCTGAGTTTGTAAAGAGAGCAACCCTCCACCTCCTCAACTTCTAAAGCATTTTATTGAAACCAAGTCTTAACAAAGCATGTTTTAGAGCATGCTTAGGACAGACCCTGCATATGTGAAAGACAAAACACAAGACAAACTCACACCACTATCAAGTTCAATAAAGACTTTGCACATACTCTTGACAAGGCCAATCATCCAAACCATAGCAAAAGCCATCCACTGTTTACCCCCCCCCTCCCACAAAAAAAAAAGAGGGACAAATGCATTATTTCATGAGCTAGACTTGTGTGACATACAAGAAAAACATGGCTGTCCCACTGAAAAAACTCGTCTTCCATCATATACAAATCATTGTTCACACAAGACAAACTAATTAAACTTCATCATTCATTATCAAAGAGCCTTGCACACAGACAAACAAAAACACAGCCATCTGACAACCTACTGACCTAAATGACTGAATTTTCTGATTGAAGGAAAGAAAGAAAAAGAAAAAAAAAAAAGCTTTTAGTGGAGAAAGAAGCCTGGAAGGCAAAAAAAAAATGCAGGGGAGAGGGTGGGGGAGTTAAGGGGGAAAAAAATCAATGACCTGTCAGAGCCTTGGTGCCTGACAAAGAACTGCTATGTTAAAACTGAGAGGGGGGTGGGAGGGATGTAGAACAGATTGGATGGAATCAGAGAAGGAAGACTTGGGGGGGGATGGCCAGGGAGGGGGGAGTTCTTACAAGATATCATCCAGGGAGGAAAAAAAATGAAAGATGTGTTTTGTAGTAAGAGGTAGTGGGTGTGGCAGGACCACTCTTTATGTTATAGGAGGGAAAGAGAGAGAGAGAGAGAGAGTAATTGGTGGAAGGGTATACAGTGGAGGATGACTCAAGGGTAAAAGATAATAAAAACAAATGAGGCTGAAAGTGAGAGATAGAGAGAAAGATAATGGGGAAGGGAAGAGACACATAAAGAGATGGTCAACACAAGTAACACTCAGATAAGAAACTATGAATGAACTAGATATCTGTCATAGATGTTCAGTCAACTAAAGTACAAAGTAACTGATTTATGCAGAGTGAATGGTACGCATGATATTTTACCATCTACCCTGGCCCTGAGTATCAATGCTGATTTATCATTTAGACCTAGCTAAATTATAAACAATTAGATCTAGCTCTAAATTAACAAGGACTCATTTCTTGAAATAATGAGACACAACATCATGCAATGGTTACAATTGTAAGCTGGATCTATAGCCTATTCTAAGAGGGGGGAAAACAATTTCGGCAATTTTTTGGCAGAACGTTACCCTTGATTTCACTGCAGGCTCTACATTTTTGTCTATATGAATTATGATATAGACTCTATCTAGATCTAGATCTAGAAATAAATAAAACTTCTGAATATTCGTTAAGATATTGCCAAAATTGGTTATTGGAGTGTAATTTATTTTCAGTCAGTAAAAAAAAAACTAACGTTTGCGCTCCCATCAAGTGGACAATGACGCCTTAGTTCTAAGTGATCAATTGTTGATTTGACAATAAAATCAAGAGAGGCTCAGCCTACAATAAGGAGAAGAAAATATTTGCATGGTCCATATAAATCATCTTCACTGAACTATCCGTGCTGCACTGACATAGAGAAACTCAGCTAAGACAATTACTTCCTTCACAGCCTTACAGCAGACGACAGCTAGGAGGGAAAGTAACCAAGTAATGCTCTCTCAAGATTAACGATTATTCCAGTTGTGTTCAGCCTGGCGTAGCGGCTTCATTAATGACAGCACCAAGCCTTCCAATTTTTTTTTCTTTTCCCTTGAGAAGAGCTGGCACTTGGTCTCGTATTAGTGAATGTTGAATATGGGATGAAAAGCACGAAGGCCCATCCTACTGCCAGTTTTCCATAACAGTGAGGCCAGCGGAAATGTAATCAGAAATTGTGGGACGCTTTGAGTTCGACAATATTTACCAATCCAGCACTACTTAAAGCCTAGTTGCTTAAAATAAAATAAAAATGTACCGCTCCGCCGATCCGAATTTCGGAATATAATCCCATATAAATATTAATACGGGTCTGCTTTTTGATATTTTGGGGTTTTGGCACATCGGGACATGACTTTGTCCTAGTCTATAAGGGTCTGCAAAAACAGGTTTGAAACTGAATGAACGATGTTGAATTCCTCCCTCTCTCTGAGAGAAAGTGCGGACATCTCATCACGAAAGCGTCACTGCCCTTCACTGATATTGTTTGTAGTAATGCGCAAGTGCACCAATCTAACAAAAAATTGTGCAAACACGCTTATGTGCACATTTTGTTTTCACATGCATTTTCGTCTGCTCATTTGGTGGACAAAGAAATTACAGAACTGGTACTTCAATCTGTTCAGTAGTCGGGGTCGGGGGTCACACAGTGCACGCACTTTGTAAACGGTTTGTAATCGAATCCTCTTTTACTGAACGATCCTCATTAGTCGATCTCAACCATATTCATCAACAAGGAGATTTCTCTAAACCAATTAAATCTAGTCAGTTTATAAGTACACATGCTGTTGATATTTTCATGCCAATAAAGGTGTTTCGGCTTTACGTTTATGTTTATCATTTTTATATATGTCTATATTCATTTTATTTATAATAACCATCGGTATATATATGACAAGGTTTTAGCCGATGATGTGTTAAGTCTTAACAAACAGAAACAACTACAGAGGAGCGAGGATCAATGTTTGTACGAGATAATGTTCGGTAATTCAACACCTTCCCACTTTTTGAGTTACCCACTTCTGCTAGGAAAAAAAAAACTAGGCGGGTTATCACGTACAGTTATTGACACACTTTATGACAAGGTTATGGATGGATGATCAAATAGGAATTTCGGGGTATCAATATAGATTTTTTTTATTTCAGTAAATAAAAAAGTTTTTCTTTCCCCCGGAAGCACTGCACTACACAGTCACTTTTTTAAACAAAGAAACGTCTGCCGGAGTCGGGCGGCCATGACTTGCACGCGCGAGCACCGACTTTTTTAATCACGATAGGCAGGCTATAACTAAAGAATGGGTCAAATCTGTTACGCTAATTTGCAGCGGCGGATGTTCAAATGTGTGCAATGAACGTATTAGCGCCTTGTCGCTCAAGCGGAACTTGTAATAGCCTCTCAGGCTGACAGTAAATTTGATGCATCTTTGAATAAACTAGGCTACATAATGGCCGTGGCGGCATGGACGGTTCTATAAACGATTCTCACAAAATAATTACACAGGACTTCCCGATGATGTTACTAGCGTACTCTCCAGGCATAATTATTATTTCGCCTTTTTACTTTAGGATGTAGCCCATAGACTATATATAGTCTATGATATAGCCAAATGTGCAAAGGAAAAGTATCTCTGTAGAATATTTGTAGTACACAAATAACAAACTAGTGTTTAAGAGGGTAGACATATTAGGAACTGCATTTATTACGTAAACACCAGCGGTGCTGCACTGACGCGCTAGTGTGCAAATGTACATATAATACTATTATGTTACATCTCTCTTCTTTAATTTAGAAAATCTATTTATCAGAATAACTAACAAACTAAACTAGTCAACTAAAAAGTCAATTCACAAATCAAGTTCACAGATCAAGTCTCTTAGGTTTGTTAACTACTCTGCCTGAGCGTGTTACGTAAGGTTCATGAGGTCTAGAGGTGTTAGAAGAAGCAGTGTGTAGTGGTGGCTCAATATCTAGCGTAGTTTGTAATCTTGGACTCTCTAGATGTTGTGGCTCCAGTTGTTCTGACATGTCATCTGGAAAGTCATAATTATTGTCATATCTATTTCCAACCATGTTGTATGGAAGGTCTGGTGTCTTGGTAGGCATTAGTGGTTCTGACACATTTTGATTCTGATGTTCAGCACACCTGCTACAATACCTAACTGTCACTTCAATGTCTGCATTCATGCCTGGCCAATACATGACTTCTCTGGCTCGCTGCTTACACTTCACTATTCCTAAGTGACTCTTGTGAATCAGATTCAGCATGTATTACGTAAGCTTGGTGGCATGACAATTCTCAGACCTTTGTATATGATACCATCCGAAGTTGATAACTGGTCTCTTGAATCCCAGTATGGCCTGACTTCAATTGCAGTCTCGCTTCTTGTGTCTGGCCAACCAGTCATTATTACTTCCCGAAGCATTGAAAGTTCCTTGCTTGTACATTCTTGAATTTCACTGTATTTCGTATCACTAACAGATATCATATGCACTGAATCATCTGTAGATTCACATGTCTGTGTAATAGTTCGTTGTAGTAGTCCTAAGCATTCTGCAGTGTCACCACTCAAAATGTTCTCTTGGCAAATGTCTACTACTTCAAACCTTGTTTTCATCTCTTGGGTATTATTCTTCAAAGGTAACACCACTGCTCCTAAAGTCTTAATAACATGATTAGTGTAAGACTTGAGTGACTTTGCTGAATAACCAAGTTTTACTTTGTCTTTGAGCTTTTCAAACTCTGACTTGACAAGAATGTTACATCTTGCTCCAGTGTCGATTCGGAAAACCAATGTCTTTCCATGTACGACCAGTTTTACAGTCCACTTGTCGTCAATGACATTGATGTTCTCAACTTTACCCTTCTTAGACTGGCAACTTGCAGTGCTAATAGGTATAATATTTTCATCACTGTGGCTGTCATCTTCATCTTCTATTAGATTAACATTGCGTCTTTTTCTGCACATTTGATACCAGTGGTTTTTCTTCTTGCAGAAATTGCATGTGGTTTCTATTGCTGGACACTTTCCTTTTTTATGGTTCTTGCCGCATTTACTACATAGCCTTTCTGAGTTATTTTGGACTTTTGCTTGAGTACATTGTGTGACTGTCTCTTGATTGCTAGAACTTCTTGGCCCCTAAACATTTTCACTTGGCTTTGCGACATCTCATATTGTTGTCCTATTTCTATAGCCTTGCTAAGGGTCAACTTCTGTCCCTGATCAAGTAGTCTTAATTGTACCTTTTCGTGTATGACCCCACTAATGATCAAATCAATAAGCATATCATCTGGGTTGTCATACTCACAGTCCATAATGAGAAGCTTTAGATCTTTAACAAAGTTATCAAAACTTTCTCCTTCTAACTGCTTTCTCTGATGTGCTCTAAATCTAGAAACTCTTTTATTTTGTCTTGGCCTTATGTAGTCTTCTATTTTCTTTAATAGCACTTGCGGATCTCCCTCTTCACTATCTGTAATATTTAGAGTTTTGTAAACTTCACGGCCTTGTTGACCTATCCACATTCCCAGCCATCCGGCTTTTTGTTTACTATCGGCACCAGCTAACGGTCCTTTGAAACAAAAGCTCACCTGCTGTTGGAATCTTAAAAACTCTTGATACAGATCTTTAGCATTCCAATTCAAGATTGGTTGCTCAAAATAAAAAGAAGCCATTATTAGATTACTAAAAACCTTTGTCTGGACAGCTTTTTAAGTTTACACCTGACACCATGTAGAATATTTGTAGTACACAAATAACAAACTAGTGTTTAAGAGGGTAGACATATTAGGAACTGCATTTATTACGTAAACACCAGCGGTGCTGCACTGACGCGCTAGTGTGCAAATGTACATATAATACTATTATGTTACAATCTCCACGAGAAGGAAGTGATCTATGAGACAAACCACAGCTGTTTAGCGAAAGAAAGCTGTCAATAAACAACACTAAAAAATACAACTGAATGGTAATGAAGTTTTTTTTTTACTTTAGCCAGGGGCCTAGTTAGAAATTTTCCATCGTTCGGGGGCCCGTGGGGCTTGACCTCTTTGGGGCCCCTGCATTTTGCGTAATAGTTAATTTTTAGTGCAAAAAACACTCATTAGGGGGCCCCTCTCAAGTGGGGGGCCCGAAGGATTTTCAAAATTTCCCCCCTCCCTAGCTACGCCACTGACTTTAGCCCCCTAACATAGCCTCTACAACAATTTAAATAATACCCATGTAAAATTCCATCAAAATTGGTCAAATTTCGTAATTTCTATAAACACAATAGGCAGCCAACAAAGTGGTAGAGATATCAAATGTGCAGTATAGATCTATAAATATATATATCAGCAAAGGATTGGAAGAAGTTCCTTGAGATATCTAACCCCAACAACCATTTCAACAAATCCAAAAAATGTGTGCATTAACGCGCACACACACGTACACATTTGTTCTAGTTCTACTAAATAAGTTGATACCGTGACCCCCACCAACACACACATCCCTTTTCCTCCGACCATGACCCAGTTGGCCTGTCGTGAACTCCAGCACCAGCCGGCAAAGACATACATATTTATGACGAGAAGGTGGGGGGGGGGGGGGGAAGAGAGAGGTCGAGTGAGCCTCAACACTGAAACTTGGCAGGACACTTGCTACACGAAAACAGAGAAGTGGATGCTGAGACGTTTTTCAGGTTGTTTCTAAGTTTATCTACAATCATAAGTTCTGTGTTTACAAAAATTATAAATGTAGTAATAAGTTCTAAATAAATGGCTGGTGTATTTAAAAAAAAAAAAGTTAAAGAAAATGTGTGGTATGCTATAGTAATTATCATCACCAGTTTGAGATTTCCTGCTATCTATTGCTTTTAGTCCATCTGTTACAAGTCCAAATGTGTGTGTGTGTTTGCGTGTGTGTTTATCAAAAGATCAGACATTACTTTGAAATGTATTAATTTATTTCTAATTATGCATGAAGATAGCACAGATTGCTCCCCCTTCCTTCCCCCCCCCCCTTTTCACAAACTCTACTGGTATACGACTAGTAGACCTTTTCACTCAATACTTTTAGCTGTCAAGCAGAATAAGATTAAGGACAGCTTAAACCCCTAAATTGAAATACATGATTTAAACTGATTTTTTCTGTTCTAAATTATTTAAAGTGATGTAAATGTTAGAAAAAAAATATTTTGCCTACAAATTTGTGTATATTTATGAAGAAAATAATTTTTTTTATGTAATTTGAGGCAAAAACAACACAAAAATATGTACATTTTTGTACACAGTTTCTCTAAAACTACCAGAGATATTCAATAAAAACTTTGCACATTTATAGTTTATTATATCTAAATCTATGTAAACTAGAATAAATATGATTGCAGCAAAAATAATATTTTTTTTAAATTTTACAAGTTTGCAATGGACTTTTTCTTAAAAAAAAGAGGGGGTAGGGGAAGGAAAAAAATTTTTGGTACAAAAGTATTATAGATATAGAAATAACTGTAGTTCAGTGAGATTTACATATTACCCTGCAGCTGTGTGCCAAATTTCATACAGATATAACAATAACTTTTAGAGATATGATGTACAAGAGAATTTTTTTTTTTGAAAATGAGTATTTTGAGAAAATGATAAAAATGTGATTTAAAAAGCTGACAATTCTAAACTATGTTATTTTAATGATCTCCTGCTATATAATAATCATCATTTAGGTCTCTAGTATTGGTTTTGTTACTTTTTTTTTTAGTTTCTGGTACATTTAATTTTTTTTCCGCTCTCACAATACGTGCCCTGTCAATATTTTTAAACGCAGAATGACCAAAATAATATATTTAAGGTTTAAAATGTTGAAAATATGTATTTAACCAGTTTTCCTTTATTTAAATACAATAATACATTTAAATATATGAATTTCCTATCCATTTTAGCCTACAAAAAATATATTCAGGTTATTTATCTATTATTATGTGGCGAAATGATTCATTGGCATTTTGCGTTACACTATGTAAACATGTATAATATAAAGCAATATACTTCTCAACAAAACAAATTTTATTTTATATTTTATTATACTTTAACATTCTGACTCTAAAGAGCTGCTCATATCTTAGAAACTGGTCCCAGTGGTGGATTCATATCAAATGCAGCAACACCCTTTATTTTCATGAATGTCACAGAATGAAGATTGAAAGAAAAAGTGTTTATTTCCCAAAGCTTATGGCATGTTAAAAACAACTTCATACAACAATAAATTAGGAGTTGATTCTTCAGTATCCTAAATATATTGTCTGATTCACAACAAGAAACAGTGTTTTTATAGGTCCACTATCAGGTCTATCCAGATACATCTATATGTCCATAGACACTGAGCAAGACCTATTGTTGACAAATATTCTAGATCTAGATAAGTTGATGTAGAAAATGGCATTGTCATTGTTATTGTTGGAGAAATAGATCTAGAGATCAGCCAAAGTTGCTGACTGTATTTTATATAGTAGATCTTTAGAATTTAGTTCTAGGTATAGAGTCTAGATCTAGATCCATTTCCATAACCATGTTTTCATTTGTTTGGGACTGAACTTGAAAGTCTGAAGTCTTAAGATTTATTATTCTAGATCTGCCACTGCCACTGGTAATCTGGATCCAGACTAGTTAAATCTAAATCTAGTTTTTGAAGTAGAAAGCATTATCAGAGTCGAAATTGTGATCGATGAATAATGACTGTAATTTGACCATGAGAAGCCCACGACACGTAGATTTACTAGATTAACATTTAGATAAGAATTTTAGAATTAGACCTAGGCCTAGGCTAGATCTAGATTCTAGAGTCTAAGTGAGTCCAGGCCCATTTCTAGATCTAAGAGATTTAGATTTACTTATAAGCAGGTGTCTACCCAACAGAACACACAGCTACAAGGGCTATAACTCGTAAATTACAGCAGGGGAAAAAATATACAGACGACAAATTTGTGACCTTTTGTTTTTGATAAATCATTCGTGTTGAATCTTTTTAATGATTCGGGGGGGGGGGGGGGGGCAGGTGATGACGGTCGGGAGTGTGTACAAAATATAAGACGTTTATAACAAAAATAAAAATGTCAACAAACAGGCTGTAATAATACTTAACCCTTAAAACGTATGTGGTTATTTAGCCTCTAAACATCAGAATTGTAACTCGATTTTGTATACACTTGATCTATGTATTTTTTTTTACTTTTCATCTAAATCTTTTTCATATTAGATCTAGACCTCTGGGGTCTAGAAAGAAGAAGTAGATTAAGATAAGAATAGTGAAATGATAAAAGAGTGACGCTATCGCTAAGGATTACCGGAGATATTAGTTACAATGTTTGGGAAGGAAGCTATGCCAGTTTTTATAAGGCGCTTTCTGATTGGCTGAAAGGTGTGGTTTTCAAAAATACTGACCAATGAAAGTTAAGTTTACATACATAACAGGAAAGAAAGATTGTGTTATTCGCATTTTAATTCTGAACAGATTAGTGAAAAAATTTTGAAAATCGGTTAAAAAATAAAAAAGTTATGCTGTTTTGATTTTTTTGCATAATTAATGAGCTAAAATATACCTTTAGTGACCACTTTAAAAATTTTTTTTAAAATATAATTTAAAGTATTTAACTAATAAATAATACATATAATTGTAGGGAATTGAATAAACTTTATCATAGACTCATTTGTACAAATTCGACATTTTTGACCCGATTTCCTAAAATTAGGGGTTTAAGCTGTCCTTAAAACCAGTTCAGAGGTAAAGGTAAAGAGATCTAAAAAGGTTGTGACATAAAAAATGATCAGAATTAAAATTTCTAAGACATAAATTAAGATCTAATCAACCTTAGGGCTTATGTTTTATGACTTTGAAAATATGATGAATGACAACACCCTTAGTCAATGACATGCATGAAAAGTGGACAATGGTTTGAAACAAAAAAAAGTGGACAAAGACATTAATACTAGTGGTCATAGACATCAAAACTAGTGGTCATAGACATTTAAACTAGTGGACAAAGACATAAGTAGTGGTCAAAGACAACATAAATAGTGGTCAATTGTACTGTATTAAAAACTAGTGGTCAAAGACAAAAAAAAAGTCTAACATTCAACCAGTGGACAAAGACTAGCTCTCAATGACCTAAAAATCTAACATTCAAGCAGTGGTTAAAGACATACAGGGTAGCTATCAATGACCTCCTGACTGACCTGCTGTACAGGGGCTGAAGCTTGGAACAAAATCCTGCGACTGAGTAACTCTGCAAAGATGCAACCCACCGACCAAATGTCCACTGCGGAGGAGTAGTGGACAGCGCCCATGAGGATCTCTGGGGCTCTGTAGTACTGAGTGACCACTTCCTGAGTCATGGCTACGCTCTCGTCAGGCTCCATTATACGTGCCAGGCCAAAGTCACAGATCTGTGGACAAGGTGAAGGTTAGTGTCAAGCTATAATCTAGTCATCACATTAAATATGTCCTTAATAAATGGCTTATGTCAAGTGTGTCTGGGTCAAAGGACTGCACTAGGGACTCAATGGTTAGCACAGTTAATGTTTTTAAGGATAATTTAGCAAATACTGGTACAAATATAAGGAACGTAAATTTATTTTTCTCATTTTCATTAGATTTTTAAAAAAATATTTATGCCCCTCTAGGGTTAGGATCATATTTAACTCTTTCTCACTGTGATTATTTTTCCTCATTCTGACTGAATTCTTTATTTTGCACATTACTTTATTTCACTACCCTGTTATGATTAAGCTTCAATAACTTCTTCGGTTGTTATCAGAAAATGTTGTATTTTGGTATAGAATTAAAGGGAAATGCATGCTCTTTTTATATAAAACAAAATATAGTTTATGAAATGAAACAATATTTTAATTTAATGTTGTCAAATCAACGATGTTATCGTGAATTAGGAGAGAAAGAGTTAATAATTTAATCTAAGATTTATCTTTTATCTTGAGTTAACTTAGTCTTGCAGTTTGTTTGTTTTTTAAATTTTGGAAATTTCCACCAAATGGAAGTAAGTTTCCTCTGGTCACAGTTGAATTGGGTGACTCACCTTCAAACAACAGTTACTATTGACCAATAGATTGCCAGGCTTGATGTCACGGTGTAATACTCTTGCAGAATGGAGATATTTTAAGCCTGGAAAACAAGGACAGTGATGACATGAGAACAGGTAGAAGATCATCCCCAGTCTTGTTTAAGAATTAATTAATTCTAATGTTGGTCACTGAACAAAAAGGAACTATAATTCATTATTATTATTGGTCTTAGTTCAGCGCATCCCCCCACAGCATGCCCGGTCGAATCACTTTTGTGGACAAGGGCTGGAGGAGAATGTTTTGGGAATTCTTTTTTTTTTTTAATCAATTTATTTATTTATTTTTTTTGCTGTCTTT
>JADKLZ010071734.1:0-11803 GCA_021533235.1 Biomphalaria straminea
AAGACAAACTTAAATACTTCTAGACATCATCACCTAACAAAATGAAACATTTTAAGACAAACTTAAATACTTCTAGACATCATCACCTAACAAAACAAAGTAAACTTTTCAAGACACTAAGACATCATCATTGTGAGAAACAAATAGCTTGATTTCTGTTTTTCTCTATGCACATATTTTTAGAGGAAATTATGGATATACTAAAATTGTTTTTCCTTTAAGTTGTTCAATCAAATTACTTTTTTGTGTTTCATATTCCCTAATCACCTGCAAGACTGCTATCTCTCTTTGGTTACAAGGCTGGTTATTCACAATGAAACAAAAATTAAATAACAATCAAGTACAAAGACTGAGAAAACTGAATTAAAAATAAAAGAAAAAATCTACCAAATAAAGTCGACCTAACAAAAGGTAAAAGAGTTGAAACTAAAGACTCCTAACAACCCTTAATGAGCTTACATTGCAACCTACCTGGCTTGCCAGCTTAACTCATTGCAACCTACCTGGCTTGCCAGCTTAACTCATTGCAACCTACCTGGCTTGCCAGCTTAACTCATTGCAACCTACCTGGCTTGCCAGCTTAACTCATTGCAACCTACCTGGCTTGACAGCTTAACTCATTGCAACCTACCTGGCTTGCATAGTCTAAGGTGGACATCTTCTGGCATCAAACTAATGGCAGGCCTCTCTTTCTGAAGTGCTGCCTGGTAGAACTTGTAGGCAAATAAAAATTCAATACTGCTGGGCAAACCTGTCCAGTCCCTGAGCACAGACAAACACTGAGAGCAGTCCTCAGCAGTTGCAAAAGTACAGCTGTTAAAGAGATAACACTTTAGTCCAACAGTATTTGTGTATAGATTACAATCATGTTACAAAGATATTGAATAGAACAAAATATAGGCACAAACTTTCATTGCATGAGCCAATCAAACAAGAAACAAGCTTGATGCACAAGCACATTGTGTCCCAAGCTGTGTCCTAGTGTTTCCCAAGCTGTGTCCTAGTGTGTCCCAAACTGTGTCCTAGTGTTTCCCAAACAGTGTCCTAGTGTTTCCCAAACTGTGTCATAGTGTTTCCAAAACTGTGTCCTAGTGTTCTGCGAGGCCTGAATAGGTGTTCCACGAACTACTGGAATAATTGACTAGTAGGTTTCAAAGTGAATTAATCTAAAAATAAGCAAAATGATCCCTAAATACTCAAAATATGTGTTCCGACATAAAATTCGTCAAGGGCGGTTAACCCCTGATGACAGTGTTGGAAAAATCCCAACAGAAAGTCCAATGGCAAGCCCTTCAATGCAAAGAAACTGAACCTAATTGGTACAACCTAATTGGTACATGGACTGGAGACCAGATGGGAAGAGACTTCAGACATTGCCAGTGACAGATCTTTGTGGAGACGACCCAATGCACCAGGAGGATCTAAATATAAGTAAGTCTAGGCCCTAGTATACAAAAATTATTGTTACTTTACGATGAAGTGTGGGGACATGAGACGAGCATTGATGTCAGGAAGAGAGTGATGTATATTGTCACAGAGTAACAAGAAAGTTAATTGTAGTTTAGCGCGATGAAGATATATTTCTTGTCGTTATACGGGTAGGTGACTGTGAGATGTGAACAATAAGAACATTTCTATATGCTGAAGGATTTATGTTTGGTTTGGTTTTAGTTTTAGGCACATCGGCACAGTATAGGCCATGTCGTGCCCGTAGTCCCTTAAGGACTACTCTCCCTCTATAAAAAGTCAGAGTTCATATAATTAACTCATTAAAATTAAGGTTTATTTACATTTAAAATAGCATAGGTAAAAATTTGGATATTTTATACAAATCTAGTGTAAATAATATGTGTATACAGACTCACGAATCAGATCCTCGAAGACAACCCCACCTCCCGGATAAAGCCCAGTACCTTCCCAGGGTCGACAGTGTCAAACAGTATTTTTAAGTCAGTGGATATAAGAAACTTCTCCCTGACATCCTGGTATCTAGGGCAGTCAATGAGGATATGCTCCACTGTGAGGCGAGAATCACAACGCTCACAAAGTGGTGGCCCCTCTCTCTTCAGCACGAAAGAGTGTGTGATGTAGGTGTGGCCAATCCTCAGTCTAGACATGGTCGTGCTGCCACGCCTTGTCAGACCCTTAGATATGGGCCGCCACCGGACATCCGCCACGATCTGCCTGAGTTTGTTGTGATTCTCAGCCTCCCATCGGTCCTGCCACTCTTGATAGATGGCAGTGGCAATACTTTGTCTCAGGTCCGAGTAGGGAATTTGGGTTCCTGACACTGTTTGGTTTAGGGCTTTCTTTGCTTCTCTGTCTGCGGCTTCGTTTCCCTCTATGCCTACATGGGAGGGGACCCAGATGAAGGTGACATCCCTATGGCTGGCTGCTATTTGGTCCAACAGCTTTAGACACTTGTATACCAATGGAATGTCAGTCTTCATCCGCCCCAAAGCTTGCAATGCAGATTTGGAGTCGGAGCAGATTATAAATTTCCTCCTTTCTGATGCTTTAACGGCCATAAGTGCAAGCGACAGTGCATGCAATTCGGCCGTAAAGATGGAGCATCCATCAGGGAGTCTACGGGAGATTGTTTTGCTCCGAAAGGAGCAGGCACACGCGACCTTTCCATCCATTTTGGATCCGTCAGTGTAGATGGTGCCACAATCTCCGTAGCTCTCCTGCAGTTCCCTAAAGTGGACTTGCAATAGGGTTGGGTCTGTGTTTTGTTTTGGTGAATTAAGGAGGGACAAATTTAGTTTGGGTCTACTAGTTAGCCAAGGAGGGGTTTGTGGGGTTTGTATTTTAGAAATTTGGTCAATGGATGGGGTTAAATTTTGGATGGATTCTCTCATTCGAAGGCCTAACGGCTGTATGACGTTAGGCCTTCGAATGTATAGTTCAACATTTATGGGATTGAATACGGGGTCAAAAGCAGGGTTCGTGGGGTTAGATTTTAGTTTTACTATGTACTGCATTGCAAGCTTTTTCATCCTTATGTCCATGGGGAGCTCTCCAGCCTCCACATGTAGACTCGGAATTGGTGACGTGCGGAACGCGCCGAGACAGAGACGCAGGGCAGCATTTTGGATTGGTTCTAGTATCTTTAGGTAAGACTTCCTTGCTGCTCCATATATCATAGATCCATAATCCAACTTGGATCGGATTAGACTTCGATACAGCAGCAGCAAGGTGTCTCTGTCAGCCCCCCAGTCCGTATGGCTGAGTACTCTAAGTATGTTTAATGACTTTTGACATTTTTTCCTAAGTTCTTTAATGTGGGGGAGAAAATTAAATTTGGAGTCAAGGGTGAGGCCTAAAAATTTTGTAGTTTTTACAACGGGGATTCTTTTTTTGTTTATAAATAATTCAGGATCTGGGTGAAGCCCCCTTAAATTACAAAAATGCATACTAACTGTTTTGGAGTCCGAAAATTTAAAACCATTATCATTTGCCCAATTTTGAATTTTGTTTAGATTTAACTGTAATTTTCTTTCTAAGGTGTTCATATTTTTCCCATAAGTAAAAATGACAAAGTCATCAACATACAGAGAGCACTCTATGCCAGGGGATAGAGCATTAATGATGCTGTTAATTTTAATGTTGAACAGGGTGACTGACAGGATGCTGCCCTGGGGTACGCCCATTTCCTGTTCAAAAGTGTCAGAGGTGGAGGTGCCCACTCGGACCTGAAATTTTCGGTCCTTCAGGAATTCCCCTACAAAACGGGGGAGGTGTCCCTTAAGCCCCATAAGCTCCAGGTCACGTAGAATGCCATGTTTCCAGGTCGTGTCATAGGCCTTTTCAATGTCGAAGAATACAGCCACAAGATGTTCTCGTCTGAGTAGGGCATTTCTGATGTAGGCTTCCAGCCTTACCAGGTGGTCGGTTGTTGTCCGCCCTTGCCGGAATCCACACTGGTATTTGGAGATCAAGTTGTTCCTCTCAAGATACCAGACCAGCCTACTGTTAATCATTCTTTCCATGGTTTTACAGATGCAGCTTGTTAGTGCTATTGGTCGATAGTTAGCTGGGTCAGAGCCGTCTCTTCCCGGTTTAGGTATCGGTATAACTGTGGCTTTCCTCCAGCTGTTTGGGAAAGCGCCTGTTTGCCACACACAGTTATAGACCCCTAGCAGGACTGCCAATGAGGGTTCGGGAAGGTGCTTGAGGAACTGGTAATGGATTTCATCTTCTCCAGGCGCTGTGTCATGTGACTTGTCCAGCGAGTCCCTCAGTTCCTCAAGCGAGAACGGTTTGTTGTAGTCTTCATTGTTCTCTGACCTGAAGTCAATGGGATGTCTTTCCTCCCTGGTTTTGACTTTTTGGAACTCTGGCGTGTAGTGTGCAGTGGATGATTTTTCTGCTATTGAGGATGCAAGGCAGTCAGCTATTTCTCTGGGGGACGTGACAGTTCGTCCTTGGTTTTTCAAATGCCCTATTGCATTTGATTCTTTCCCTTTGATTCGCCTTACTGCCTTCCAGACCGCTCTAGCAGAAGTTTTGGCATCCAGACTGCCGACAAAGCTTCTCCAGGAATTCCTTTTGGCTGACCGTACAGTTTGTCTAGCCTTTGCTCTAGCTATCTTAAATAGCTTTAGGTTTTCCTGGGAAGGATTCTTTATGAATGCAGCCAGTCGTTTTTTCCTATCGCCAATAGCACTTTTACAAGCTGTATCAAACCATGGTTTGCTGGGCCGTTTTGGATTTGCGGAGGTTAGGGGGACAACTTTCCTGGCAATGTCGAGTAGCTTGGAAGCGAAAATATCAGCTGGGTTCTGCTCATCGAGGATACTTTCTGTGATATCCACTGAGCATCTTTTTTGGAATTGCTCCCAATCGGCCTTGTTCAATTTCCACCGCTGAGGTCGTCCCACTGAGGGGAGATTGTTAGTAATGATAATTGGGAAGTGGTCACTTCCCCGTAGGTCATTACTAACTGACCATTTGAAGTCGTCCAGAAGTCCGGGGACGCAAACGGTGAGGTCAATGCATGTGAGGGATCAAGTTCCTGGGTGCAAGTAGGTCGGTGATGCATCATTGAGTATGCATAAATCATGTTGGAGGAAAATATCCTCCAGCATACGACCTCTTGTGTCAGTACTGTTGGATCCCCACATTGTGTTATGGGCATTGAAATCCCCAAGGATAATATATGGCCGAGGGAGCTGCCTCAACAGGTCCTCCATGTCTGCTGGGTTCAATGGAGCGCCTGGTGGTAGATACAGGCTGCAGCAAGTGATAACCTTGTGTAATGTTATCCTAGCTGCTACGGCCTGTAGTGTGGTCTGTAGTTCGACCCTCTCATGGGGGACGTTGTCCTTCACAAGGATACAGACTCCACCTGATGCTCTTTCTGCATCCTCAACATTCCTGCTGTGAGCAATGTAGCTTCGGAAACTGATGCTATCTTTCAGAAATGTTTCCTGTAAGCAGACAGCTACAGGAGCCTCAGAGTCCATCAGTAGCTGCATTTCTTCGTAATTGGCCTTGAGGCCTCTACAGTTCCACTGTACAATTCTGGAATCCATGGCTTATTCTAGATGACCTACTTGGAGCTACTAGGCTTTGGGAGGCCCCCGGAGGGGGTTCCCTTTATTCCTGAGACTTTTTTGGACTTCTGCTTGGTTGGAGAGGAGGACACCCCTCTCCTGGGGGGAGTCCTTCTCTCTGGAGAGGAGAGATTCCTCTGGTTAGAGCGGAGGCTACATCCTCCTCCCTCACCTCGGGCATCCTCTCCGTTTTGAGTTCTCCCCTTAGGGAGTTTGTCAACCTCTGATTCAGTAGAGGTTGGGGTGTCTGACTGGGTTCTCTGAGGAGAACCTGTATCAGACATGGTGACTCCGGGTTCTCCCGGAGTGTTGGTTTGGACATGCTGTTCGGTCTCCATGCTCTCATCAGTGAGCACAGAGAACCTGTTTTTTAGCATGACCACAGGGCTTTCTGTTTTCTTTTGAGGAAAGTTCTTGGGCGGAGTTTTCTTCTGAGTTGGAGGAGGAGGAGGAGGGGGTGGGGTCAATGTGTCCGTCTGTGTGGCTATGGATCTTCCTATCTTAGCTGCAGCCTGGGCGTATGTCTTTGTCAAGCCGAATTGGCCCTTGGGTAGGGCCGATACAGCTGATTTCGCCTGGCTGAAGGTGCATCCATTTCTTGCCTTGTACTCCTGCACGGCAACCTCCTGTTTCCACACAGGGCAGTCCTTGGAGTAGGCTGAGTGGCCAGCGTGACAGTTCGGGCATTTGAACTGGGCTGTGCAGCTCTTGTCCTCATGACCCTCTCCGGCACATCTAGCACACACAGTGTTCCTCTTGCAGACTGCCGCGCCGTGTCCATAACCCTGGCACTTGAAGCACCTCATAGGGTTAGGAATGTAGGGCCTCACTGGAACTCGTAGGTATCCTGCCTTCACGTACTCTGGCGGTGTCCTAGTTCCGAATGTGAGGATAATAGTGGCGGTCTTGACCTCCTCACCATCCCTGCGCCTTGTAATGCGCCGGGCATGGGTGACTCCTTCAATACCCTCCACTATTTCCTTCTCGGAACATTCCAGCAGGTCCCTAGAGCTGATTACACCTCTGCTGGTGTTCAGACTCTTGTGTGGCATGACTTCCACTTGGAGCTCACAGAGTCTTCTGCATTTTAAAAGCCCATCAGAGTGTATCTTGCTATCTACTTCTACAAGTAGTTCATTGGATCTGTGTAGCTTAGATACACCCTTGGGCTCTCCCACTACCGACTTGAGTCCCTTGTAAATGAAAAAAGGGCTCAGTTTCGTCAGGCTTTTTCCCTCCTCTGTGCACCTGACCACCAGAAATGATGGCCAGGTAGGACAGCTTTTTGTGGCCTCCTCCTTTCTCGTCTCAATTCGACGTTTCTTGCCAAGACATGGGTCTGTGGCAAGTGATTTTTGTGTTGTTTTTTTATCCATAAGAAAGTGTATATGTTTCGGCACCTGTGCTCCCCACCCGCCATCGAGCCCAACAAGGGGACGGGCCACTCGGATGTCCAGAATGAGCCCGCCAGGGCTACACAAGTGCTATACTCAGTCAGCTGCTGCATCGGACATGTGTCCGATGCAGTAGCTGGCTAATTGACCCTCTAGCCACCGCCCTTCAGCATAGGTCGAGGACCTATGCTGGTAGCTCGGCATGACCAGCCGGTTGACCCAGAGCGGGCCTTCTGGGCCTCAGGTCTAGGGGAACTCGGAGCCAAAGTATTGTGTTGCGGTGGTCCATCCTCAGATAGTCACCCACTCAAACACCAGGATCTCTTTATCCCCCCTTACCCGTCGCAGTCCACGGCAAACGGACTGGTCCAGGACATTGTGAGGTTTTAGAAGATAAGGAGACAGAGTGATGGTTAATGAAGGCAGACTGAGAGTAAGAGGAGGCAGACAAAATGATAGAAAAGAAGTAGGGCACTTTTGAGCTCCAAAAGTGCTAAGGAAAGAGGAGCGCAGTTTAACGTCATGTCTCAGGGACGCCTGAAGGATTTATGTGGTTTGTAGCTACCTGTTTGTGAATTGAACAAGGGAATATGCAAATGTACTTGTTGATCAGTTATGTATGTAAAGCCTTTGATTTCATGATAGTTAGTTAGTTACCACTCAGAGAGCAGGCGAAATAAAATTTGTAGAGAGAGTTGGACACTCAAGAACTGTATTGTAGGAATGTCCTTGCATAGAGAGGCTGTTCAAGAGTTAAGACTTGTCTGTTGTTTGAAGAGTAAACTAAAAAAAAAAGTTCATCCAGAACAATTAAAGAACTCGCATCATAGCAACCAGTTTCCCAACAGTCTTGAGATACAAACCACAGGTAATAGGGATGTGATTTCAAATCTGCTTGCATGTCTCCCATAGAGAACAATTGTACAAACAGGCCCCACATTATAAGAGTCCTAGACAACATAAAAGACAACATAAAAAAATGGACGGGCTTACCACTGAAAGTGGCTCTATCAAAGGCAAAAAATTAGAGAGGAATGGAGAAAGACGGTCAACAAATCTTGTGTGGTGCCCCAATCGTCTAACAGACTAAGGGATAGGGGAAGGTGACCAACAAGTACATTTGATACATTCAGAAACAGTTCAACAGAAGAACTTCTTCACAATACGAGTCCTCCTCCCTAGAGAACTATTACAAGGCACTTACCTATATGTGGATGCATCTTTACACCCTATCCGCAGTCTCCTAGTTGCTTCAATGACAAACAACTCAGTCACCATCATCAGGGGCACGTTTATCAATGACCTCCGCTCACAGACACAGAATCTGAAGTTAGTCACGATGGCATAGCCGTCCACAGTTTTGGAGGAAGTGAGTGGACGTTCACCAGGCAGCATGGGAATCTTAGGCCCCTGTTAAACACACAAAATAGTAGTACTTACAAAATATAATAACAACAGAGGACAACATTTTCAGTTACAAGAAACATATTTATCTGATGACCACAAACTATTAGGGAATAATTATTGCAAAGCCCTTTGAATTTTGAATAAAAGCACTATAGTATTGTAGCAAGAACTCCTGTAACAAAGCATATTGTATTGTGGTAATGCTTTCTGTAACAAAACATATATAGCTCCTCCTTCATTCGAAGAAGAGCACATTTCTCATTTCCTATGGACTCGAAGATGGCTGTAAAGTCCAATCCTCGCTTTGAAAAGCTGGCCGCATATGTGGCATGGGTGGGATTTGTCAGTTGCAGATGGGCCTGCTTCTTCTCTCTGCTTTCTGTTGGTTCGGCGCTCTATCGCACTGGCTACTCTTCTTGCTTCAAATCTTGAGACTCCGAGCTTCTCGCCATGCCGAGCAATCTAGAGCTAGTGCTTCCCAGCCAGGAATGTCGATACCGCACTCCTTGAAGGAGCTCTTGAGTGTGACTTTGTAGCCCTTGTATTGGCCGCCTTGGGAGCGCTTTCCTGTACATAACTCGCCATACAGAAGTCGCTTGGGAAGGCGATTGTATGGCATGTGGACTACATGTTCCGCCCATGGGTAACAAAACATATAGCATTGCTGTAATGCTTTCTATAACAAAGCTGACAGTTTTGCTGTAATGCTCTCTGTAACATAGCAGACAGTATCGCTGCTATGTTTTCTATAACAAGCATATAGTATTGCTGTTTTCTATAACAAACCATATAGCCAAATACCCACTGTATTGTAAACAATGAGATACCAAGAAAAGAAAAGAAAAATAATTTTATCCGACTACTGGCCCAAACTTTGTTAGGCAAACAGGAAGTGGAGAAAAGATGGAGTAGTTTATAAACAATTTTAGATGTGATTCAAAGATTATCCTGCAGGTTTCCGCTGAGGAAAAAATGAGTTCCTGGGTTATTTCAAATTTGATGAGAAGGAATGGAGTGGTTCATCTCTCTGGGTACACTAGTGTGGACGGTTTCTGACTGGGCAGCATCGATGTGTCCTGTTCAATGATTCCCTAACAAACTCAGCTGTGGTAAACATGTCTTCTAGTTTCACAAGTACATAGAAGCAGTGGGAGAAGAAATGAAAACACTTGATAAAATGAGCGACCTCTACACTTTCTAATGTGCTTAGTTTCTATTAGAACCAAAAATCCTCTTTAAAAAATTCATGCCAGGAAGGGGAAATACTTTTCTAAATATTTTTCTCTATTGATGGCACCATAACAAAGCTATAAAAAAACATTTAAATTAAATTTCATTAACCAAGAAATGAATCAATATGAAGGCTGTATGTCAATAACCAAGAAATGAATCAATATGAATTCAGGTAACTTAAATTGTATTGAGAAAACTTTGGTCTGGTTAAATTTTGTCCCCCTTCTGAATGGATGCCAACTCTATAAATACATACATATCAATTTACTAAACTGAGACATAAAGCAAAGCTGCTGCTTTCACATGAATACAAGTAACAGCATACAAATGTTTAAAACAAAATGTCTCAGTTTATTTCATTTAAAGTGGCATGTGGTCCATAAGGAATGTGCTAGAGAGTTCACTTGCTGATATGGTCAAAACCATTGTCTGTCTGACTAACTCTTATTTTATCCAATGATATGCAACACTTGGAAGTAATATGATAGAGCAGCTTGTGTGGCTTTAACTCTCTGTGCTCTGTAGTCTACCAATGTCAACATGTAAATCATGAACTGGGTAAGTCTACTACATGTGTATAGGGCCACAACATTTAAGGCAATATTTGGTAGTGCCAGCCTTGAGAAGTGCTGACTTTGGCCATTTGGAACTCAAGACTTAATGCTAACATCAAATGCAAGCAGGCAGACAGACACAAGACCAACTAAGCAGCCTAGTAGGCAAAACTGTTGTGATTCAGGTCACACTGGTCTCTAAGTACTCTGGCCTACTAACAAATGTCAACAACATGTTCTATCTACAAGGATATGACACACACACAAAGAGCACATACACACCCCCTGACTGCTTTTAACCAAAAATAAATTGAAGCTAAACTGACACAAACTAAAAAGGTCAGTGCATCCCAAGTCCACAAGGGAAGATGCTGCAAAATACAAAAGCCACTTGACCTTGTAGTAACTTCAATAAATTAAAGTAACAAGTCCAAGGGCATGAGGTGGGAGGCATGCTAATCAGAAGTGGAAGCGGGAACGAGGACACTTCAAGATAAAAAAAAAAAATTCTCATGTATTTTTCTTTCATTAATTGAATGCTTACCCCCCCCCTCTCTCACACACTTTTCTTTTAATGCTTTCCTCATTTGGAATGAGTACATAGCCCACTGCCTTAAATCCAAACTTTTTGGACTCTTTGTCTTGTTGCAAATAGACTACAATAGTTCAAATGATATGTAGCCACCTCCAACCCTGAAGCTACTATGGATCATCTTATAGTCATAAAAATGAGATGAATGCCTGGGCATTAGCTATGGTCAGAACGCTGTTGCTGTTACCCACACTGCTGACGAATCCAAAGATATGGCAAGCAACTGATAAAGTTTGAAATCAGCGGCTCTTCCAGGGAGCAGTACTGTGTGCACCAAAGGGTCGCCAGCTCCTGGATTTTTCCTCAGGGTTGACTGCCAAAGCCTTTCCCCCACGTTTATTCAAATACATGACCAAAATTAGAAGTGAGAGACCATATAAGTACTTTCCCACTATAAGCTACCAAGTAACTCTATGGAGAGGTTAGCTCTATACACTTGAGTGTGTCAACAAAACAGAGAACACATAAATACAGTGTAAAGGAGTCTGTCATAAGATTAGAGCATGTAAGGTGTCTCCCATTGCCAACTTTTAATTCTCCAAGTACCCCCCCCCCCACCCACACACACCAAAAAAAAAAAAAAAAAAGGCTTTATTTAGTATAACTGTAGCTTTTGACTGCTGATTGGACAATAGGTAGACTGTCAACACTTGTTACAGTTAAAGAGGGGGGAGGATATTCTCTTAACAAAAAAGAAATTGCATTCTAATGCCTTAAGCTTCAGTTAAGCAGAATACGCCCAAATCAACTATTCCTAATGTAATCCCCCATGACGAGCAAGGTATACCCAAACTTTATAGTGATGTTGGCAAATGTCCATTCTGTCTATAACATCAATGTGATACAGAGTTCTTGAAAAGAACTAGCTACATGTAAACCAATGTGAATCTTATTTGGTATTTGCTTGTTACTTATGTGTTGATTAAAACAAAATAATGTACTCATTACCTATGAAATGTAAAAACTATATGTTTATGTTCCTAGATGAATCCAAGTATTTCAAGCCAAATGCAATCGCATTACAGAAATAGTTTGACTTTGTACTAAATAAAACTGAATTATGTA
>JADKLZ010071745.1:0-22035 GCA_021533235.1 Biomphalaria straminea
TTGTTTCGTTCAAGGCATTTACTTATCTATATTCATAGACATAAATATAGACTGGCCAATAAGAGAGTTTTATGAAGGGAAAATTTGTGATTTGCAAATTTGTGTACTATACTATACAGCATGAGCAGTACAACAGTTAAGTATTTATATCTATTTCCGCCATGAAGTGCTTTTTTAAACTTTCTTTTTTATATACACAATGAAACACACCTTTATATATTGTAAATAAGGAGGCAGTGTAGTTTTGTTTAATCTCTAAGACTGAAGATTGTGCAATTTGTCAGATTTCGGAAATCCGAATACAATAGATATACATTTTTTCAAAGTTACATGAAGTTACTTCCTGTTTCCAGTCTATATTTATTTATGTCTATGTCTAGATTTTAATTAACTTTTTGAATGTTAGTAGGCCTAATTCTTTTTATGATGACAATTACACTTTTTGAAAGACATTAACGTTTCAAATGTCATGAATCAATTCTGAGGCTCAATGTCAATGTTGAAATAGCACTTGAATCTATTATCACAGCTTTCCAGCTTTTTAAGACGTTTAGAAGAGATCTTCCATTCGGCAAAAGATGGGTTTCATTTTCAGCAAACATATAGAGTAAGGATACATTTATTTGGTTTAGTCTTTCTCCCTCATTCTCTCTTCTCTCTCTTTCCTCTTCCTCCACTCTCTTTACCTCCCACTTCCTCCGTCTCTCTCCCTCCTCTCTCTCTCATGTACTTTTTAACACTAATTTTGTATTCTGTCAAAGTATCTTAAGTTGTCTCTTTATCTGTTTCGTCTCAATCTATTTGGCTTTTCTTCTTTGATACCAAACGTTCTCTCACCCTATCTTTCTCCCTCTCTTTTACTTCTTCTCTTCCTCTGCCTCTTTCTTCCTCACTCTCGCTCACTCAAGTTTTTACTTTGTGTCTATTTCTCTACTACTTAATGCAGAACTTTTTTTCCTCTTTTACACTTTCTTTCTCTCACGCATTCTCCTTTTGTCTCTCTTTCTCTCTCTGTCTCTCTCTGTCTGTCTGTCTCTCTCTCTCTGTCTCTCTCTCTCTCTCTTTTTCAGTCTTTATGCGCTACGTGCCCCCCTCTCTCTTTCCGAAGAAAATGAACCCACAGATTTATTATGACAGGTGAGTCAAGTGATGAGGCTCAGTGACCGACATTAAAGGTATCTAGTGTGTTTCTAGAGATCGATTAGACTCCATGACTTCGTCTCGTTTTCATTAGCCATCCCTCCAACAAACACACATACACACATTATCATTCAACAAGTTCACAAATACATAATCATTCGCTCACCCCTTTTTAGAGATATAGAATCCTAGGTTCCCTAATGAAGTACCTTTGATTATACATAAATTATAGTAAAATATGAAATAATTTCACAGGTTTAGGGTTGCAGATGAGAGAAGTCATGTAAACACAGTATTCGTGGCAGGGGTGAATCATTTCAAACATGTCGATAGATGTTGAAAACGACTGAATTAGAATCATTTCAAACATGTTGATTGTCACATCATAAATATTTGAAACAATTCAAATTAATAACCAGGGTTAGCTAAACGACAACATTTGAAAATCAGAAATTTTATTTTATTTACATGAAATGTGCATCCGTTTATAATTAGTAATAGACGTTCTGTTTTTTGACACTGAAGTGAGATTATTGACATGAGATGAACATTAAACATTAGCAAAAAAAGATGGATAATTTTACCGTTTGGGGTCGCCACGTAGTGGCCATTGCAAAATGGGTCGTGGAACTAAAAAGGTTGAGAACTTCTGCTCTAAACCTAAATCAGAGAGAGAGAGAGAGAGAGAGAGAAATCTGCAGCCGGGCTATATGGGACACTTAACACCTTTTTTTTATATTTATTAATCAAATTACTCTAAACTTTATATGTATTCTCCATGTATGAATAACCATAAAAAAAAGTGGATAAAAATGTTTACTTATAATGGTTGTCATGGCATCCCCCGCCGTATTGGATTATTCATATTGTTTATTGTTTTTAAATCTCCAATGCTTCAAAACTATTTAAGCTATTGCCAAACAAAAATATACAATGTGTAGACCAATCATTCCAGAACATCTTCTATAGATTAGTTTCTGAATATAGTAAAAACTTTTTTTTAAATGGCTTTGTTTTTTATCTTTATTTTTTTTTTATCTTTCTTTTAAATAATTTAAAAAAAATAAAAGTTGGATCCTGGTGGACATGGCCTCCTTTTGTAGGACGTCTCGTAACCCTAAGTTGGATGTGCTCTTTAGCGATTAAAGGGAAGAAGAGAAAATACGCCCCTGATTGACATAGTTGTCTTCTTAACGAATTATATTTCTAACACATATATTTGAGAAACAGGACTTTCCAACTTCTTTAATTCAAAAGGAGGGCGCGGTGGCTGAGCGGTAAAGCGCTTGGCTTCCGTACTGAAGGTCCCGGGTTAGAATCCTGGTGAAGGCAGGGGGGTAATTTCGGGATTTTCGGGTGCCCTTGAATCCAGCCAGCTCTAATGGGTACCTGACAGTGGTTGGGGAAAAGTAAAAGTAAAGGCGGTTGGTCGTTGTGCTGGCCACATGACACCCTTGTTAACCGTAGGCCACAGAATCAGATGTCCTTTACATCATCTGCCCTATAGACCACAAGGTCTGAGAAGGGTACTTTACTTTTTTACTTAAATTCAAAAGATGACAGACAAATGTTGCAAAAACTACCCTAGAATTTCAGGCCTGGTGAAACAGATTCAGGCTTAATTTTTGCAATGACGTTGGTCTTTTTTTTTTTTTTTTTTTTCATAATTTGTTGGGATTTTTTTAGCAATGAAAGATACAGTTGCTGGAGTTGTTTATCAATCTCCGTCATACTTTTCAAATTTTCACAGAAGATAAAAACATGAATATGATGAATATGTAGATAAATGCAAGTCATAAGGCTAAAATTTACTTTCGATATAGCCTTCAGCAGAAATATTTACTGTTTCGTAATTATGCATAAAGCTTTGGCTATTCATATCGGGTTATGATTATGATTAAGAGTTTAAACATTAGCAAAAAAAGATGAATAATTTTACCTTTTGGTGTCACCACATAGTGGCCATTGCAAAATGGGTCGTGTAACTAAAAAGGTTGAGAACTTCTGCTCTAAACCTAAATGAGAGAGAGAGAGAGAGAAATCTGCAGCCGGGCTATGTGGGACACTTATATGTATTCTTCATATGAATAACCATAAAAAAAAATGTGGATAAAAATGTTTTCTTACAATGGTTGTCATGGCAAACCCCGCCGTATTGGATTATTGTTTATTGTTTTTAAATCGCCAATGCTTTAAAACTATTTAAGCTATTGCCAAACAAAAATATACAATGTGTATTCATTCCATCATTCCAGAACATCTTCTATAGATTAGTTTCTGAATATAGTAAAAACTTTTTTTTAAATAATTTTTTTTTCTAACCATGCTAAAGAAAAACATTTTTTTTCGAGTATTTTATTGCAATTAAGACAAAATTTTAATTCAGACTTCAAAAAAAGTTCGATAGAAGTTTCTGTACATGGTATAAATAATAAGCTGGACAAGTTTGAAGTGAATAAAAATAGTATTTTGAGAAAATCGAAAAAAAAAGAAGAAAAATTTAAATAAAACTAAGGTATATACCATTACAAAAAAAAAAAGATTACAATGAGAGTTTGTGTGATACACAAACTCAGAGGCGGCCCCCGTCGGAGTCGGATCACTGTCAGATCTGCCTATTCGCAAGATGTTTCGGATGTTCCTTCTACGTCCATGGCTCAATTCCTGTATGCTCCCATCCTTAAACTATTGCAATATTTCTGAAAGAACAGTAAAGGTTAAATAATATTTTCAAAAGCCTTTAGTGTTTTTTTCTAACCGTGACGGACCAACAGACAAAACGCACAAAAATATGCTTGTTTCATTCTAATGGGGGCACTAAACAATTTTTTTTTTAAAATCTGATTTTTTTAAAAATTTAAGAAATTAGTTTAGAATCATGTCATTTCCGGGCTTTACGCTAGTACACCAAAGCCGTTGCCAAAAGTTCATTTTAAAAAATGTGCATGATATCTACATGTCAGAAGCATTTCTTATAGTAACATTTCCTCCCTTACATTTACTTAATTGCTTCACAATTGGTGTTTTATGTCACATAGTTCGGTGAGGTGTCTTTGTTTTCTCCCAACTCTGTTGGGTATTGTGATTTCCCCTGCTCGTATTGTTTGTACGTGGCGAGAGTGCCTTGTATTGTTATTGTTTTTCTGCTACGTCACAAAGTCATTGGTCACTCGCTGTCCGGAGACAGTTCACCTGCTGATTTTTTTATTAAAACGGAAGATGTGTTAGTCGCAGTCTGTAATGGTTTCTTGGACTTATAGTTTCTTGGATTTATAGTTTCTTGGACTTGTAGTTTCAGTAGGAATTGTGGACCCCTGTTTAGGGTGAGTTACTTTGGTACTGACATCTTTTATAGTTTGTAGTATAGGGCAATCACTGTTTAAAGTTTTGTTTATAGTTATGGAGTAGAGGGTGAATTTTGTGTCATTTTTGTTTATAGGGTGCCTGTGGTGGAGTTGCAGTTACTGCTCTTGATCCTATACCGGTGTCGGCGTCGCTTTGTCTTCTTAGAACTATATAGTACAGTCTTTGGTGTCACTGCCAGTGTCGGAATTGTATCCCCTCAACGTATGCCAGTGTGGGTGCTGCTTGTCTTCGCAGAGAGATATCTCTCTCTATATATATCTGCCAGCCTTGGGTGACACCGCCAGATTGGCGTGGTATTGACGGCGTGAGTGTCAGGGCCGTCACACATCAGGGGCGCCAGTTTAGTATCAGCAGCAAGGTGCGATGTATGTTATTGAAGAATATCTCTAGCTTTAACACAGTCTCAGTATATGTATATATATTATGTATTACTATCTATATTATCTATTTATCATAGATCACTTGCTTCATTGTAAATATTCCTAGATCAGCATCATACAATTAAATTCATATTTTTTTTGTGTTATTTAAATCATCCACATAGTTGTTTACTCTCTGCACAATTGTGTGTGGGTGTGTGTGAATGACTTTTGTTTCTTGTCAGATTGAACCTCGGGACCTTAAGTGAGTTCAGTTGTTACTAACACAACTCTTAAACCCGACAGTGGGGGCTCGAGTCCGGCTGTGACTACTAGGTCATAGATTAGTATCTTATCTTTTCTTATCTATTAAAATAAGAAGATACTGCCTAACACCCCTATATATCAGTTGTATCTTATGTTACTTGGGTACAATTTACTGGAAAAAAAAAATTGTTTGTATACCTCCTATAATCATTTACATGTACATGTAAAGTAGCAGAGGGTTTAAACATTGTTAAATTGATTATTGATTAGTTTGAAATCATCATCATATTTACTAAATGTGTTAATATTTCAAGATAGTGATTTATATTCATTTATTTACTTTTTTTCTTGCATGTTATTTTGTGCTTCACTTACGACCGAGTGACGAGTGTCTTCTCGCTCCCGACAACAGACAAGTGTGTGGGGATTGACCTGTGATACCAGTGTTTGAGGCCATTGTTCCTGTTTTGGTGTGTTGAAAGTCCCTATATCAGCTATTTTTCTACGCATCGGCCTGGAGTGAGGCGTCTTCTCTCCGACGTGGGATATTGCTCAGATAGGTTTTCTCTTTTCTTTGCCATACGGCACACTCTAGGTTTTAGTTTACATCTTATGTCAGTAGTGTAGTTGATTTAGTTTAACACAGTAAGGCTCTTAGACCATGGAGACCAGGTTAACTGTAACGTCACAGTTTATTAGTGATGGCCGTGCTATGGGGTACGAAGGGGAAAGGTTAGAGAAGTATGTGAAGGAGCGAAAAGTTGAATATGATAGGTATAAGGAAGAGGCGAAGGCAGAGGAAGAAGCAAGGTTTGAGCGGCAGGAGAAATTGAAGAAAGAGGCGAAGGCAGAAGAAGAAGCTAGGAAGAAAGAAGAAGATGCTAGATTTGAACGGGATGAGAAGGCTAAACGCGAGGAGCACGAAAGATGGAAGGAAAGAGATGCTAAGGATGCGGTCAAAAGAAAAGAGGAGTTGGAACTGGCTCGGCTTAAAGAAACGTCTGCTCCAGAGGCAGGCGTGGCGGCAGGACAGACAGGTGATGGGAAATACAAGAATGTGTTAGACAGACTTGACAAGAGTTTCCAAGCAATGAAAGATGACGACGACCTCCTAGCCTACCTAACACACTTTGAGGCAGTTGCAGCGAGATGCAAGATAGAGAAAAAAGAGTGGTCCTTGTTGTTGTCGTATAAACTAACCACCGCACTCAGAAACTTCATGCTAAGGGACAGTTTGTTCCTTAGCGAGAATTATGAAGAAGTCAAGACTGCACTTCTGCGCCATGCAGATATCAATGCAGAAACCTGCCGCAAAAGATTCCATCGCGTGAGACCTAGTCAAAACGACTTTAGGAGATATGTCACAGAATTGAGAACGGCATTAGACAACTGGTGTAAGCCGGTAAAACTGTGGAGGAGCTCAAAGATCTGTTGATCAAAGATAGGATCTTGGAAAGTGTTTCGAATGACGTATACAGGCAACTAGTTTTGAGCAAGCACAGAACAGTAGATAATATGCTAGAAGTAATAGAAGGGTTTAAGATTGCTGGGTCAGGTGAGCCGATTTGTAAGGTAGAGAGTGTGTATGTGGCGGCAGCATGTTCTGAACCTGTGAGGAATCAAACTCAACTGGGTAAAACAAAGGTAATTGTAAAGGGTAATATTTCAACCGAATGTCGCAATGGTGTTTCCCCGCCTAATGAGATTGGGGTTGAAGATGTGAGCGCTAATGATATTGTCAGCGATCAAGTTCAACGGCCAAGACATAGATGACTAGCGGATCGTCAGGATTTGGATGGTCGCCGTGGGTATAAGTTAGTGCCGGATCGCTACACAGTAACTGTTACAAATTTGCCATTCAATATTAACTGGCAGACGTTAAAGGATAGATTTAGAGATGTTGGTTTGGTGGGCTTTGTGGAGGTTTTGATGGCGAACGGAAAGTCGATCGGCGTAGGTCATGTGAAGTTTAGGAACCTGGCAGATGTTGCGAGAGCTGTGAAATATTTAGACAAGTCCAAACTCGGAGGTAGGACTATTGTGGTTGTCCCACATCGTATAAGCGCGCGGGGGTAACACTGTGATGATTTTGGCCATCTGTGTTATATATATATAATTTTATGTGTTGGTGAAATGTTCAAATATTTAGACCTATGAATGTAATCTGGAACTGCGAGTGTGCGTTGGCATTGAATGGGGTACGAACTTGTCGGAGTACATGTCCTATTCTTCATTTGTCTGATCCTTCTCTATCATTTTTTTTTCTTCAGAGACTTCAGATAAAGTGATTTCTGGTATTCTCTATCAGTGTTACACCCATGAGTTACTTAAGCCGTAAGTTGTTGTCTGGGAGCAGAAGTACTCCACCATTGAACGGGAAGGATTAGCCATAGAATATTCTGTATATAAACTGGACAGGTATTTAGCAGGTAAAAGACTTCACCTTCTGACAGATCACAAGGCTTTAGCATATCTCAAGAGCACACACTTTACCAACGCACGGATCACAAGATGGGCATTGATGCTACAAGACTACTCTTTTGACGATGTCCACGTTAAGGGAGAGAACAATCTGTTGGCTGACCTGACGCTGCTAAAAGTTCATTTTTAAAAATGTGCGTGATATCTCTATGTCTACTGCATTTTTTATAGTAACATTTCCTCCCTTACATTTACGTAATTGTTTTAGAATTGGTGTTTTGTTATTAAAAAATCGCTTGCATAATTAATTTTATAAATTAAACGGTTTGCGTTTAGAAAACTAAAAGTAGCCATTGCACCTAAACTTTTCAAGCCGCATTTAATGGTGAAAAAATATTTTTCGTATCTCTTCTAGTTTTGGCGCTCTGAGTCTGACAGACGGACAGACAGACATAAATTCATTTTAAAAAATGTGCGTGATATCTACATGCCAAGAGCATTTCATATAGTAACATTTCCTCCCTTAGATTTACGTAATTGCTTCACAATTGGTGTTTTATTATTAAAAAATCGCTTGCATAATAATTTTTATAAATTAAACGGTTTGCTTTTAGAAAACTAAAAGTAGCCGTTGCACCTAAACTTTTCAAGCCGCATTTAATGGTGAAAAAATATTTTTCGTATCTCTTCTAGTTTTGGCGCCCTGAGTGTGACAGACGGACAGACGGACAGACGGACATTTTGCACAAACCTAATAGCGTCTTTTTCCCCTTACGGGGGCCGAAAAAAAAGTAATTATTTGCCAATCGTGAAAATGATATTTTTATGTCCAGAAATGGTTGGTCTGTTTAAATTAGGTTTAAAATCGAAATTTTAGTCCTTTTTACCAAAATTTAGTGTCCCACATAGCCTTAATATAATTTTAATGACAAGCTCGACTGCACATAGCGGCTAGTAAACTTGAAAAGCCAGGTCGAGTTAAGGGTAGATGTTGGTCAGCAGTAGTTGCCTACTTGTTTTATGTTAAAATTTTTTATTACTATGGATTTATGAAGGAAAATCAATTACATTATTTGATTATCTGTTTAAAAAAATGTTTATCAGAGTATATGCTGGACTTTCTTCGGTGTTTTATTAATTTATTCAATTCTCGGCACACTTTGATATTTGTGTTATTACAATTTATGTACAGGGATAAATAAGCATTGTACTATCGACACGATCCCAACGTTACAGGAAGAACTGATGTAGAGTAATCTAAAAGTAATTTCTTTACCACACACAGAGACTTGTATTATAAACAATCATTGAATAACAAAAGTCAAAAGAAATAAAATGAAAAAGAAAATATAAAAGTAACAAAAAGAAAAGGTCAACAAAGAGTGCCAAGTTTAGCACTTTTATGACACCAAAAAAAGTGTATGTGTTAGTTTCACGAGAAAAGTTTGCCAACTTTTTGCCAACTTTTTCTGCTGAGATACGATGTGACATTCACAGCTTCGCAAACGCCATGAATGTTCTCGAGCTTGGGGACAAGACCCTCGTGATTTATGGCCCTTAGCTCACGTGATACTGTCTGTCCAATGGCTGACGTGTCAGGTGTTTGAAGAAATCAGAAGCCCTCTAAGCCTGGTTACAGCTACCCGGGGCAGTTATCACAGGCTCTCTTTTGCAAATTTTAAAGCGCTCTTCACCCATTAACGTCAGGGGACCTTGCAGTCTGCGTGCCCTGACGAGGGAACATCACAAGACTCGTCAAGAAAGTCAACTCTTCAGCCTTACATGTCCTTTGCAGCGTAACACTAAAGCACACGATGATGTGTGATTCACTGCAATTTGATCTTGGAGAGTGTGGCCCTTGAGTTACAAAAACAATCCTAGTTGTTCATTGGTTTAGATCATGTTGGGTACGAATCTCTGTTATTTTTTATTTACTTTATTTACAATCAAAGTCTTAATTCTACAAAATGTGATTTCTGTCGTCTGACTCTCCCTGTGAAGTGGCAAGGTCAAGGTCTCGATAGTTTTCCTGTCTATGGGAAGATGTCTAGATAGGAAGTAGCAAAATTATCACATACAAGATTTTAAAAAAATGGTTTCAACTCTCAGTACGTGTGTAAGCTAGCGTGTTTGTGAGAGAAAGAAGGGTAGACTAGGGTTTATGGTGATGTTGATTCAAGTTTTCAACTGCTGAAGAATCTCATGGAATGTTGAAGTCTTGATAATCAAAGTTGATATTTTTATTTAAATTTAAATCACGCATCACTGTGATTTCCCATAGTAGCTAGTACAAGTTTCTGATGAAATTATTTTAATGTAACTTTTAGTATACAGTTCTCTTAATGAAACCAGGTTAAGCGCTTTGCAGCCTTTCCAAAGATTGCGGGTTCAAGACCTATGGAGAGGCAACAGGATTATTTGTACTATTTAAAGCCAGTTCTCTTTTTACAAACAGGCCAAGGTTCCTGTCAATCGTTAAAATATTGCTGTACTTTATTTCCTTATTGTATTATGATTTGTAAATGTCACGAAACCGGAAAAACATAACAAAATATTTTTTATAAAAAAAATACCTCTTACCCAACATATTTACCTCTTTTCTCTCAAGAAAAAAAGCCTAGTTATGTGGATATATAAATCTATAAGACTTTTCGTGAACTTTAATTTATTAAATTTACTTTTTTTTTTCTCTAGCCAAATTGACATTATTTTCTTTTCATACTTTGAAAATAATAACGGAGGACGAGGCTTGAGCCCTGGTGAGAACGTTGTTTTTTTTATTGAATTTAAAAAGCGATCACGGTAGCATTAACATAGATAACCATCCCACCCTCCAAACTAACTAAGCTAAATGCATGAAATTGCGCTAAAAAAACATGACTGGACCAAACTATGTGATACAATTACACTTAATAAATATAGCTTTTTTTTTTCCTTTTTCCTTTTTAATATATTTTAAAATGTTTTTCTTGTGTTTAATTTTTATTTTGAATCTACTTCATTCGTTCAAAAAACACAGCTCTGTATTTTACGAGATGAGGAAAGGGGGAACAGTCCATGCTCTAACAATAGCGACAAGGTATCCGTCTGACTGCCTCCCTGCCCCCCCCCCCGTCCCTTCCTTCCAATGAGGTGCATACATTTAAAAGGCGAGACGCTCCAAGTCAGCTTGTACTTGATGCCTTGACTTAGACCCGAGATAACATTTACATTAGAAATAGCAGCCTACAGAAAGGAGGGGGGGGGGGCACGCATACATTACATTCAAGGGAAAAAGAGTGTTGTTATTTCAAAGGGGGTACCGTTTCATTCATTTGCATATTCAAATGAATTTCACTTGACTGGTGCATTTTATGTTTTATTGTAAATCTTTAATTATTTATTTTTTGTATTGCTTTGTGTTTTAAGAAATAGAAATATTTAGAATGGAAATATAAATTCCTTATATTTTATTATAATAATAACAATAATAATAATAATAATAAAAAATTGACACACAATTTGATCGGGAAGGATACTCCTCCTTATTACAAATACTCGTCACAAGAGGTTCTCGAGTCTACTGATTACCTGCTGTACTGGGATAGACCTATTTTGACCGACAAAACAGTACATTTTAATCGCCCTGATCTGCTGCTCATCGATAAAAAGGAAAAAGCCGCTACCATTATCGACATTGCCGTACCACTATCTCATAACTTAAGAAAAACTGAGTTAGAAAAACAACGAAAATATGGGAACCTAGGCTTGGAGATTAAGCGTCTATGGAAGCTTGCTAAAACAACAATATACCCCATTGGTATATCAACCGACGGGATAATAACAACTGACCTTACAGATACCTTCAAGGCCCTTGGCATTCCTAGGAACATTCTCGTTGCCTGTCAGAGGGCGGTACTGCTGCAGACCTGCCACATCACCAGAAAATTCCTCAGTGGAAACTGATAAAGGGACTACGATGAATTTTGTTTCCCTTTAACGAAACTCGACCCTGGCTGCGCCAGAGAAAGAATACTCGTTCTTTTATCATAATAATAATGAAAAAACAAAGAAAAAATGGTAACCTATGCTTAGAGATTAGGCGATTATGGAAGTTGTCTAAAAGAACAATATATCTGGTTTTTATATCAACCGAATGGATAATGACAAGTAATCTCATTGATACCTTCAACATCCCTAAGAAGATTCTCATTGCTTGTCAGAGGGTGGTAATTCTGCAGACCTGCCACATCACCCCCCCCCCCCCCAAAAAAAAAAAATTCTCAGTGGACACTGTTAAAGGAGCTTCAATTAATTTTATTTCTCTCTAACGAAGCTCGACCCAGTGCCAGAGAAGGAATATAAGTTCGTTTCAAACATAATGATAATAATCTTTAATACCCATGTGCAAATTCATTTCCCAATAGTGCATAACACTTAACATTACTAGAGAAAACAAATGGGGTATATACAATCTACATTCATACTCAAGTTACTCTTTAACATTGCATTACTTTACATTTCATGTAACATTTTCAACAGTAAGTTACAGTTTATACAATAATCTGCGAGATGTTCTTGCTTGAACTTCTGAATGATTGCCTGGTTTGTGACTTTCTGTATGGTTGTCAGGATTGTCTTCTGAGAGAAAAACAAATTAAAAACTGTAATATCTTATTATCTTATAAAATACAGACGTAACTTCAAAAAAGAAGAGGATCACGTTCTATGCGAGTCCCCAGGTCAATCTAGTCACGTATGAACATCGATGACTTAACTCTGTCAAGTCGTTTGTTTTTTATGGCTTATTCTGGCAACCCATTCCATGTTCCAATAGCGCTAGGGAAGAAGGAGTGTTTGTACAATATTAAGCAAATAAATACTTAAACTCTATTTGAGCTAGTACTGAGACACTATATTCCATTTGTAGTATATTTTTGATGTATTATAACTGAATGTTGAGGCAACAACATGTATTTGCTATTATCATAATAAAAATATTTACTTGTAACAGGATTTAGCTCATCTCAAAAAGAATCCTTATTGTAGAGAATCCATTTTTTTGAAATTTGGGGAAAGTCCCAAGTGATGCTGTCTGGCGTGGGGTCAACTAGGGTCAGCGTGAATACTGCATCACGTGATGTAGTGCACTTAACTGCACTCACGTATCTAGAGAGCGCGTGCGCGAAGGTATTGACAAAACACTGAGTTGTAATCTATCTTGCAAGACGTATGTATTACAACTCCGACTAATTGCTATTAAAGCTAGGCTATTACAAACAATTATTGCTAGTTGTTATTCCAACTATTTTTAACGCCCGCACTAAAGATTTTCTTTATATCCGTTATAAAGACAGTGTTCTTAATTGTTGCAATGGAGAAGTGTGACTTCAGTTGGGGAAAGTAAAGTTGTTGTGCTGGCCACATGACATCCTGCTCGTCAACTGTTGGCAAAAGAAACAGATACTTGTATTTAAAAACCCCGTCAGCTAAGGGACGTTATAGAACTTCGTTCACTGATTCATCTATTAACTCTTTTTATAATAAGTTACTACAAAAACAGATTTTAAGTCTCACGTTCTGGAGTCGTCTGTTATCAGAGACCAAATGACGACTACGCAACTTTTGTTGCATCATTCACAACCAATTGCTAACCTCTTCCTACCGTCACTATGGCAACGCACAAACACACACACACACACACACACACAAATACTCTATGACAGTACGTCATTGTAATCTCAGAAGTTAAATTAAATGATCCAAATTATGATAGTCGGGGCGGAATGGCTATAATGACCTAATGGCAAATACCCGGTGGACCGTGACAGAATGACAGTAAGTCCGTAAATAATTGATATTTTACTTATTCATATTGATGGTTATTGGTAAAGACATTCTTCGAGAAATTGATTTGGATACAACCATAAACAATGTGTCAGCAACAAGTTTGTTGGTGTATGCAGATGCGGTAGAATGACCTACGGATGTCAAGAGTTGTTTTTTTTTAATTGTTTTAGTCATTTCAAATAATTTCAAAATCATGTAATAAAGTTTTCTTTTTGGACCAATTAAGATTGCGATCATGCTGTAGATTTTGTATTAGATTACCTACACTCCCTAGAGCCTCTATGTCTATCTTTATGTAAAAATATTCAACATTTACGTCCAGTAACGCATGACTGAGTTTAGTTTTCGAGGCTTTATAAAACTGTACATATTACGACGACAGGTACGAATGGATACCAATCGTGTGACAAGAAAGACGTGGGCTCATGATAAGTATTGCACTCAGTCCGCTCCTGTTGGTAGTTAAAAACTATAACATTGTGTGTGTGTGAATCATAAGAGACTTAATTGCGTTGTAAGTTAAAGAACTGGATTAAGTTATTCCGTGAAAGAGTGGGGCGTTGTCACTTCGTTTCCGATCCAAGGTTGCACGGGATTGAATCTCGGTGAAGACTGGTATTTCGAATATTGGGATTTTCAGGACACCCCTTGAGTTCAGTCATTAGTTGGATAAAGTATAGGCGATGATCGTTGTGCTGGCCACATGAAACCCTCGGGGATCGTCGGCCATAGAAACAGATGGGGGGAGGAGAGTGAGGTGAGGATTGCAGATAAGATAGCATTTCACATTCACACACATACCACACACACCACACACAAATAGATCTATATTTTAATTTTTTTTGTGAAACTCCCATTGCCTTCACATTCCGTTCTCAAAATACTACGCCCCCCTTTCAGCCACTCGACTCGTCGACAACAGAGTCAAAAAAAAACAAAAAACACGAAGATAATTAACAGTCAAATGGCACCGTATTACAGCGCCGGGACTCAGATGCGTGAATACTCTAGGTAGCACAATCGTAAGCTGTCTGAATACACCCCTCAAATCCCTCCCCCCTCAACGTCAATCTCTAAGTTTATCTGAGAGAAGAAGCGACGCAGATGACCTGTTGTCGATATGTCAAACTCTCTGTCAACCGTGTCCACTTTTAAAACTAGCCATGCAAGAAAGGCTTGACTCGTAGGCTGCAAGTTGTGTCTCAGAGTAGAACCGACGCAAATTTCAGCTTCAAAGAACAGAGTTAATAGATGAACAATGGCCTTGCTATGTTCTATAAGCACTCCCACCCACTTCCCAAAATAGTTGAATCGATGAATGCAATTCTATAACCTCCCTTCGCTGATTAGATTTTTAATACAAGGATTATGCAAGATTGCTAATACAATTTGTTTGTTATTATAGTTTCGTTCAACTTTATTGATCTAATTGTAAGTGGAACGTTTCGTCAATATAGTGTGTGTGTATATGTGTAGAAAGGAGGCGCGGTGGCTGAGCGGTCTATAATATAACCGGAAATTGGTCCCGGGTTTGAAGTTTGAAAACTAGGAATTCTAATTTTGGGATCTTTAGGCGACTCTGATCACCTCTAATGAGTCCGTGACATTAGTTGGGGAAAGTAGAAGCGGTTGGTCGCATGACACCCTCGTTAACTGTTGGCCAGAGAAACAGATGATCTTTACATCATCTGTATAACAGATCGCTAGGACTAAACGGGAAACTTTTGCTTTTTTCTTTCTATATACATATAGACAGAATGATAGCCCCTACATACAATACATATTCACTTAGACAAGGATAGTGGGAAAAAATTATTTGTTGTAAAAAAATATTTTTAGTTGATTTGTTTCATTCTAAACAAAGTCAAAGTTTGAACGAACAAAATATTGAATTTTTTTTTAAATGAGAAGAACTCCGTATTTACAGCTTTTTACAGCTATTTACAGTAGATATTATTTTCCTTTTTCGATATAAAAAAAGTTGATTACCAATGTTTGAAAGACTAATTAGTTTATTTTTTTAAAATTGATTATGTTTCCTTGCGTACAATAAATAATTGCATACAGTTTCAACTTGATCCGAGGGTGTGGGAGATAGAACGTGTACAATTCTTTAAGAGAGAAAAACCCGCACATATTTAGCCTTACCTGTTAATTCAGAAAGATGAATTTCTCTTGTTGGTACAAAACAATTAACTACCAGTAATTGATTGTCTTATTGGATAATTTATTTTATTAATTCATGCTTTGTTAAATACAAAAAATAAGTTTGTAAAGTTACAACTTGATCCAAGAACGGGTGTGGGAGAAATAACGTGTTCAAACATTTAGCACAGACAAACAGAGTTTGATATGGTCTTCGTAAAAAAAAAAAAAATACAAGTGCTATTCTGATGACACCTTTTCATTTCTCTTATATTTTCTTATATTATACAGACGTTTCTTCAAAAAATAGGATGATTACGTCCTAGATTCATCTAGTCATACATGTTTAACCAATGGCTTAAATTCTGCCAAGTCACTGGTTTTCCTGGCTGGCTCAGGCAACCCAATCCATGCTCTAATTGCACTAGGGAAGAAGGATCATTTGTAGAAATTTGTTCTAGCATATGGAATGAGGAATGTGCCTTAATCGTTGTGTTTTTCAGAGTATTTCATTAGATTTTGTTTTTGTATTGTAGGCCTATTTAAAGATTATGGTTCAGGATTTTATCTATAATTTCTACTTTACTTTTGAGTCTTCTCTCTTGAAGGCTTTCTAAATTTAGTAATTTTTGTAAAGGTGTTACTTTAGTTAAATGTGAATATTCGTTTGTTATTAATCTCATTGCTTTATTTTGTGTCTGTTCCAGTTTGTTTATCTTTTATTTATCTTATTTCATATCTTAGTTCTTTTTTTTCTTGATTCTAAATCAATTTTCTTACTTTAGTTCTTTATTCTAAATTTTTAAAATCTTATTGAGTTCTTCGTTTTCTTATCATATTTGCATGTGTTCTCTACAATTTTATATTTTATTTTATTATAGAGTGATGAAAAAATATGAAACAAAAACAGCAGTTTTAAAAACAAATATGAGACTGAAAGTTGACATATGACAGAATATCGCAGGATTGGAATGTTGCCATCAAACTCAGATGTTTACCATTTAGTCTTGTCATTCTCGACTGTCTAGTTGAAAGTGCTAAGAAAATAAAATATAAATAAATAAAACACAAATAACAGTGTCGTTGATACGTTTTCTAAAGTGTTAGAATATGTACAACTTTACTTATTGTACAACTATAAATACAAAACATTTTTATTTGGACATGCGCACTGGTCCTGGTCTGATCAATTATATGAATAAGTGAGGGATGGGGTATCAGGGAGAAGGTTGAATTTTGAAGATATGTAAACACAATTGATCTCAAGTTAAATCTTACACTATAAAATGTGATTTTCTGTAAGATTCGAACTAGATTATATTACGTGATTTAAGTCCACCATCCACATGCCTAACATTCAATCAATTTTTGCTAATGACAGGAAATTACTCTATATGTCAATGTTCAGACGTTCATTTAAGTAATGAACATTTAGGTAACCAATTAAGTTTTTTCTCCTATGCTTGTTTTCCTGAACAGTAAATAAAACCGTTTAGGTATTTGATTCGCCTTAGATTTGGTCTGCCTCTAAACAACAGTCAAATGTGACAAATTCTTGGAGGTCATTTTCTGTCCAACTCCCAAAGTAAGGAAAGAGGAACGAAAGGCTCAAAAGAATGAAAGTCAATTCAAACAAAGATCGACCTTTTTTTTTCTCCCGAAATATTTACTACCGACTCAAAAGTGGAGAAACAAAAAGTTTGACTACAAGAACAAAGAAAGAGAGAAACAAACGCAGTGCAATACTTGAAGTGTCAAGGGGGGGTCATCTAGTGCAGAGTTCTAGAGCAGCAAGTCTCAAACAGCTACGGACACACCACGTATCCTGACAAACTGACAGCCATTCGAGGGGTTTCTTTGTAATCATGTATAAAAATTCTTCTGTTCAACAAACGAGAGAGAGAGAGAGACGCACAACTGATTTTACCCTCTGCATGAGTTTTCTTCTTTGTTGCCGAAAGAAGCCTTTAGTAGACCTCGCTGACATACCTAGAACTAGAGAGCCACAATTTGAGAAGCCTTGTTCAAGAGGTTCTGGAATGTTAACTCGAAGTCATTCGTACTGAGGCTGATTGTCACATGGTCACACTGTCACGTGGTCACACTGTCACGCAAGTTACACAGCAAGGTAGTGAGAAACGTGGTCATAGTTCTGAAAAGAGTCACAGCCATAGGTTTAGGAAATTTTAGCTGTTCAATCATTTGAGCTTAACCAAATGTAAGTTAATGTAATATAGCTTAATCATTCAGATCACAGCCATAGCTTTAGGAACTGCCATCCAGGAAGTGGAGGGATCCCGAAAGCTAGGGCACCTTATCCGAAAATAAGGACAGCTATAAAAGCTGAAAGGGGTATGGTTATGCGGCAGGGCTAACAACACAACCATATTTAAAATATTGTTACGATAGCTGTATGTTATCTGGATGAATCTGAGAGTAACCGTCTTAGATATGACAAATTTCAATTGTTATTTATTAGCTAACACAATTGAGGTACAACTTAGTCTTATATTTTTAATTTTTTTTAAATATTGGAGGTTCTCATGATTAAATGTTAAAGGCAGTTGTCTTTTTACACGTTGGTTCTTAAGATCCAGTTTCTATTCTTCCAGCTATAAACCAAAGTCACATCACTGGCTGATCCAGGAGGGGGGGGGCGGTAGGGGCGATCGCCCTCCCCCACTCGGCCGACCCACCCTCCGAAGGGAGGGGACGGACAAATTTTAGTATAGAATTCACACAATTGGTATATGAATGTATTACTTATGTTAATAATATATACTATTTATTGTATATTTCTCTATATTTTTATATTATTTCGCCCCCACCCACCCTCTAGTATGTTGGCCGATATGGTGGGGGCGGTGGCATCAATTTCGCCCCCCCCCCCCAATAAGCTTTTGAGTGGGGGGCGGTCCAATTTCGGGTGCGGGGCGGACGAATTTTAGTTTAGAATTCACCAATTGGTATACGAACTTATTACTTGTGTTAATAATATTTACTAATAATTTATATTTCGCCCCCCCCCCTCTAGTATGTTGGACGATATGGTGGATCTGGAGGGGGCGATGGATATTTTTATGGATGGATATTATTAGAATATTTTTCAAAAGGTCCTTTTTTAATAGGATGAATGGTGAGCTTTAGGTCAGGAGAATGCGTTTCTTCGGTGGAGAATGCAAGAAAACGTTTTTTTGGCGTCGAGGCTTCGCCCCGAACCCCATTGATAAATAATGAGCTGTGGATGTCAGGAGAATGAGTTACTGCAGTGAAGTATGCAAGAAAACGCTTTTGGCGTCGGGGCTTCGTCCCGAAATCTACTGATGAATAATGAGCTGTAGATGTCAGGATAATGCGTTTCTGCAGTGACGAATGCAAGAAAACGCTTTTGGCGTCGGTGTTTCGCCCCGAAATCTACTGATGAAAAATGAGCTGTAGATGTCAGGAGAAAGCGTTTCTGCAGTTAAAAATGCAAGAAAACGCTTCTAGCGTCGGGGCTGCTTTTTTATTCTCGTAAGTATATATATATAAAAGCTGTACACACGTTTATGCAAAGGGTTAGGGTTTACTGGGCGTTACGGTTAGGGTTTGGAAAAAAAATCATCCCCCCACTCCAAAGCTCTGGATCCGCTAGTGAGTGAAAAGAAATAAAGCGATATGAAGAAATATTGAGTTGATATAGGTAAGCCTAAATAAAGTTCACCATCTGCCACGTGACTTGTATCAGTGAGCACATTTACACAAATTACCCTCAATAACTGAATATACCAGTGACCGTGTGATCCGGTCAGTGTTGGGGGTCAGACATTGTTGTCGTCGCAGACATAGTTAGTCTTCACAGACCAAAGAAAGAGAACAAAAGTTGGTCAGCAAGGAATTCAGTCTAGATCTTGGTCATTGGTTCAAACAATTCTAGCTATGGGTCACTTTAGGAAATTGAGGCACTCCTTCTGTTCTTACACTAAGCCACCGTCCCAACTGACTTAGAGTATACGCTGAATTCTTAACTATACATTCTTTCACCCCACTCCACAAGACTAGACCACAATAAATGTTTTTAAGTCAACGAATATTTCTGCGAAGCAAACCATTCTTCATATTCTTAAGTAGCTGAAGCTTAGTTTACAAGTCTTGTACTTAGCTACTTTTGTAACTGTTGTGTAGGCATTACAATTTTAAACGTAAACACTAATATGTAATAATGTTTTCTGTACTATAAAAAAAAAGAAAAAGAGTATATTGACTACCCCGCAGTGAAGATTATATTATGTAACTATATCCTTTCATGAGTACTGTTTTCCAGTATTGTTCTTATTTAGGGTTCTATCATCCACTTTTGGTACCCCATTTAGCCAAAGTAGCCTAACGGGCGTGCTTAATGTGCACGTATATCTATCCAGCACTGGCCTATATTTATGTGATTCACATGTCCGTGTTGCACTTTACTCTCCTACCCTTTACACTTTGACACATGTAATCACCTTGATGGTGCAGAACGTCGTGTCCTTCTGTAACGTCACTGAATGGCACAAGGCAGCCGTGCGCATGCGCAAAATACGTTTCACTCCAGTTCATTTGTGTGTGTGTGTGTGTAAAATTTAAAAATCCACGTTAAAACATCAAATATTCTATTAAAGTTTAGTATGTTTCTAATGAGTTGTTTCTTTTCTGATTTCAAGTTGTTATATTTGTAATGGTCCATATTTGGTAGAAAGCTTTAAATTATAGCCTGATGTTTGCACAATACACTATACCAGAGGCGTCACTAGGCAGGTGCGGGGGGTGCGGTCCGCACCGGGTGACACCCGATAGGGGGTGACACCCAAGTGTAAAAAGGCACTTTAAAAAAAAAATTAAAAAATACCAACTTTAAATTGTGACAGAAGCAAAATCATAAAGCTTAAAAATTGTTGAATAAAATTATTCTAAATGGGAAAACATTAATAGCAAGATTTTCTTCTCTGATAAATAGTGGACATGTCCACAACGAGAAACTCGAGAGAAGACTGAAGAACATTAATCAAGCTTTCAAATTAGGAATATTTTGGGAGCATGACTTTAGCTCCAAAAAGTGACACGGACGTCAATGCTATGATTGACGTATAGATGGGAAATAGATTGTGGAAATGTTATCCAAATATGAGCCAGTGCTGAAATAATAACTTATACAATCGCAAGTCAGCGATAAAAAAAAAAGTTACTTTCCAAGCTTGTACCAAAAATATATATACATGTTTTAGCAAACCACTTAAGGGATATACTTATCAGAGATGAGAGACATAAAAGCTGCAAGGTACTCTGGTATCTTGTATTACAGCACAACTAACATAGATCTCTGAAGTTGTAAGATATATTAACAGTAGCAATAGTAATGTTGAAATGACAGAAATGTAGGATATTCCTCTTAATGTGGGCCAAATCTGGTGTATCCGTTCTGATAATTTAAAACGACTGAGAAGATATGGGCTTAACGTATCGATATGATGAGCTCAGGGACATGGTAATGCAGCTACAATGTCAAGGATTCATGAAGACGTGCAGGCAGTAATAAATGAAGAACAGAAAAGAAACTTGAATGGATGTGTACACTGTTTACTTAAGCTATTTGGTCCACATTCTTAATCGGAAAATATTTTCTAATTATACTTTCTTGGTTCTCTAGAAAAAGGGTTTTCTTTCTTTGCCGCTAATACTAATAGATAGGATAATATAATTAATGATAGCGTGTCATATGAACAACTCCATGAAAGAACGATTTTATGAAAGTGTGACGGCGAAAATCTTTGCCGTCTCTCTGAAAATGCAAACACTAGAGTCGCAGCACAACTATGATTGCCAACTGTCTGTGAATACATGCATAACTTTCATTGCTTGACTTTCTTATTGGCAGATGTACTCAAAAAAGTAAACTGAACACAAAAGTACCTTCAAATTAAAGTGTTAATTATTTTCAAAGTGGTGATTAAGCTCGAGCACTTAAACATTTACTCTATGAAATATGTGAAAAGTTAGCTCAAAATGTTATTAAGATAACTTTTCTCAAATCAAACTAGCATGTTAATGCAAAAGAAAAATACGTTTAAACAATATGAAAATATCAGGAAAGTATTCTTAAGATTTACTATTCAAATTGAGAGCAAGAAGTTAATACTGAGTGCATCAATCTCTTTTATATTGGGCCTGACGGCAAGATATGTGAACAGAAGTACTAAAACTAGAATACAGTAAAGTTTTGAAAGACGACAACGAATGAATGAAACCTTTAACTGTTTCTTGCCAAATACATGTTTACAAGGCGTCATGTGAAAAGAGGCTTTGCAAAACTAAATTTAACTAACAATGTTCTCTGATTAAAACATTAACTAACAACGTTCTCTCATTAAAACATTAACTAACAACGTTCTCTCATTAGAAAATTAACTAACAACGAATGTTCTCTCAATAAAACATCAACTAATAACGTTCTCTCATTAAAACATTAACTAACAACGTTCTCTCATTAAAACAT
>JADKLZ010071746.1:0-21875 GCA_021533235.1 Biomphalaria straminea
TTGTTTCGTTCAAGGCATTTACTTATCTATATTCATAGACATAAATAAATATAGACTGGCCAATAAGAGAGTTTTATGAAGGGAAAATTTGTGATTTGCACATTTGTGTACTATACTATACAGCATGAGCAGTATAAAAGTAAGTATTTATATCTATTTCCGCCATGAAGTGCTTTTTTAAACTTTCTTTTTTATATACACAATGAAACACACCTTTATATATTGTAAATAAGGAGGCAGTGTAGTTTTGTTTAATCTCTAAGACTGAAGATTGTGCAACTTGTCAGATTTCGGAAATCCGAAAACAATGTTGAAATAGCACTTGAATCTATTGTCGCAGCTTTCCAGCTTTTTAAGACGTTTAGAAGAGATCTTCCATTCGGCAAAAGATGGGTTTCATTTTCATCGCACATATAGAGTAAGGATACATTTATTTGGTTTAGTCTTTCTCCCTCATTCTCTCTTCTCTCTCTTTCCTCTTCCTCCACTCTCTTTACCTCCCACTTCCTCCGTCTCTCTCCCTCCTCTCTCTCTCTCATGTACTTTTAACACTAATTTTGTATTCTGTCAAAGTATCTTAAGCTGTCTCTTTATCTGTTTCGTCTCAATCTATTTGGCTTTTCTTCTTTGATACCAAACGTTCTCTCACCCTATCTTTCTCCCTCTCTTTTTACTTCTTCTCTTCCTCTGCCTCTTTCTTTCTCACTCTCGCTCACTCAAGTTTTTACTTTGTGTCTATTTCTCTACTACTTAATGCAGAACTTTTTTTCCTCTTTTACACTTTCTTTCTCTCACTCTTTCTCCTTTTGTCTCTCTTTCTCTCTCTTTCTCTCTCTGTCTCTCTCTGTCTCTCTGTCTCTGTCTCTCTCTGTCTCTCTCTCTCTCTCTCTTTCAGTCTTTATGCGCTACGTGCCCCCCTCTCTCTTTCCGAAGAAAATGAACCCACAGATTTATTATGACAGGTGAGTCAAGTGATGAGGCTCAGTGACCGACATTAAAGGTATCTAGTGTGTTTCTAGAGATCGATTAGACTCCATGACTTCGTCTCGTTTTCATTAGCCATCCCTCCAACAAACACACACACACACATTATCATTCAACAAGTTCACAAATACATAATCATTCGCTCACCCCTTTTTAGAGATATAGAACCCTAGGTTCCTTAATGAAGTATCTTTGATTATACATAAATTATAGTAAAATATGAAATAATTTCACAGGTTTAGGGTTGCAGATGAGAGAAGTCATGTAAACACGGTATAGGTGGCAGGGGTGAATCATTTCAAACATTTCGATAGATGTTGAAAGCAACTGAATTAGAATCATTTCAAACATGTTGATTGTCACATCATAAATATTTGAAACAATTCAAATTAATAACCAGGGTTAGCTAAACGACAACATTTGAAAATCAGAAATTTTATTTTATTTACATGAAATGTGCATCCGTTTATAATTAGTAATAGACGTTCTGTTTTTTGACACTGAAGTGAGATTATTGACATGAGATGAACATTAAACATTAGCAAAAAAAGATGGATAATTTTACCGTTTGGGGTCGCCACGTAGTGGCCATTGCAAAATGGGTCGTGGAACTAAAAAGGTTGAGAACTTCTGCTCTAAACCTAAATCAGAGAGAGAGAGAGAGAGAGAGAGAGAGAGAGAGAGAGAGAGAGAAATCTGCAGCCGGGCTATATGGGACACTTAACACCTTTTTTTTATATTTATTAATCAAATTACTCTAAACTTTATATGTATTCTCCATGTATGAATAACCATAAAAAAAAGTGGATAAAAATGTTTACTTATAATGGTTGTCATGGCATCCCCCGCCGTATTGGATTATTCATATTGTTTATTGTTTTTAAATCTCCAATGCTTCAAAACTATTTAAGCTATTGCCAAACAAAAATATACAATGTGTAGACCAATCATTCCAGAACATCTTCTATAGATTAGTTTCTGAATATAGTAAAAACTTTTTTTTAAATGGCTTTGTTTTTTATCTTTATTTTTTTTATCTTTCTTTTAAATAATTTTAAAAAAATAAAAGTTGGATCCTGGTGGACATGGCCTCCTTTTGTAGGACGTCTCGTAACCCTAAGTTGGATGTGCTCTTTAGCGATTAAAGGGAAGAAGAGAAAATACGCCCCTGATTGACATAGTTGTCTTCTTAACGAATTATATTTCTAACACATATATTTGAGAAACAGGACTTTCCAACTTCTTTAATTCAAAAGGAGGGCGCGGTGGCTGAGCGGTAAAGCGCTTGGCTTCCGTACTGGAGGTCCCGGGTTCGAATCCTGGTGAAGGCAGGGGGGTAATTTCGGGATTTTCGGGTGCTCTTGAATCCAGCCAGCTCTAATGGGTACCTGACAGTGGTTGGGGAAAAGTAAAAGTAAAGGCGGTTGGTCGTTGTGCTGGCCACATGACACCCTTGTTAACCGTAGGCCACAGAATCAGATGTCCTTTACATCATCTGCCCTATAGACCACAAGGTCTGAGAAGGGTACTTTACTTTTTTACTTAAATTCAAAAGATGACAGACAAATGTTGCAAAAACTACCCTAGAATTTCAGGCCTGGTGAAACAGATTCAGGCTTAATTTTTGCAATGACGTTGGTCTTTTTTTTTTTTTTTTTTTCATAATTTGTTGGGATTTTTTTAGCAATGAAAGATACAGTTGCTCGAGTTGTTTATCAATCTCCGTCATACTTTTCAAATTGTCACAGAAGATAAAAACATGAATATGATGAATATGTAGATAAATGCAAGTCATAAGGCTAAAATTTACTTTCGATATAGCCTTCAGCAGAAATATTTACTGTTTCGTAATTATGCATAAAGCTTTGGCTATTCATATCGGGTTATGATTATGATTAAGAGTTTAAACATTAGCAAAAAAAGATGAATAATTTTACCTTTTGGTGTCACCACATAGTGGCCATTGCAAAATGGGTCGTGTAACTAAAAAGGTTGAGAACTTCTGCTCTAAACCTAAATGAGAGAGAGAGAGAGAGAAATCTGCAGCCGGGCTATGTGGGACACTTATATGTATTCTTCATATGAATAACCATAAAAAAAAATGTGGATAAAAATGTTTTCTTACAATGGTTGTCATGGCAAACCCCGCCGTATTGGATTATTGTTTATTGTTTTTAAATCGCCAATGCTTTAAAACTATTTAAGCTATTGCCAAACAAAAATATACAATGTGTATTCATTCCATCATTCCAGAACATCTTCTATAGATTAGTTTCTGAATATAGTAAAAACTTTTTTTTAAATAATTTTTTTTTCTAACCATGCTAAAGAAAAACATTTTTTTTCGAGTATTTTATTGCAATTAAGACAAAATTTTAATTCAGACTTCAAAAAAAGTTCGATAGAAGTTTCTGTACATGGTATAAATAATAAGCTGGACAAGTTTGAAGTGAATAAAAATAGTATTTTGAGAAAATCGAAAAAAAAAGAAGAAAAATTTAAATAAAACTAAGGTATATACCATTACAAAAAAAAAAAGATTACAATGAGAGTTTGTGTGATACACAAACTCAGAGGCGGCCCCCGTCGGAGTCGGATCACTGTCAGATCTGCCTATTCGCAAGATGTTTCGGATGTTCCTTCTACGTCCATGGCACAATTCCTGTATGCTCCCATCCTTAAACTATTGCAATATTTCTGAAAGAACAGTAAAGGTTAAATAATATTTTCAAAAGCCTTTAGTGTTTTTTTCTAACCGTGACGGACCAACAGACAAAACGCACAAAAATATGCTTGTTTCATTCTAATGGGGGCACTAAACAATTTTTTTTTTAAATCTGATTTTTTAAAAAATTTAAGAAATTAGTTTAGAATCATGTCATTTCCGGGCTTTACGCTAGTACACCAAAGCCGTTGCCAAAAGTTCATTTTAAAAAATGTGCATGATATCTACATGTCAGAAGCATTTCTTATAGTAACATTTCCTCCCTTACATTTACTTAATTGCTTCACAATTGGTGTTTTATGTCACATAGTTCGGTGAGGTGTCTTTGTTTTCTCCCAACTCTGTTGGGTATTGTGATTTCCCCTGCTCGTATTGTTTGTACGTGGCGAGAGTGCCTTGTATTGTTATTGTTTTTCTGCTACGTCACAAAGTCATTGGTCACTCGCTGTCCGGAGACAGTTCACCTGCTGATTTTTTTATTAAAACGGAAGATGTGTTAGTCGCAGTCTGTAATGGTTTCTTGGACTTATAGTTTCTTGGATTTATAGTTTCTTGGACTTGTAGTTTCAGTAGGAATTGTGGACCCCTGTTTAGGGTGAGTTACTTTGGTACTGACACCTTTTATAGTTTGTAGTATAGGGCAATCACTGTTTAAAGTTTTGTTTATAGTTATGGAGTAGAGGGTGAATTTTGTGTCATTTTTGTTTATAGGGTGCCTGTGGTGGAGTTGCAGTTACTGCTCTTGATCCTATACCGGTGTCGGCGTCGCTTTGTCTTCTTAGAACTATATAGTACAGTCTTTGGTGTCACTGCCAGTGTCGGAATTGTATCCCCTCAACGTATGCCAGTGTGGGTGCTGCTTGTCTTCGCAGAGAGATATCTCTCTATATATATATCTGCCAGCCTTGGGTGACACCGCCAGATTGGCGTGGTATTGACGGCGTGAGTGTCAGGGCCGTCACACATCAGGGGCGCCAGTTTAGTATCAGCAGCAAGGTGCGATGTATGTTATTGAAGAATATCTCTAGCTTTAACACAGTCTCAGTATATGTATATATATTATGTATTACTATCTATATTATCTATTTATCATAGATCACTTGCTTCATTGTAAATATTCCTAGATCAGCATCATACAATTAAATTCATATTTTTTTTGTGTTATTTAAATCATCCACATAGTTGTTTACTCTCTGCACAATTGTGTGTGGGTGTGTGTGAATGACTTTTGTTTCTTGTCAGATTGAACCTCGGGACCTTAAGTGAGTTCAGTTGTTACTAACACAACTCTTAAACCCGACAGTGGGGGCTCGAGTCCGGCTGTGACTACTAGGTCATAGATTAGTATCTTATCTTTTCTTATCTATTAAAATAAGAAGATACTGCCTAACACCCCTATATATCAGTTGTATCTTATGCTACTTGGGTACAATTTACTGGAAAAAAAAATTGTTTGTATACCTCCTATAATCATTTACATGTACATGTAAAGTAGCAGAGGGTTTAAACATTGTTAAATTGATTATTGATTAGTTTGAAATCATCATCATATTTACTAAATGTGTTAATATTTCAAGATTGTGATTTATATTCATTTATTTACTTTTTTTCTTGCATGTTATTTTGTGCTTCACTTACGACCGAGTGACGAGTGTCTTCTCGCTCCCGACAACAGACAAGTGGGGATTGACCTGTGATACCAGTGTTTGAGGCCATTGTTCCTGTTTTGGTGTGTTGAAAGTCCCTATATCAGCTATTTTTCTACGCATCGGCCTGGAGTGAGGCGTCTTCTCTCCGACGTGGGATATTGCTCAGATAGGTTTTCTCTTTTCTTTGCCATACGGCACACTCTAGGTTTTAGTTTACATCTTATGTCAGTAGTGTAGTTGATTTAGTTTAACACAGTAAGGCTCTTAGACCATGGAGACCAGGTTAACTGTAACGTCACAGTTTATTAGTGATGGCCGTGCTATGGGGTACGAAGGGGAAAGGTTAGAGAAGTATGTGAAGGAGCGAAAAGTTGAATATGATAGGTATAAGGAAGAGGCGAAGGCAGAGGAAGAAGCAAGGTTTGAGCGGCAGGAGAAATTGAAGAAAGAGGCGAAGGCAGAAGAAGAAGCTAGGAAGAAAGAAGAAGATGCTAGATTTGAACGGGATGAGAAGGCTAAACGCGAGGAGCACGAAAGATGGAAGGAAAGAGATGCTAAGGATGCGGTCAAAAGAAAAGAGGAGTTGGAACTGGCTCGGCTTAAAGAAACGTCTGCTCCAGAGGCAGGCGTGGCGGCAGGACAGACAGGTGATGGGAAATACAAGAATGTGTTAGACAGACTTGACAAGAGTTTCCAAGCAATGAAAGATGACGACGACCTCCTAGCCTACCTAACACACTTTGAGGCAGTTGCAGCGAGATGCAAGATAGAGAAAAAAGAGTGGTCCTTGTTGTTGTCGTATAAACTAACCACCGCACTCAGAAACTTCATGCTAAGGGACAGTTTGTTCCTTAGCGAGAATTATGAAGAAGTCAAGACTGCACTTCTGCGCCATGCAGATATCAATGCAGAAACCTGCCGCAAAAGATTCCATCGCGTGAGACCTAGTCAAAACGACTTTAGGAGATATGTCACAGAATTGAGAACGGCATTAGACAACTGGTGTAAGATGGCCGAAGCCGGTAAAACTGTGGAGGAGCTCAAAGATCTGTTGATCAAAGATAGGATCTTGGAAAGTGTTTCGAATGACGTATACAGGCAACTAGTTTTGAGCAAGCACAGAACAGTAGATAATATGCTAGAAGTAATAGAAGGGTTTAAGATTGCTGGGTCAGGTGAGCCGATTTGTAAGGTAGAGAGTGTGTATGTGGCGGCAGCATGTTCTGAACCTGTGAGGAATCAAACTCAACTGGGTAAAACAAAGGTAATTGTAAAGGGTAATATTTCAACCGAATGTCGCAATGGTGTTTCCCCGCCTAATGAGATTGGGGTTGAAGATGTGAGCGCTAATGATATTGTCAGCGATCAAGTTCAACGGCCAAGACATAGATGACTAGCGGATCGTCAGGATTTGGATGGTCGCCGTGGGTATAAGTTAGTGCCGGATCGCTACACAGTAACTGTTACAAATTTGCCATTCAATATTAACTGGCAGACGTTAAAGGATAGATTTAGAGATGTTGGTTTGGTGGGCTTTGTGGAGGTTTTGATGGCGAACGGAAAGTCGATCGGCGTAGGTCATGTGAAGTTTAGGAACCTGGCAGATGTTGCGAGAGCTGTGAAATATTTAGACAAGTCCAAACTCGGAGGTAGGACTATTGTGGTTGTCCCACATCGTATAAGCGCGCGGGGGTAACACTGTGATGATTTTGGCCATCTGTGTTATATATATATAATTTTATGTGTTGGTGAAATGTTCAAATATTTAGACCTATGAATGTAATCTGGAACTGCGAGTGTGCGTTGGCATTGAATGGGGTACGAACTTGTCGGAGTACATGTCCTATTCTTCATTTGTCTGATCCTTCTCTATCATTTTTTTTTCTTCAGAGACTTCAGATAAAGTGATTTCTGGTATTCTCTATCAGTGTTACACCCATGAGTTACTTAAGCCGTAAGTTGTTGTCTGGGAGCAGAAGTACTCCACCATTGAACGGGAAGGATTAGCCATAGAATATTCTGTATATAAACTGGACAGGTATTTAGCAGGTAAAAGACTTCACCTTCTGACAGATCACAAGGCTTTAGCATATCTCAAGAGCACACACTTTACCAACGCACGGATCACAAGATGGGCATTGATGCTACAAGACTACTCTTTTGACGATGTCCACGTTAAGGGAGAGAACAATCTGTTGGCTGACCTGACGCTGCTAAAAGTTCATTTTTAAAAATGTGCGTGATATCTCTGTGTCTACAGCATTTTTTATAGTAACATTTCCTCCCTTACATTTACGTAATTGTTTTAGAATTGGTGTTTTGTTATTAAAAAATCGCTTGCATAATTAATTTTATAAATTAAACGGTTTGCGTTTAGAAAACTAAAAGTAGCCATTGCACCTAAACTTTTCAAGCCGCATTTAATGGTGAAAAAATATTTTTCGTATCTCTTCTAGTTTTGGCGCTCTGAGTCTGACAGACGGACAGACAGACATAAATTCATTTTAAAAAATGTGCGTGATATCTACATGCCAAGAGCATTTCATATAGTAACATTTCCTCCCTTAGATTTACGTAATTGCTTCACAATTGGTGTTTTATTATTAAAAAATCGCTTGCATAATAATTTTTATAAATTAAACGGTTTGCTTTTAGAAAACTAAAAGTAGCCGTTGCACCTAAACTTTTCAAGCCGCATTTAATGGTGAAAAAATATTTTTCGTATCTCTTCTAGTTTTGGCGCCCTGAGTGTGACAGACGGACAGACGGACATTTTGCACAAACCTAATAGCGTCTTTTTCCCCTTACGGGGGCCGAAAAAAAAGTAATTATTTGCCAATCGTGAAAATGATATTTTTATGTCCAGAAATGGTTGGTCTGTTTAAATTAGGTTTAAAATCGAAATTTTAGTCCTTTTTACCAAAATTTAGTGTCCCACATAGCCTTAATATAATTTTAATGACAAGCTCGACTGCACATAGCGGCTAGTAAACTTGAAAAGCCAGGTCGAGTTAAGGGTAGATGTTGGTCAGCAGTAGTTGCCTACTTGTTTTATGTTAAAATTTTTTATTACTATGGATTTATGAAGGAAAATCAATTACATTATTTGATTATCTGTTTAAAAAAATGTTTATCAGAGTATATGCTGGACTTTCTTCGGTGTTTTATTAATTTATTCAATTCTCGGCACACTTTGATATTTGTGTTATTACAATTTATGTACAGGGATAAATAAGCATTGTACTATCGACACGATCCTAACGTTACAGGAAGAACTGATGTAGAGTAATCTAAAAGTAATTTCTTTACCACACACAGAGACTTGTATTATAAACAATCATTGAATAACAAAAGTCAAAAGAAATAAAATGAAAAAGAAAATATAAAAGTAACAAAAAGAAAAGGTCAACAAAGAGTGCCAAGTTTAGCACTTTTATGACACCAAAAAAAGTGTATGTGTTAGTTTCACGAGAAAAGTTTGCCAACTTTTTGCCAACTTTTTCTGCTGAGATACGATGTGACATTCACAGCTTCGCAAACGCCATGAATGTTCTCGAGCTTGGGGACAAGACCCTCGTGATTTATGGCCCTTAGCTCACGTGATACTGTCTGTCCAATGGCTGACGTGTCAGGTGTTTGAAGAAATCAGAAGCCCTCTAAGCCTGGTTACAGCTACCCGGGGCAGTTATCACAGGCTCTCTTTTGCAAATTTTAAAGCGCTCTACGCCCATTAACGTCAGGGGACCTTGCAGTCTGCGTGCCCTGACGAGGGAACATCACAAGACTCGTCAAGAAAGTCAACTCTTCAGCCTTACATGTCCTTCGCAGCGTAACACTAAAGCACACGATGATGTGTGATTCACTGCAATTTGATCTTTGAGAGTGTGGCCCTTGAGTTACAAAAACAATCCTAGTTGTTCATTGGTTTAGATCATGTTGGGTACGAATCTCTGTTATTTTTATTTACTTTATTTACAATCAAAGTCTTAATTCTACAAAATGTGGTTTCTGTCGTCTGACTCTCCCTGTGTAGTGGCAAGGTCAAGGTCTCGATAGTTTTCCTGTCTGTGGGAAGATGTCTAGATAGGAAGTAGTAAAATTATCACATACAAGATTTAAAAAAAAATGGTTTCAACTCTCAGTACGTGTGTAAGCTAGCGTGTTTGTGAGAGAAAGAAGGGTAGACAAGGGTTTATGGTGATGTTGATTCAAGTTTTCAACTGCTGAAGAATCTCATGGAATGTTGAAGTCTTGATAATCAAAGTTGATATTTTTATTTAAATTTAAATCACGCATCAATGTGATTTCCCATAATAGCTAGATCAAGTTTCTGATGAAATTATTTTAATGTAACTTTTTGTATACAGTTCTTCTCTTAATGGAACCAGGTTAAGCGCTTTGCAGCCTTTCCAAAGATTGCGGGTTCAAGACCTATGGAGAGGCAACAGGATTATTTGTACTATTTAAAGCCAGTTCTCTTTTTACAAACAGGCAAAGGTTCCTGTTAATCGTTAAAATATTGCTGTACTTTATTTCCTATTGTATTATGATTTGTAAATGTCACGAAACCGGAAAAACATAACAAAATATTTTTTATAAAAAAAATACCTCTTACCCAACATATTTACCTCTTCTCTCTCAAGAAAAAAAGCCTAGTTATGTGGATATATAAATCTATAAGACTTTTCATGAACTTTAATTTATTAAATTTACATTTTTTTTTGTTCTCTAGCCAAATTGACATTATTTTCTTTTCATACTTTGAAAATTATAACGGAGGACGAGGCTTGAGCCCTGGTGAGAACGTTGTTTTTTTTTATTGAATTTAAAAAGCGATCACGGTAGCATTAACGTAGATAACCATCCCACCCTCCAAACTAACTAAGCTAAATGCATGAAATTGCGCTAAAAAAACATGACTGGACCAAACTATGTGATACAATTACACTTAATGAATATAGCTTTTTTTTTTCCTTTTTCCTTTTTAATATATTTTAAAATGTTTTTCTTGTGTTTAATTTTTATTTTGAATCTACTTCATTCTTACAAAAAACACAGCTCTGTATTTTACGAGATGGGGAAAGGGGGAACAGTCCATGCTCTAACAATAGCGACAAGGTATCCGTCTGACTGCCTCCCTGCCCCCCCCCCCGTCCCTTCCTTCCAATGAGGTGCATACATTTAAAAGGCGAGACGCTCCAAGTCAGCTTGTACTTGATGCCTTGACTTAGACCCGAGATAACATTTACATTAGAAATAGCAGCCTACAGAAAGGAGGGGGGGGGGGCACGCATACATTACATTCAAGGGAAAAAGAGTGTTGTTATTTCAAAGGGGGTACCGTTTCATTCATTTGCATATTCAAATGAATTTCACTTGACTGGTGCATTTTATATTTTATTGTAAATCTTTAATTATTTATTTTTTTGTATTGCTTTGTGTTTTAAGAAATAGAAATATTTAGAATGGAAATATAAATTCCTTATATTTTATTATAATAATAACAATAATAATAATAATAATAAAAAATTGACACACAATTTGATCGGGAAGGATACTCCTCCTTATTACAAATACTCGTCACAAGAGGTTCTCGAGTCTACTGATTACCTGCTGTACTGGGATAGACCTATTTTGACCGACAAAACAGTACATTTTAATCGCCCTGATCTGCTGCTCATCGATAAAAAGGAAAAAGCCGCTACCATTATCGACATTGCCGTACCACTATCTCATAACTTAAGAAAAACTGAGTTAGAAAAACAACGAAAATATGGGAACCTAGGCTTGGAGATTAAGCGTCTATGGAAGCTTGCTAAAACAACAATATACCCCATTGGTATATCAACCGACGGGATAATAACAACTGACCTTACAGATACCTTCAAGGCCCTTGGCATTCCTAGGAACATTCTCGTTGCCTGTCAGAGGGCGGTACTGCTGCAGACCTGCCACATCACCAGAAAATTCCTCAGTGGAAACTGATAAAGGGACTACGATGAATTTTGTTTCCCTTTAACGAAACTCGACCCTGGCTGCGCCAGAGAAAGAATACTCGTTCTTTTATCATAATAATAATGAAAAAACAAAGAAAAAATGGTAACCTATGCTTAGAGATTAGGCGATTATGGAAGTTGTCTAAAAGAACAATATATCTGGTTTTTATATCAACCGAATGGATAATGACAAGTAATCTCATTGATACCTTCAACATCCCTAAGAAGATTCTCATTGCTTGTCAGAGGGTGGTAATTCTGCAGACCTGCCACATCACCCCCCCCCCCCCCAAAAAAAAAAAATTCTCAGTGGACACTGTTAAAGGAGCTTCAATTAATTTTATTTCTCTCTAACGAAGCTCGACCCAGTGCCAGAGAAGGAATATAAGTTCGTTTCAAACATAATGATAATAATCTTTAATACCCATGTGCAAATTCATTTCCCAATAGTGCATAACACTTAACATTACTAGAGAAAACAAATGGGGTATATACAATCTACATTCATACTCAAGTTACTCTTTAACATTGCATTACTTTACATTTCATGTAACATTTTCAACAGTAAGTTACAGTTTATACAATAATCTGCGAGATGTTCTTGCTTGAACTTCTGAATGATTGCCTGGTTTGTGACTTTCTGTATGGTTGTCAGGATTGTCTTCTGAGAGAAAAACAAATTAAAAACTGTAATATCTTATTATCTTATAAAATACAGACGTAACTTCAAAAAAGAAGAGGATCACGTTCTATGCGAGTCCCCAGGTCAATCTAGTCACGTATGAACATCGATGACTTAACTCTGTCAAGTCGTTTGTTTTTTATGGCTTATTCTGGCAACCCATTCCATGTTCCAATAGCGCTAGGGAAGAAGGAGTGTTTGTACAATATTAAGCAAATAAATACTTAAACTCTATTTGAGCTAGTACTGAGACACTATATTCCATTTGTAGTATATTTTTGATGTATTATAACTGAATGTTGAGGCAACAACATGTATTTGCTATTATCATAATAAAAATATTTACTTGTAACAGGATTTAGCTCATCTCAAAAAGAATCCTTATTGTAGAGAATCCATTTTTTTGAAATTTGGGGAAAGTCCCAAGTGATGCTGTCTGGCGTGGGGTCAACTAGGGTCAGCGTGAATACTGCATCACGTGATGTAGTGCACTTAACTGCACTCACGTATCTAGAGAGCGCGTGCGCGAAGGTATTGACAAAACACTGAGTTGTAATCTATCTTGCAAGACGTATGTATTACAACTCCGACTAATTGCTATTAAAGCTAGGCTATTACAAACAATTATTGCTAGTTGTTATTCCAACTATTTTTAACGCCCGCACTAAAGATTTTCTTTATATCCGTTATAAAGACAGTGTTCTTAATTGTTGCAATGGAGAAGTGTGACTTCAGTTGGGGAAAGTAAAGTTGTTGTGCTGGCCACATGACATCCTGCTCGTCAACTGTTGGCAAAAGAAACAGATACTTGTATTTAAAAACCCCGTCAGCTAAGGGACGTTATAGAACTTCGTTCACTGATTCATCTATTAACTCTTTTTATAATAAGTTACTACAAAAACAGATTTTAAGTCTCACGTTCTGGAGTCGTCTGTTATCAGAGACCAAATGACGACTACGCAACTTTTGTTGCATCATTCACAACCAATTGCTAACCTCTTCCTACCGTCACTATGGCAACGCACAAACACACACACACACACACACACACAAATACTCTATGACAGTACGTCATTGTAATCTCAGAAGTTAAATTAAATGATCCAAATTATGATAGTCGGGGCGGAATGGCTATAATGACCTAATGGTAAATACCCGGTGGACCGTGACGGAATGACAGTAAGTCCGTTAATAATTAATATTTTACTTATTCAAATTGATGATTATTGGTAAAACGTTCTTCGAGAAATTGATTTGGATACAACCATAAACAATGTGTCAGCAACAAGTTTGTTGGTGTATGCAGATGCGGTAGAATGACCTACGGATGTCAAGAGTTTTTTTTTTTATTGTTTTAGTCATTTCAAATAATATCAAAATCATGTAATAAAGTTTCCTTTTTGGACCAATTAAGATTGCGATCATACTGTATATTTTCAATTAGACAACATACACTCCCTAGAGCCTCTATGTCTATCTTTATGTAAAAATATTCAACATTTACGTCCAGTAACGCATGACTGAGTTTAGTTTTCGAGGCTTTATAAAACTGTACATATTACGACGACAGGTACGAATGGATACCAATCGTGTGACAAGAAAGATGTGGGCTCATGATAAGTATTGCACTCAGTCCGCTCCTGTTGGTAGTTAAAAACTATAACATTGTGTGTGTGTGAATCATAAGAGACTTAATTGCGTTGTAAGTTAAAGAACTGGATTAAGTTATTACGTGAAAGAGTGGGGCGTTGTCACTTCGCTTCCGATCCAAGGTTGCACGGGATTGAATCTCGGTGAAGACTGGTATTTCGAATATTGGGATTTTCAGGACACCCCTTGAGTTCAGTCATTAGTTGGATAAAGTATAGGCGATGATCGTTGTGCTGGCCACATGAAACCCTCGGGGATCGTCGGCCATAGAAACAGATGGGGGGAGGAGAGTGAGGTGAGGATTGCAGATAAGATAGCATTTCACATTCACACACATACCACACACACCACACACAAATAGATCTATATTTTAATTTTTTTTGTGAAACTCCCATTGCCTTCACATTCCGTTCTCAAAATACTACGCCCCCCTTTCAGCTACTCGACTCGTCGACAACGGAGTCAAAAAAAAACAAAAAACACGAAGATAATTAACAGTCAAATGGCACGTATTACAGCGCCGGGACTCAGATGCGTGAATACTCTAGGTAGCACAATCGTAAGCTGTCTGAATACACCCCTCAAATCCCCCCCCCCTCAACGTGAATCTCTAAGTTTATCTGAGAGAAGAAGCGACGCAGATGACCTGTTGTCGATATGTCAAACTCTCTGTCAACCGTGTCCACTTTTAAAACTAGCCATGCAAGAAAGGCTTGACTCGTAGGCTGCAAGTTGTGTCTCAGAGTAGAACCGACGCAAATTTCAGCTTCAAAGAACAGAGTTAATAGATGAACAATGGCCTTGCTATGTTCTATAAGCACTCCCACCAACTACCCAAAATAGTTGAATCAATGAATGCAATTCTATAACCTCCCTTCGCTGACGGGATTTTTAATACAAGGATTATGCAAGATTGCTAATACAATTTGTTTGTTATTATTATAGTTTCGTTCAACTTTATTGATCTAATTGTAAGTGGAACGTTTCGTCAATATAGTGTGTGTGTGTGTATATGAGTAGAAAGGAGGCCCGGTGGCTGAGCGGTCTATATTATAACCGGAAATTGGTCCCGGGTTTGAAGTTTGAAAACTAGGAATTCTAATTTTGGGATCTTTAGGCGACTCTGATCACCTCTAATGGGTCCGTGACATTAGTTGGGGAAAGTAGAAGCGGTTGGTCGCATGACACCCTCGTTAACTGTTGGCCAGAGAAACAGATGATCTTTACATCATCTGTACAACAGATCGCTAGGACTAAACGGGAAACTTTTCCTTTTTTCTTTCTATATACATATAGACAGAATGATAGCCCATACATACAATACATATTCACTTAGACAAGGATAGTGGGAAAAATTATTTGTTGTAAAAAATATTTTTAGTTGATTTGTTTCATTCTAAACAAAGTCAAAGTTTGAACGAGCAAAATATTGAATTTTTTTTAATGAGAAGAACTCCGTATTTACAGCTTTTTACAGCTATTTACAGTAGATATTATTTTCCTTTTTCGATATAAAAAAAGTTGATTACCAATGTTTGAAAGACTAATTAGTTTATTTTTTTAAAATTGATTATGTTTCCTTGCGTACAATAAATAATTGCATACAGTTTCAACTTGATCCGAGGGTGTGGGAGATAGAACGTGTACAATTCTTTAAGAGAGAAAAACCCGCACATATTTAGCCTTACCTGTTAATTCAGAAAGATGAATTTCTCTTGTTGGTACAAAACAATTAACTACCAGTAATTGATTGTCTTATTGGATAATTTATTTTATTAATTCATGCTTTGTTAAATACAAAAAATAAGTTTGTAAAGTTACAACTTGATCCAAGAACGGGTGTGGGAGAAATAACGTGTTCAAACATTTAGCACAGACAAACAGAGTTTGATATGGTCTTCGTAAAAAAAAAAAAAAATACAAGTGCTATTCTGATGACACCTTTTCATTTCTCTTATATTTTCTTATATTATACAGACGTTTCTTCAAAAAATAGGATGATTACGTCCTAGATTCATCTAGTCATACATGTTTAACCAATGGCTTAAATTCTGCCAAGTCACTGGTTTTCCTGGCTGGCTCAGGCAACCCATTCCATGCTCTAATAGCACTAGGGAAGAAGGATCATTTGTAGAAATTTGTTCTAGCATATGGAATGAGGAATGTGCCTTAATCGTTGTGTTTTTCAGAGTATTTCATTAGATTTTGTTTTTGTATTGTAGGCCTATTTAAAGATTATGGTTCAGGATTTTATCTATAATTTCTACTTTACTTTTGAGTCTTCTCTCTTGAAGGCTTTCTAAATTTAGTAATTTTTGTAAAGGTGTTACTTTAGTTAAATGTGAATATTCGTTTGTTATTAATCTCATTGCTCTATTTTGTGTCTGTTCCAGTTTGTTTATCTTTTATTTATCTTATTTCATATCTTAGTCCTTTTTTTTCTTGATCCTAAATCAATTTTCTTACCTTAGTTCTTTATTCTAAATTTTTAAAATCTTATTGAGTTCTTCGTTTTCTTATCATATTTGCATGTGTTCTCTACAATTTTATATTTTATTTAATTATAGAGTGATGAAAAAATATGAAACAAAAACAGCAGTTTTAAAAACAAATATGAGACTGAAAGTTGACATATGACAGAATATCGCAGGATTGGAATGTTGCCATCAAACTCAGATGTTTACCATTTAGTCTTGTCATTCTCGACTGTCTAGTTGAAAGTGCTAAGAAAATAAAATAAAAATAAATAAAACACAAATAACAGTGTCGTTGATACGTTTTCTAAAGTGTTAGAATATGTACAACTTTACTTATTGTACAACTATAAATACAAAACATTTTTATTTGGACATGCGCACTGGTCCTGGTCTGATCAATTATATGAATAAGTGAGGGATGGGGTATCAGGGAGAAGGTTGAATTTTGAAGATATGTAAACACAATTGATCTCAAGTTAAATCTTACACTATAAAATGTGATTTTCTGTAAGATTCGAACTAGATTATATTACGTGATTTAAGTCCACCATCCACATGCCTAACATTCAATCAATTTTTGCTAATGGCATGGTATTACTCTATATGTCAATGTTCAGACGTTCATTTAAGTAATGAACATTTAGGTAACCAATTAAGTTTTTTCTCCTATGCTTGTTTTCCTGAACAGTAAATAAAACCGTTTAGGTATTTGATTCGCCTTAGATTTGGTCTGCCTCTAAACAACAGTCAAATGTGACAAATTCTTGGAGGTCATTTTCTGTCCAACTCCCAAAGTAAGGAAAGAGGAACGAAAGGCTCAAAAGAATGAAAGTCAATTCAAACAAAGATCGACCTTTTTTTTTCTCCCGAAATATTTACTACCGACTCAAAAGTGGAGAAACAAAAAGTTTGATTACAAGAACAAAGAAAGAGAGAAACAAACGCAGTGCAATACTTGAAGTGTCAAGGGGGGGTCATCTAGTGCAGAGTTCTAGAGCAGCAAGTCTCAAACAGCTACGGACACACCACGTATCCTGACAAACTGACAGCCATTCGAGGGGTTTCTTTGTAATCATGTATAAAAATTCTTCTGTTCAACAAACGAGAGAGAGAGAGAGACGCACAACTGATTTTACCCTCTGCATGAGTTTTCTTCTTTGTTGCCGAAAGAAGCCTTTAGTAGACCTTGCTGACATACCTAGAACTAGAGAGCCACAATTTGAGAAGCCTTGTTCAAGAGGTTCTGGAATGTTAACTCGAAGTCATTCGTACTGAGGCTGATTGTCACATGGTCACACTGTCACGTGGTCACACTGTCACGCAAGTTACACAGCAAGGTAGTGAGAAACGTGGTCATAGTTCTGAAAAGAGTCACAGCCATAGGTTTAGGAAATTTTAGCTGTTCAATCATTTGAGCTTAACCAAATGTAAGTTAATGTAATATAGCTTAATCATTCAGATCACAGCCATAGCTTTAGGAACTGCCATCCAGGAAGTGGAGGGATCCCGAAAGCTAGGGCACCTTATCCGAAAATAAGGACAGCTATAAAAGCTGAAAGGGGTATGGTTATGCGGCAGGGCTAACAACACAACCATATTTAAAATATTGTTACGATAGCTGTATGTTATCTGGATGAATCTGAGAGTAACCGTCTTAGATATGACAAATTTCAATTGTTATTTATTAGCTAACACAATTGAGGTACAACTTAGTCTTATATTTTTAATTTTTTTTAAATATTGGAGGTTCTCATGATTAAATGTTAAAGGCAGTTGTCTTTTTACACGTTGGTTCTTAAGATCCAGTTTCTATTCTTCCAGCTATAAACCAAAGTCACATCACTGGCTGATCCAGGGGGGGGGGGCGGTAGGGGCGATCGCCCTCCCCCACTCGGCCGACCCACCCTCCGAAGGGAGGGGACGGACAAATTTTAGTATAGAATTCACACAATTGGTATATGAATGTATTACTTATGTTAATAATATATACTATTTATTGTATATTTCTCTATATTTTTATATTATTTCGCCCCCACCCACCCTCTAGTATGTTGGCCGATATGGTGGGGGCGGTGGCATCAATTTCGCCCCCCCCCAATAAGCTTTTGAGTGGGGGGCGGTCCAATTTCGGGTGCGGGGCGGACGAATTTTAGTTTAGAATTCACCAATTGGTATACGAACTTATTACTTGTGTTAATAATATTTACTAATAATTTATATTTCGCCCCCCCCCTCTAGTATGTTGGACGATATGGTGGATCTGGAGGGGGCGATGGATATTTTTATGGATGGATATTATTAGAATATTTTTCAAAAGGTCCTTTTTTAATAGGATGAATGGTGAGCTTTAGGTCAGGAGAATGCGTTTCTTCGGTGGAGAATGCAAGAAAACGTTTTTTTGGCGTCGAGGCTTCGCCCCGAACCCCATTGATAAATAATGAGCTGTGGATGTCAGGAGAATGAGTTACTGCAGTGAAGTATGCAAGAAAACGCTTTTGGCGTCGGGGCTTCGTCCCGAAATCTACTGATGAATAATGAGCTGTAGATGTCAGGATAATGCGTTTCTGCAGTGACGAATGCAAGAAAACGCTTTTGGCGTCGGTGTTTCGCCCCGAAATCTACTGATGAAAAATGAGCTGTAGATGTCAGGAGAAAGCGTTTCTGCAGTTAAAAATGCAAGAAAACGCTTCTAGCGTCGGGGCTGCTTTTTTATTCTCGTAAGTATATATATATAAAAGCTGTACACACGTTTATGCAAAGGGTTAGGGTTTACTGGGCGTTACGGTTAGGGTTTGGAAAAAAAATCATCCCCCCACTCCAAAGTTCTGGATCCGCTAGTGAGTGAAAAGAAATAAAGCGATATGAAGAAATATTGAGTTGATATAGGTAAGCCTAAATAAAGTTCACCATCTGCCACGTGACTTGTATCAGTGAGCACATTTACACAAATTACCCTCAATAACTGAATATACCAGTGACCGTGTGATCCGGTCAGTGTTGGGGGTCAGACATTGTTGTCGTCGCAGACATAGTTAGTCTTCACAGACCAAAGAAAGAGAACAAAAGTTGGTCAGCAAGGAATTCAGTCTAGATCTTGGTCATTGGTTCAAACAATTCTAGCTATGGGTCACTTTAGGAAATTGAGGCACTCCTTCTGTTCTTACACTAAGCCACCGTCCCAACTGACTTAGAGTATACGCTGAATTCTTAACTATACATTCTTTCACCCCACTCCACAAGACTAGACCACAATAAATGTTTTTAAGTCGACGAATATTTCTGCGAAGCAAACCATTCTTCACATTCTTAAGTAGCTGAAGCTTAGTTTACAAGTCTTTTACTTAGCTACTTTTGTAACTGTTGTGTAGGCATTACAATTTTAAACGTAAACACTAATATGTAATAATGTTTTCAGTACTAAAAAAAAAAAAAAAAAAGAGTATATTGACTACCCCGCAGTGAAGATTATATTATGTAACTATATCCTTTCATGAGTACTGTTTTCCAGTATTGTTCTTATTTAGGGTTCTATCATCCACTTTTGGTACCCCATTTAGCCAAAGTAGCCTAACGGGCGTGCTTAATGTGCACGTATATCTATCCAGCACTGGCCTATATTTATGTGATTCACATGTCCGTGTTGCACTTTACTCTCCTACCCTTTACACTTTGACACATGTAATCACCTTGATGGTGCAGAACGTCGTGTCCTTCTGTAACGTCACTGAATGGCACAAGGCAGCCGTGCGCATGCGCAAAATACGTTTCACTCCAGTTCATTTGTGTGTGTGTGTGTGTAAAATTTAAAAATCCACGTTAAAACATCAAATATTCTATTAAAGTTTAGTATGTTTCTAATGAGTTGTTTCTTTTCTGATTTCAAGTTGTTATATTTGTAATGGTCCATATTTGGTAGAAAGCTTTAAATTATAGCCTGATGTTTGCACAATACACTATACCAGAGGCGTCACTAGGCAGGTGCGGGGGGTGCGGTCCGCACCGGGTGACACCCGATAGGGGGTGACACCCAAGTGTAAAAAGGCACTTTAAAAAAAAAATTAAAAAATACCAACTTTAAATTGTGACAGAAGCAAAATCATAAAGCTTAAAAATTGTTGAATAAAATTATTCTAAATGGGAAAACATTAATAGCAAGATTTTCTTCTCTGATAAATAGTGGACATGTCCACAACGAGAAACTCGAGAGAAGACTGAAGAACATTAATCAAGCTTTCAAATTAGGAATATTTTGGGAGCATGACTTTAGCTCCAAAAAGTGACACGGACGTCAATGCTATGATTGACGTATAGATGGGAAATAGATTGTGGAAATGTTATCCAAATATGAGCCAGTGCTGAAATAATAACTTATACAATCGCAAGTCAGCGATAAAAAAAAAAGTTACTTTCCAAGCTTGTACCAAAAATATATATACATGTTTTAGCAAACCACTTAAGGGATATACTTATCAGAGATGAGAGACATAAAAGCTGCAAGGTACTCTGGTATCTTGTATTACAGCACAACTAACATAGATCTCTGAAGTTGTAAGATATATTAACAGTAGCAATAGTAATGTTGAAATGACAGAAATGTAGGATATTCCTCTTAATGTGGGCCAAATCTGGTGTATCCGTTCTGATAATTTAAAACGACTGAGAAGATATGGGCTTAACGTATCGATATGATGAGCTCAGGGACATGGTAATGCAGCTACAATGTCAAGGATTCATGAAGACGTGCAGGCAGTAATAAATGAAGAACAGAAAAGAAACTTGAATGGATGTGTACACTGTTCACTTATCTATTTGGTCCACATTCTTAATCGGAAAATATTTTCTAATTATACTTTCTTGGTTCTCTAGAAAAAGGGTTTTCTTTCTTTGCCGCTAATACTAATAGATAGGATAATATAATTAATGATAGCGTGTCATATGAACAACTCCATGAAAGAACGATTTTATGAAAGTGTGACGGCGAAAATCTTTGCCGTCTCTCTGAAAATGCAAACACTAGAGTCGCAGCACAACTATGATTGCCAACTGTCTGTGAATACATGCATAACTTTCATTGCTTGACTTTCTTATTGGCAGATGTACTCAAAAAAGTAAACTGAACACAAAAGTACCTTCAAATTAAAGTGTTAATTATTTTCAAAGTGGTGATTAAGCTCGAGCACTTAAACATTTACTCTATGAAATATGTGAAAAGTTAGCTCAAAATGTTATTAAGATAACTTTTCTCAAATCAAACTAGCATGTTAATGCAAAAGAAAAATACGTTTAAACAATATGAAAATATCAGGAAAGTATTCTTAAGATTTACTATTCAAATTGAGAGCAAGAAGTTAATACTGAGTGCATCAATCTCTTTTATATTGGGCCTGACGGCAAGATATGTGAACAGAAATACTAAAACTAGAATACAGTAAAGTTTTGAAAGACGACAACGAATGAATGAAACCTTTAACTGTTTCTTGCCAAATACATGTTTACAAGGCGTCATGTGAAAAGAGGCTTTGCAAAACTAAATTTAACTAACAATGTTCTCTGATTAAAACATTAACTAACAACGTTCTCTCATTAAAACATTAACTAACAACGTTCTCTCATTAGAAAATTAACTAACAACGAATGTTCTCTCAATAAAACATCAACTAATAACGTTCTCTCATTAAAACATTAACTAACAACGTTCTCTCATTAAAACAT
>JADKLZ010071747.1:0-12884 GCA_021533235.1 Biomphalaria straminea
ATCAACTAATAACGTTCTCTCATTAAAACACCAACTAACAACTTTCTCTCATTAAAACATCAACTAACAACGTTATCTCATTAAAACATTAATTAACAACTATTTTTTGAAATCAAATCAAGCAATTCTGTCCATTGAAAACGAAGTCGCAAGATATATTGAGTTTTAAGTTTTTTAAATAAGTTTTCTAATTTGAAATCATGAAAAGGAAATTTAAATATTTATTTTCTAAAGTTATTGTAAAATTTTATATGTTAAAAAAATTCTTTAAAAATTGTTGTACCTATCAATATACTTTTCATTAAGTTGCATTTTTCATTAGTTGTCCTCGTAAATCTACCATGAAACTATATGTGATTATAATGTTCAAAAGTTTCCATTAAGAGCTTTTTAAATGTTTACTTAGGAAAGCATGCTCAGTTGGTTTTTAATTTCTTTCTATTTAAAAAATCGTAGATGTTAATGTATGTAATATGTAAGAGAAAAAAACATAATCGATACTCATTTAAATTTAAACTTAGTGTAGCAGCAATCAACGAACTGTATTATTGCGCAAAAAAAAAACAACAACTGAACAACGATAGTTTTTTATTTGAAGAATAAGTGGAACGCTGGGGGGGGGGGGGGGGGTGACACCCTGATCTTACCGCACCGGGTGACACCCACCCTAGTGACGCCTCTGCACTATACACGTGTGTTGAGTCGTGTGCCCATACTGTGTGCTGAATGTATGAAGCAGACTTCGTTAACAATTTAGTTCGTAGAAGACTTGACACAGACACAGATTTATATAATCATGATTAATTGACATCTTTGATGTTGTGTGAGATTATGCAATTCACAGAAGCCTGGAATATGTGTGTGGGCAGATGTGTGAGATTATGCAATTCACAGAAGCCTGGAATATGTGTGTGTGGCAGATGTTGTGTGAGATTATGCAATTCACACAAGCCTGGAATATGTGTGTGGGCAGATGTTGAGTGGGTACAACAACATCCACAGTGTGCGTCAGACTTTGTAATTAGATAATTGTCTTCAACACGCAGTGATTTATCAGAGGGAGCACGGGAGCACAGCAACTCTGGCACCAACATCAGACATGGCACATCATCTCACTTCTGTTTAAAGCTCGATGGAAGTGGGTCAGATTTGTTACAAAGCCGTCTGCAGCCCTTCTCCAAGGGGTATCCACAAGTTGTGCTTAAAAATGAAGCTTAATCTGAGGGTCATGAGGGCGCTCTCATTTTGGTGAAATATTCACTTTCAACTTAATAACCTATTTTTTTTTTGGTCATACTTTTGTTTATGTTTATCATTATCCATGTGGACTTTTTGCTTCACATTCAGGGGCGTAGCTAGGATTTTTTCATTGTTTGTGGGCCCGGAGGGGCTTGACCTCTTTGGGGCCCCTGCATTTAGCGTAATATTACATTTTTAAAGTAAAAATAAAAACTCATTTGGGGCCCCCATCAGGTTAGGGCCCGGGGGAATTTTCAAATTCTTCCCCCCTCCTCCCACCCTAGCTAGCCAATGTTAACATTTTCGAACAATTTCGGCTTTTTGAAACTGCGCTTATATCAGGTCACCCTGCGCTTACATTAAATCACTCCAGTCTGTCTCGTCCAAATCTTGCACACGTTTTTTCTTCCACTTTCTATTTTCAGATCTAGTTGAAATTTGTACAGATTACTCTTTGTCAACGACAACACATGAACCAATCGAAAAAATAAATCACCAAATCGTTTTAGTTTATCAACATTTTTTAAAATATGAATAATGAACTAAATCGACCAGTGACAATAATTACAATTATGTACAGATGTAGGTCGTTCGTTGGAAATGTGAAACTATCAATAGACTCATTCAACTTCTGTTTTTATAAGTATCTGAATAGCTCAGTCACTAGACACTTTGGACTATCATGGAAGGCTCGAGCTCGAATTCCAAAGCGAGCACACCTTTTGGAAAAAAAACAACAACAGTGCTTTTGAAAATTCAAAATAATTGATCTAGTTTCACGTTCTATATGTTATGTTGTTATAGATATTATTTTTTATTAAACTGTTTACATTTTACTTCCTTATATTTAACTTGGTTATATTTAACTTGTTTATGTTTAACTTGGTTATATTTAACGTGTCTGTATTTAACTTGTTTACATTTAGCTTGCTTACATTAAACTTATTTAACTTGCTTATATTTAACTTGCTTATAATTAACGTGTTTATATTTAACTTCCTTTATTTAACTTGTTTGTATTTAACTTGCTTATATTTAACTTATTATATTTAACTTGCTTATATTTAACTTGCATTATATTTAACTTGTCTGTATTTAACTTGTTTGTATTTAACTTGTTTATATTTAACTTGATTAATTTAGCCTGTTGACCATTGGTTATATTTCAACCGAAGAAAATAATGACGTCATTGCAGTAGCCATGTAAAGGGAAGCCACTTCTTAGCTGCTCTTTCTTTGCAAGGGACTTTGTAGCAATCAATGTTCAACTTCTCCCAGGAAAAGTTGTCTTTGTCCTGCACGTTAACACTTGAAGCGAAACCATTTAATGTGTTTGGATTTTTAAACTAGACTAACTAGCCGCACTCGCTTCAGTCTGTATCTATCAAATCTTGTTTTCTTGGGACTTTCATACTTCATAGCTCTTCCTCCATGAAATAGATGAAATAATAAAATAAATATATTATACTTGACCTCCAAATTTTACTTAAAAGTAGACCCCTGTTTTTTTTTTGGACAACCCACTCCCTGTCACACGTGAAGACTTCCGTTGAGAGCTGAACATTTCAAGGCAATCTCTGGAGGATTTATCACACGACCAATGCATATAGGCGTATATCCATAGTGTTTCCAGCACCTGCCCAAGCCTTCAATTATATTCTAACATTAACTCTGTTGCGCGTTGTGCTGCATCCGCTGACTGGGTGGTACAGTACCATTGAGCTTTGAGCTCTTCTAACAGAGCTTTCTGGCTATCACTTCAACATTCGGTTGTTAGTCGAAGTGACAAGAACCAATAATATTTTTCTCTGATATCAGTTCTACGGCACTAATAATAATAAGTGCAGCGATAATGATATAATAGTGTAGACTTGTGATGCTGGTGTAAAATTTCATTTTCAACATGTTCGTAGTGCTCTTGTACAAATGCGGCGTTTCGTCAACTGATGTAAAAATGACTTCTCATTACGCCAATAAAATATACAAAGATAAGAGCGTCATTAACAACCAAGAACAATACATACACATGAACACAGTGACACAAACACACACACACACACGCTGACGTATTTGCCTTCAATTTGAAATAGTAAATATTAACGCGTTCATCAGTTTCAAGTTTCTCTCACTGCGTGTTAGGTTCTCAATTTAGATCAGAGAGAGAAAGAAACTGACAGAGCGAGAGAGAGAGAGAGAGAGAGAGAGAAGACACGTAGATAAATGTTTATTGAAGCAGATCTCAGAGTAAACTCACCAGCAGCACATATGGATAGGAGAAAGCTTCTGTCAATCGTGAAGCGTATTCAAAAGACATCCCCAAGTATTTCTTCCAATTTGAATCTACCCACTTTCTTTACAAAGACTAGTTGTGTGTGAAGAGAGGACCCGGAGAATGCAACAATAACGGGATCTCTTCTCTTCTAATATTGACTCAGCGACCGTTGGGGAGGTTTGCCCAGGGAGGTGAAAGAACAACTTTGAGCGCTAGGGAGGAAGGAAAGAGGAGAGGGGAAGTGTGTGGAAGAAATGGGAGGAGGACCGTTTACGTAAATTGCACGTTTATTCTGCTTTATGGGGGTGATAGAGTGCATTTACCTGAAGATCTCCCTCTTCTTTAATTCCCTTTTCTATTTCAACTCTCTTCTTGTGTTTCTTTACGGGCAGTGTTGCACAAAATGGATGGGGCGAGGGGGTTACATGGGCATAGGTCAGAGTGCAGCACACAACTGAGTTTGAGGTTAAAGCCTATAGAAGATTCAGCGTACATCTATGTGCCCTTTGGCATATTTAACTGTCAGAAGACCGCAAAGTACTTAACATAGTCGATCTGCGGGGACGTTATTCTCCCGCAAAAAATCCCTCTCCTTAAGAAATTTAAAAAGTTGACAAGCCTTAGCTACGACAGATCTCAGAAGAGAAAAAGACTTTGAGAAAGTTGATTCCTAAAGCTTTCAAACAGCAAGGTAGACGATTTGGGTAAAATATTTCTTTCTGTTAGTAATCCCCGGACTAGCATCGGAATCATTAATTTGAAATACTTTTATTATTAAAGGCTGTCTTAACAATCATTAAAGATGTACTAGTTGAAGACCTATTTTGAATAATAATGTTGAAGGTCCCCTTTTAGACCTTGCGATCTATGGGGCAGTGTTATTTGGCCAACGGTTAACGACCAGCCGCCTTTACTTTCCTTATTCATTTCTTATGTCCAGCTGTGGTAGAATGTACTCAGAGTAGTACATGTATAATGAATATTGAAACCAATTAATGTTGTTGTTTTTTTAAACGAAAACGAAACAAAAGATTTTCTTTTTTAAATATCTCCAAACCATTATGTAAGAGACTCGAAGCTACCAGAAGCTGTTTGTAAAATAATTTCTTGTTTACATTTTTATGGCTGCCTTGACGCTTACGCAACGAGACAAACAAAAACTGGGTTGATTTATTGTCAAAACATTTATATTTAAGTTTTGAGGTTAGACAAGATTCCAATAAAATATCATTGGATTACGTCGCTAATATTCTAGCAATAAGCTAGTCTTCCATGGCGCAACAATGCTGATCTATGTTGTGACCTACATTGTGACGGGTTCACTGTCTACCAGAGATCCATCTTTTTTTTATGTCTTTTTCGGTCTCATTTCAAGAAAAATTTCTTGCACATTTCAAATATAAAAATTCAGCCTCGTTCATCAACAAGCTCGCTTTTTTAATCGATTGTTGTTCTTTCAATGTCCAGAGAAAACCTCGTCTTGTTTATTTTCTTCATGTTTCATCATCATCATCATTGTGTTGAAAAGACCGTTTCAGATATTAGTACTCACCTTCTAACATTGACTGATAATACTATTTGAATCTATATCATGGAAGGTTATTGTACGAGTTCCTGCTTATTAGACTTTTTATCATTAATGTTGTTGGGCATGGCTGTGAAGTAACTCATGAACGCTAATCCCATCTCTCTTGCAAGCGTATGGATGAAATTGTATGAAACTTTCATTGGAAGTAAATCTCAAACTCTTGACAAGCAAATACCTTTGTGTTCCCTGGTATCTACTGGCTTTCAAAGTACTGCTATTTACGTACACTGGAAGGAACGAGAGGAAAAAGTCATCCAAAGAAAAGCTGGCGGTAAAGAACGGACCGCTCTCTCTCTCTCTCTCTTTCTCTCTCTCTGGCTCTCTCTCCCTCTCTCTCTCTCTCTCTGGCTCTCTGTCTCTGTCTCTCTCCCCCTCTCTCTCTCTCTTTCTCTCTCTCTCTCTGGCTCTCTCCCTCTCTCTCTCTTTCTCTCTCTCTCTGGCTCTCTCCCTCTCTCTCTCTTTCTCTCTCTCTCTGGCTCTCTCTCTGGCTCTCTTTCTCTCTCCCTCTCTCTCAGGTTCACTTTCTCTCTCTCTCTGACTCTCTCTCTCTCTGGCTCTCTTTCTCTCTCCCTCTCTCTCTCCCTCTCTCTCTCTGGCTCTCTCTCTGGCTCTCTATCTCTCTCTTTCTCCCCCTCTCTCTCTCTTGATATCCTAACAACATCCAATGACAGCTGCTGCCGTGGTAGGATGTGGAAAGTATTTGTTTTTCCCTGTTGAAAAGTTTCATTACTTGGCGGGAAAACTATAAATAGCAAGTTTTGATTTTTGGTGTATCCAGTGTGGTGTACAAACTACCGGAAGTGTTGATAAGCTAAGTTTTTTTTAAAATTGTAAATAATAATATGTGTGCACTTTTAGCACTACAGAATTTTATTACGTAAGCGCGTCTCTTTGTGTCTCAAACTAGTTTCAATTCAAAGGAAGTAGAACAATTTCGCTCTATGACTTACAACATAATTAAAAACAAATGGGCAACTAATTTGGGGTAATAACGAACAAACTAGTTACGAAGAGTCATTACTTCGCATATAGATTTTGTTAAAACTATTAAAATTATTTTTTTGCTTGGTTGGCAACAGAGAAATGACCTTGACATTATGACGTTCTTGGCATTATTTAGGTCATCGAGACAATGTCAAATAGAACAGAAACAATAGATCTAAGTACATAATAATAAGAATACAAAACAAAATATGTTGGTTAACTTTTTTTTTCTTAGCACAATTATTTGTTTCTATTCTATTAATGTAAATTTACCTATCACTCTAGTTGAGCGAATAAATGTACAAAATTAAGAGACAGATCTGTAATAACTTCTATAATATTCGGAAAATATAGGTGTAATAGAAAGTAATCTTTGCAAAACTATTTCCCTCTGGTTTGTTTCCTTACGCCTCTCCTATGATCGGAGTAAAAAAAAAAAAAAAAGCAGAATTAATTCAACTGCAACGATTTTTTAAAAACTTTCTCCCTGGCCCTCACACTTTATTAATTGGATATTTTTTTTTAAAGCAATTTTCTTTTCTATTTCAGTTCTTATTAACTGTGCTCATCAACCATGAATTTTAAAATCGCCTTTCAATGAAAACTGCAAGGAAAGAAGAAAACAGGGGAGAAAAGATTTGTTTGCTCTTCTTAGGTCTTGCCAGATGAATTATTGCCCTTTTCATTCACTGCGAGACCAATAGCGAATTCAGTTTTTTTTCTTTTGTTCGGGTTTTTTTTTCAGCAATGATCGTTGCTAGAACCAAAGTCTTAACAGAAAATTGTATGTCTTAAGGCAGAGAGGACGCGGCGTGGTCTGGAAAAAATGAGAAAAAAAATTGGCGGGAAGGGGAAGAGGGGAGGAACTGTTGAAGTGCGTTAAGGGTTTAGTAGTAACAACAGCAAAACAGGGAAGGGAGGGTTGGAATAGAAATGAACCCGACTTCTTCGCAGCGTGAAATTTCGATTTATTCAGTGACTTTTCAAAAAGTCATCAACACAATATGTCCTGGTCGACGAGACGCCCTGAGTAGACCAACTCTAGACGCACCGTCGGAGAATAATCCAGTTTCCTGCAGGCGGCAACAGAGACAGAGAATAGCCTGCTGTGGATTGGTTTGTCAATCACTGATCTTCGCCTCTGTGCACCCCCCCCCCCCCGCTGTCCTCGCCACCACAACCTCCTCATTCAACGCCCAGTTAGCTGCTGGGGAGCCATGGAGAGAATTCCGCGGAAGGTCATCGAGTGCGAATTTCAAACTTTGAAGGGAAGTAAGCCAACAGTTGTTTCTTATCACTGTTGGATCTTTGTTCTTTCCCCGTACAAGAAGATCTTTTCTTTCAGCAACCAGATCTTTTACAGCATTCTCGTTCTCCTTATCTCTTCTACTTCAAGGAAGTGTTCTATTGTTTTCAGGACAGGATTTAGATCTAGTTGTCTTTCTACTTGTATGACCCGAACTTTTAACAAAGTCTTGAAACAGGAGTAAGGAGTTTTACTCCATTGTCGTACCTTAATGTTGTAGCTCAATTAAACTCTAATTGATTAGCTGAATAGCTTAAATCCAATGTCTTAGCTCAGTTACTTAACTCAAAGACTAAATAACTAAACTCCAATGTCGTAATTCTATAACGGAACTCCAATTTATTAGTTCAATAACTTAACTCCAATGTCTTAGGTCAGTAACTTATCTCAATTACTTAGCTCAGTAGCTTAACTCCAATTTATTAGCTCAATAACTTAACACTAATGTCTTAGCTCAATAACTTAACTCAATAACTTAGCTCAATAACTTAACTCCAATGTCTTAGCTGAATGACTCAACTTCAATGACTTAAAAGTTTATTAAATGATTTAACTCTAATTGAAATGCTTTTCCTCCTAGTTTTTGAAAACGTGAAGTAGGTAGATCTAGATATAAGATCCCGTTCTTCTCAGCTCTGACGATCAGTGCATTTAATAAAACAAATCACAAATATTTAAAACATACGATGGAATCTCTTCGGAATAGGAAAATATATGGAGTTATTTTGCATGAATAGGTAGATCATTCGAAGAAATATACTCATATAGAATTACAATCAAACATATGACAAACTCATGACATGACAGATATTAAAAACACATACACGCTACAAGAGGTACTTCGACATTTCAATGCAGCGGGGGCGCGGTGGTCGAATGGTTAAGCGCTTGGCTTCCGAACCTGAGGTCCTGGGTTCTTATCCCGGTGAAGACTGGGCTTTTGATTTTCGGGATTTTTAAGGCGCCCCTGAGTCCACCCAACAATAATGGGTACCTGACTTTAGTTGGGGAAAGTAAGGGCGGTTGGTCGTTGTGCTGGTCACATGACACCCTGATCGTTAACCGTTGGCCAAATAAACAGATGACCTTAACATCATCTGTTCCAAAGATGGCAAGGTCTGATGGGGACACTTTACTTTTAAATTAGGCAGTAGATTTGTACCGTCATTTCTAGTTTTTATCATCAAGAAGAAAACACGCTGTCATAAGTGAAGACGTTGGGCTTGTATTATCCTAACGTAGGATATCGATAACAACTATAACAACAGTACCATAAACCTATAACTGTAACAACAATAGCAACAACAGCGGCAAAAAAAAAACTCACGGCTACCTATCAAGCGAGCTTGAGTTCGAGTCCCGATTTAAGCTGAGTTGTGTTTGCTGAGTGCCTAAAGGCAGAGGCGTCACTAGGATCGGTGTCACCCGGTGCGGCCCGCACCCCCCGCACCTGCCTAGTGACGCCACTGCCAAAAGGTAGCCAGAAAAAATCATTCCAGATACCTCTCCCCCCTCCTCCGTCTGGTACATCAAGAAATTGGACCATTGTGCTATGAACACGCTATAAGCAGGAAGTTACACACAAGTAATTTAAAGCACAACCACAACGGCAGAAAAACAGCAACAACAAGAGAACAATGAGAACATCTCTTAAAAGAAAAACAGCAGCAGCTGCAACACCAACGTGACAACTCAACAAAATATTCAAGAAGATCACCTACAATACAAAATTGAATAAAATAAGTTCGCGTTCGTTGTTTAAAGCTAAACTAACTTTAAAATAGTATTGATAATAAGAGAATAAAGACAAAAATAAAAGAGTTCTGCAGTAGATTACACTATAATGAGATTATTGTATTTAAAAGAAACATCTTGGCCAAAGAGCGATGGCTGCCATCTTAGCGGACATCTCAATCAATATAAAGGCCTACTTGTGCAGGTCAAAGGGGCATTTCTTCAATGAGTCTCCATTAAGATTTAGATTTTCTGTGGAGACCTAGATCTAGATCCAATCAGTCACAGAGCAGTAGCTGTAATTGAGAATGATATAAGTTTGTTAGACAAACATTTCCTTAACGGTTTGACGAATTACGTTTGTATCTGAAGATTTAGAATAATTTTTTTCTGATTAGATTTTAAAACAATAAAAAAAATTCAACAATATAATTAAAAAAAAAAGACAATACCATCATTATTAGAACTACAAATAAAATAAAATAATAATTTAAAAAAAATTATGTTAAAAAAAATAAACACTTTTGGATCGATTCAGTAATCGAACCCGTAACACCGTCAACTGATAGAACTTAGGCACAGTTTGATTCGGCCATGGAGTAAGGTGTAGTGTTTCTATTATTTATTGGCTGTTGATTATATGGACATCTAGATCTAACACTGGACCTAAAGTTCTGGTTTAGAACACTTATGATCTAGTCTAGATCTATGTATAGAAATAGAATAAAGATGTAATCTATATTAGATTTACGTAAAAATATAAGCAACGCTTATAAACTTCCATAAAATTGAAGCAACTTTAAATCTACTGTTACCACATATTTACGGTAATACGGCTGACTACGCCATGTTGCCTCTAGACCTAGACATAGTGTCCAGCCAAATTTACATTTATTTTGTTTTTACTTTGAAAAATTATAACTACGAAACTAGAGTTTCCCCCGTGGGGCCAACAAGCCAGTAATTCTTTTCTCAGCGATATACAGCAACTGTGAAGTTTCTGGGAAAATCGTTAGAGCCATTTTTGAGATCAGCTGTTCAGGTTCCTGGATCCAGGTCTCAGCAAGTTCCATGAAAAACTGTCTTGAATAGAGGTATTGTAAACAACAGACGTTTAAAATATATGACGTTGTCTCGGTGTATAGATTAATGGCCTATTCAATAGCCACAATAGTACACCAAAACTAATTTAGATCATTGGAAATAAAGTGTTCGTATAAGTAACTAACATAACATCATAGATTTATCATTCTCGTTATCATGAATAATTTCTTATGTTTTTTTTTTTATCTTTTCCCTATAACCATATATTACGTTAAAGAGATGATAGGATTTTTGCAACTCTGTCTGTCTGTCTAGTAAACAGTTTGAACACGATATTTCTCCCACATCCATTAGCGGATTAAGTTGAAACTGTGCATAATTATTTATTGGCAAAAACAATGAGTAACTTTTTTTAAAGTTCAAAAATTTGTCAAATAATAACAGGTTATTACAGTATTATGCCTACAAAGGAAATTAATTTTTCCGTATTCGGAGATATGGCTAAATATTTAGGGCTCTATCTGATTAGATAATTGAGCACAGCCATTTTCGGATCACGCGGAAACATTGTTTATTATACCTAAAAATCAATTTTTACAAATTCACAATTAGTCAATTAGTTAATAGTAATTAATTAGTTTGTTTGATATCGAAATAGCTTCTCCATTACTGAGAGGTATAGTTTTAAATGCGGAGTCTTTCCCCTTAGATAAGCCTTTTCGCTAAATGTATATCCTTATTTAATTTCTCCAGCACGGCTATATTGGTCAATTACACCGATTAACATAATTGCTTAAAAATGCTTTTTTTTAAATCAGCCCCGAGTAAGCTGTGAGACCAACCGAAAGATATTAGCTCTTGTGCGTTTGAACACAGCACTTACTTTCAGGAGTATTTCCTCAGTACACTTTGTCTCCGCGCAGAGTTCATTGATCTAACATGAACTCTAATTATGAGTTCATTAGAGTTAATAAAGATAAGAAGAAATTAATTAGTTTTTGTGACCGATTGCAAACTAAAAAAAAAATAATAGTTGTAAAATTGTCTTTGATCTGACATTAAACAGTTTACGTGGAATTTTGTCGACTTAACCAAAAAAAAAAAGTAACTTTTGATAATTTACCTGGTCCTACACAAGTTAGGCTAAAGTATCAGAAACAAGAATATCAATAAGTGAAGTTATCAAGTGCATAGGCCTTTAAATCATAACTAGTTCTAGAGATATCCCTCCGTCTAGAAATATCGAATGATTACCGTAAACACAGATGAGCAGCCTCTTACAGTATTGTAACATCAATGTAATTTGACGAAGGCGACCGTAGCCGATACTGCGGCAAGACTTTTAGGTTCTTCACGCGGAGTCGCCAGTGTAACGGATGTTTGTGCAAGTTGTGATTAATGTATTTCTACAGTACCTTAATCATAATCTTACATGATTAATATACTGCATGGTTTAATCACATATGCGATCTTGAACAAGAAACGTAAACACCGTCACAAAACGATGCACATTAAGTCCACTCGGGATGAATTAGAACAACGAACTTTTAAATTTTAATACAGAAGTCAGTAACTAAATATAATGGTATCCCTTTCAGAGTCTAGCGGTTACTGTCCTAGAAGTCTACATCAATAATCTCTAACCCAATACCTATGTCGACACTAAAATTTCGTGTTCAAAGTCGGTCTACTACAGTCTGTTAGCCATAGACATTAATAAATATAGACTGGAAAAAGGAAGTAACTTCATGTAACTTGAAAACATGTATAAAAATTGAATTCGGATTACCGAATTATGAAAAATTAAAAAATTGCATGATCTTCAGTCTTAGAGATTTAACAAAATTTATTGACATAAGATAAAGTACACACAATTGTAATTCAAAAATTTTCATTTCATAAAACTCTCTTATTGGCCAGTCTCATTGACATAAATAAATATGGACTGGTCGTATGATACTATCTTCATTAGGGAAGAGTCAAATGTTTTATGTACTACATCTATGTAATATAAATGTGGCGGCCATTGAGCGACAAATTCTAGGACGTAAATTTCAGTCTATACCTAACTATGATCTTTAGTTTTGAAAAGTACAAAACTTCATTATTCCCAATATTTTGCCTTTGTACGCATGCACCTTATGCGCACCATATCAACAATTTCACAATCAAAGACATAGGAAAATATATATAGGCTTGTGATGTGGATCTATTTATTGTTGACATGGCTTCTTTATGTATGGCGGTCGTCTTATCGATTCAAATATTTAGAATTATTATTAGTCAAAAAAGTAAAAGAAAATGAGCAGAGCGTGCTCTAACGATCGTAGAACGATAAACCAATGCGGCCAAGGGATAAATCCTAAAGTTAGAAAATTCATTTTGCATCAATAAATTGAATATTTTTACACAGTAAGTCAGTCAATCTATCGTCTATGATATTCTACACTATCCGATCTCTAAGCACTAACTAATCTAATGCAGACTTAGTTAAATTTTATATGTATCAATTATCTGTTTTAGATCTTCACTAGATCTAGATTCTGCCTTGGATCTACACTAGTTCTAGATCTAGATATTGTTATATAAAAATATAGAGATTTTATCTAGATCTAGTAAATAGTAGTACTTAGTACTAGTAGTATTTTTTTTTTCTAGATTCTATAGATCTAGTTAAGATTAAAGATCGCCTAAAAAAGTTGTTGATCAAATTTGAC
>JADKLZ010071748.1:0-12762 GCA_021533235.1 Biomphalaria straminea
ATCAACTAATAACGTTCTCTCATTAAAACACCAACTAACAACTTTCTCTCATTAAAACATCAACTAACAACGTTATCTCATTAAAACATTAATTAACAACTATTTTTTGAAATCAAATCAAGCAATTCTGTCCATTGAAAACGAAGTCGCAAGATATATTGAGTTTTAAGTTTTTTAAATAAGTTTTCTAATTTGAAATCATGAAAAGGAAATTTAAATATTTATTTTCTAAAGTTATTGTAAAATTTTATATGTTAAAAAAATTCTTTAAAAATTGTTGTACCTATCAATATACTTTTCATTAAGTTGCATTTTTCATTAGTTGTCCTCGTAAATCTACCATGAAACTATATGTGATTATAATGTTCAAAAGTTTCCATTAAGAGCTTTTTAAATGTTTACTTAGGAAAGCATGCTCAGTTGGTTTTTAATTTCTTTCTATTTAAAAAATCGTAGATGTTAATGTATGTAATATGTAAGAGAAAAAAACATAATCGATACTCATTTAAATTTAAACTTAGTGTAGCAGCAATCAACGAACTGTATTATTGCGCAAAAAAAAAACAACAACTGAACAACGATAGTTTTTTATTTGAAGAATAAGTGGAACGCTGGGGGGGGGGGGGGGGGTGACACCCTGATCTTACCGCACCGGGTGACACCCACCCTAGTGACGCCTCTGCACTATACACGTGTGTTGAGTCGTGTGCCCATACTGTGTGCTGAATGTATGAAGCAGACTTCGTTAACAATTTAGTTCGTAGAAGACTTGACACAGACACAGATTTATATAATCATGATTAATTGACATCTTTGATGTTGTGTGAGATTATGCAATTCACAGAAGCCTGGAATATGTGTGTGGGCAGATGTGTGAGATTATGCAATTCACAGAAGCCTGGAATATGTGTGTGTGGCAGATGTTGTGTGAGATTATGCAATTCACACAAGCCTGGAATATGTGTGTGGGCAGATGTTGAGTGGGTACAACAACATCCACAGTGTGCGTCAGACTTTGTAATTAGATAATTGTCTTCAACACGCAGTGATTTATCAGAGGGAGCACGGGAGCACAGCAACTCTGGCACCAACATCAGACATGGCACATCATCTCACTTCTGTTTAAAGCTCGATGGAAGTGGGTCAGATTTGTTACAAAGCCGTCTGCAGCCCTTCTCCAAGGGGTATCCACAAGTTGTGCTTAAAAATGAAGCTTAATCTGAGGGTCATGAGGGCGCTCTCATTTTGGTGAAATATTCACTTTCAACTTAATAACCTATTTTTTTTTTGGTCATACTTTTGTTTATGTTTATCATTATCCATGTGGACTTTTTGCTTCACATTCAGGGGCGTAGCTAGGATTTTTTCATTGTTTGTGGGCCCGGAGGGGCTTGACCTCTTTGGGGCCCCTGCATTTAGCGTAATATTACATTTTTAAAGTAAAAATAAAAACTCATTTGGGGCCCCCATCAGGTTAGGGCCCGGGGGAATTTTCAAATTCTTCCCCCCTCCTCCCACCCTAGCTAGCCAATGTTAACATTTTCGAACAATTTCGGCTTTTTGAAACTGCGCTTATATCAGGTCACCCTGCGCTTACATTAAATCACTCCAGTCTGTCTCGTCCAAATCTTGCACACGTTTTTTCTTCCACTTTCTATTTTCAGATCTAGTTGAAATTTGTACAGATTACTCTTTGTCAACGACAACACATGAACCAATCGAAAAAATAAATCACCAAATCGTTTTAGTTTATCAACATTTTTTAAAATATGAATAATGAACTAAATCGACCAGTGACAATAATTACAATTATGTACAGATGTAGGTCGTTCGTTGGAAATGTGAAACTATCAATAGACTCATTCAACTTCTGTTTTTATAAGTATCTGAATAGCTCAGTCACTAGACACTTTGGACTATCATGGAAGGCTCGAGCTCGAATTCCAAAGCGAGCACACCTTTTGGAAAAAAAACAACAACAGTGCTTTTGAAAATTCAAAATAATTGATCTAGTTTCACGTTCTATATGTTATGTTGTTATAGATATTATTTTTTATTAAACTGTTTACATTTTACTTCCTTATATTTAACTTGGTTATATTTAACTTGTTTATGTTTAACTTGGTTATATTTAACGTGTCTGTATTTAACTTGTTTACATTTAGCTTGCTTACATTAAACTTATTTAACTTGCTTATATTTAACTTGCTTATAATTAACGTGTTTATATTTAACTTCCTTTATTTAACTTGTTTGTATTTAACTTGCTTATATTTAACTTATTATATTTAACTTGCTTATATTTAACTTGCATTATATTTAACTTGTCTGTATTTAACTTGTTTGTATTTAACTTGCTTATATTTAACTTGATTAATTTAGCCTGTTGACCATTGGTTATATTTCATCCCAAGAAAATATGACGTCATTGCAGTAGCCATGTAAAGGGAAGCCACTTCTTAGCTGCTCTTTCTTTGCAAGGGACTTTGTAGCAATCAATGTTCAACTTCTCCCAGGAAATGTTTTCTTTGTCCTGCACGTTAACACTTGAAGCGAAACCATTTAATGTGTTTGGGTTTTAAACTAGACTAACTAGCCGCACTAGCTTCAGTCTGTATCTATGAAATCTTGTTTTCTTGAAACTTTCATACTTCATAGCTCTTCCTCCATGAAATAGATGAAATAATAAGATAAATATATTATACTTGACCTCCAAATTTTGCATAGAAGTAGACCCCTGTTTTTTTTTTTTGGACAACCCACTCCCTGTCACACGTGAAGACTTCCGTTGAGAGCTGAACATTTCAAGGCAATCTCTGGAGGATTTATCACACGACCAATGCATATAGGTGTATATCCATAGTGTTTCCAGCACCTGCCCAAGCCTTCAATTATATTCTAACATTAACTCTGTTGCGCGTTGTGCTGCATCCGCTGACTGGGTGGTACAGTACCATTGAGCTTTGAGCTCTTCTAACAGAGCTTTCTGGCTTTCACTTCAACATTCGGTTGTTAGTCGAAGTGACGAGAACCAATAATATTTTTCTCTGATATCAGTTCTACGGCACTAATAATAATAAGTGCAGCGATAATGATATAATAGTGTAGACTTGTGATGCTGGTGTAAAATTTCATTTTCAACATGTTCGTAGTGCTCTTGTAAAAATGCGGCGTTTCGTCTACTGATGTAAAAATGACTTCTCATTACGCCAATAAAATATATAAAGATAAGAGCGTCATTAACAACCAAGAACAATACATACACATGAACACAGTGACACAAACACACACACACACACGCTGACGTATTTGCCTTCAATTTGAAATAGTAAATATTAACGCGTTCATCAGTTTCAAGTTTCTCTCACTGCGTGTTAGGTTCTCAATTTAGATCAGAGAGAGAAAGAAACTGACAGAGCGAGAGAGAGAGAGAGAGAGAGAGAAGACACGTAGATAAATGTTTATTGAAGCAGATCTCAGAGTAAACTCACCAGCAGCACATATGGATAGGAGAAAGCTTCTGTCAATCGTGAAGCGTATTCAAAAGACATCCCCAAGTATTTCTTCCAATTTGAATCTACCCACTTTCTTTACAAAGACTAGTTGTGTGTGAAGAGAGGACCCGGAGAATGCAACAATAACGGGATCTCTTCTCTTCTAATATTGACTCAGCGACCGTTGGGGAGGTTTGCCCAGGGAGGTGAAAGAACAACTTTGAGCGCTAGGGAGGAAGGAAAGAGGAGAGGGGAAGTGTGTGGAGGAAATGGGAGGAGGACCGTTTACGTAAATTGCACGTTTATTCTGCTTTATGGGGGTGATAGAGTGCATTTACCTGAAGATCTCCCTCTTCTTTAATTCCCTTTTCTATTTCAACTCTCTTCTTGTGTTTCTTTACGGGCAGTGTTGCACAAAATGGATGGGGGGGGGGAGGGAGGGGGTTACATGGGCATAGGTCAGAGTGCAGCACACAACTGAGTTTGAGGTTAAGGCCTATAGAAGATTCAGCGTACATCTATGTGCCCTTTGGCATATTTAACTGTCAGAAGACCGCAAAGTACTTAACATAGTCGATCTGCGGGGACGTTATTCTCCCGCAAAAAATCCCTCTCCTTAAGAAATTTAAAAAGTTGACAAGCCTTAGCTACGACAGATCTCAGAAGAGAAAAAGACTTTGAGAAACTTTAAAGTTGATTCCTAAAGCTTTCAAACAGCAAGGTAGACGACTTGGGGCAAAATATTTCTTTCTGTTAGTAATCCCCGGACTAGCATCGGAATCATTAATTTGAAATACTTTTATTATTAAAGGCTGTCTTAACAATCATTAAAGATGTACTAGTTGAAGACCTATTATGAATAATAATGTTGAAGGTCCCCTTTTAGACCTAGCGATCTATGGGGCAGTGTTATTTGGCCAACGGTTAACGACCAGCCGCCTTTACTCAGGGGAGTACATGTATAATGAATATTGAAACCAATTAATGTTGTTGTTTTTTCTTTTTTAATTATCTCCAAACCATTATGTAAGAGACTCGAAGCTACCAGAAGCTGTTTGTAAAATAATTTCTTGTTTACATTTTTATGGCTGCCTTGACGCTTACGCAACGAGACAAACAAAAACTGGGTTGATTTATTGTCAAAACATTTATATTTAAGTTTTGAGGTTAGACAAGATTCCAATAAAATATCATTGGATTACGTCGCTAATATTCTAGCAATAAGCTAGTCTTCCATGGCGCAACAATGCTGATCTATGTTGTGACCTACATTGTGACGGGGTCACTGTCTACCAGAGATCTATCTTTTTTTTTTATGTCTTTTTCGGTCTCATTTCAAGAAAAATTTCTTGCACATTTCAAATATAAAAATTCAGCCTCGTTCATGAACAAGCTCGCTTTTTTTAATCGATTGTTGTTCTTTCAATGTCCAGAGAAAACCTCGTCTTGTTTATTTTCTTCATGTTTCATCATAATCATCATTGTGTTGATAACACCGTTTCAGATATTAGTAATCACCATCTAACATTGACTGATAATACTATTTGAATCTATATCATGGAAGGTTATTCTACGAGTTCCTGCTTATTAGACTTTTTATCATGAATGTTGTTGGGTATGGCTGTGAAGTAACTCATGAACGCTAATCCCATCTCTCTTGCAAGCGTATGGATGAAATTGTATGAAACTTTCATTGGAAGTAAATCTCAAACTCTTGACAAGCAAATACCTTTGTGTTCCCTGGTATCTACTGGCTTTCAAAGTACTGCTATTTACGTACACTGGAAGGAATGAGAGGAAAAAGCCATCCAAAGAAAAGCTGGCGGGAAAGAACGGACCGCTCTCTCTCTCTCTCTCTTTCTCTCTCTCTGGCTCTCTCTCCCTCTCTCTCTCTCTCTCTGGCTCTCTGTCTCTGTCTCTCTCCCCCTCTCTCTCTCTCTTTCTCTCTCTCTCTCTGGCTCTCTCCCTCTCTCTCTCTTTCTCTCTCTCTCTGGCTCTCTCCCTCTCTCTCTCTTTCTCTCTCTCTCTGGCTCTCTCTCTGGCTCTCTTTCTCTCTCCCTCTCTCTCAGGTTCACTTTCTCTCTCTCTCTGACTCTCTCTCTCTCTGGCTCTCTTTCTCTCTCCCTCTCTCTCTCCCTCTCTCTCTCTGGCTCTCTCTCTGGCTCTCTATCTCTCTCTTTCTCCCCCTCTCTCTCTCTTGATATCCTAACAACATCCAATGACAGCTGCTGCCGTGGTAGGATGTGGAAAGTATTTGTTTTTCCCTGTTGAAAAGTTTCATTACTTGGCGGGAAAACTATAAATAGCAAGTTTTGATTTTTGGTGTATCCAGTGTGGTGTACAAACTACCGGAAGTGTTGATAAGCTAAGTTTTTTTTTAACTGTAAATAATAATATGTGTGCACTTTTAGCACTACAGAATTTTATTACGTAAGCGCGTCTCTTTGTGTCACAAACTAGTTTCAATTCAAAGGAAGTAGAACAATTTCGCTCTATGACTTACAACATAATTAAAAACAAATGGGCAACTAATTTGGGGTAATAACGAACAACATATTTACGAAGAGTAATTACTTCGCATATAGATTTTGTTAAAACTATTAAATTTTTTTTCTTGCTTGGTTGGCAACAGAGAAATGACCTTGACATTATGACGTTCTTGGCATTATTTAGGTCATCGTGACAATGTCAAATAGAACAGAAACAATAAGTACAGAATTATAAGAACACAAAACAAAATATGTTGGTTAACTTTTTTTTTTCTTAGCACAATTATTTGTTTCTATTCTATTAATGTAAATCTTAGAACCTTTCACTCTAGTTGAGCGAATAAATGTACAAAATTAAGAAACAGATCTGTAATAACTTCTACAATGTTCGGCGTTTAATATAGGTGTAATGGAAAATAAGCTTTGCAAATCTGTTTCCCTCTGGTTTGTTTCCTTGCGCCTCTCCTATGATCGGAGTCAAAAAAAAAAGCAGAATTAATTCAACTGCAACGATTTTTTAAAAACTTTCTCACTGGCCCTCACACTTTATTAAAAGGATATTTTTTTTAAAGCAATTTTCTTTTCTATTTCAGTTCTTATTAACTGTGCTCATCAACCATGAATTTTAAAATCGCCTTTCAATGAAAACTGCAAGGAAAGAAGAAAACAGGGGAGGAAAGATTTGTTTGCTCTTCTTAGGTCTTGCCAGATGAATTATTGCCCTTTTCATTCACTGCGAGACCAATAGCGAATTCATTTTTTTTTCTTTTGTTCGGGTTTTTTTCAGCAATGATCGTTGCTAGAACCAAAGTCTTAACAGAAAATTGTATGTCTTAAGGCAGAGAGGACGCGGCGTGGTCTGGAAAAATGAGAAAAAGAATTGGCGGGGAAGGGAAGAGGGGAGGAACTGTTGAAGTGCGTTAAGGGTTTAGTAGTAACAACAGCAAAACAGGGAAGGGAGGGTTGGAATAGAAATGAACCCGACTTCTTCGCAGCGTGAAATTTCGATTTATTCAGTGACTTTTCAAAAAGTCATCAACACAATATGTCCTGGTCGACGAGACGCCCTGAGTAGACCAACTCTAGACGCACCGTCGGAGAATAATCCAGTTTCCTGCAGGCGGCAACAGAGACAGAGAATAGCCTGCTGTGGATTGGTTTGTCAATCACTGATCTTCGCCTCTGTGCACCCCCCCCCCCCCGCTGTCCTCGCCACCACAACCTCCTCATTCAACGCCCAGTTAGCTGCTGGGGAGCCATGGAGAGAATTCCGCGGAAGGTCATCGAGTGCGAATTTCAAACTTTGAAGGGAAGTAAGCCAACAGTTGTTTCTTATCACTGTTGGATCTTTGTTCTTTCCCCGTACAAGAAGATCTTTTCTTTCAGCAACCAGATCTTTTACAGCCTTCTCGTTCTCCTTATCTCTTCTACTTCAAGGAAGTGTTCTATTGTTTTCAGGACAGGATTTAGATCTAGTTGTCTTTCTACTTGTATGACCCGAACTTTTAACAAAGTCTTGAAACAGGAGTAAGGAGTTTTACTCCATTGTCGTACCTTAATGTTGTAGCTCAACTAAACTCTAATTGATTAGCTGAATGGCTTAAATCCAATGTCTTACTTCAGTTACTTAACTCAATGACTAAATAACTAAACTCCAATGTCGTAATTCTATAACTAAACTCAAATTTATTAGTTAAATAACTTAACTCCAATGCCTTAGGTCAGTAACTTAACTCAATTACTTAGCTCAGTAGCTTAACTCCAATGTCTTAGCTGAATGACTCAACTTCAATGACTTAAAAGTTTATTAAATGATTTAACTCTAATTTCGTATTGAAATGATTTTCCTCCTAGTTTTTGAAAACGTGAAGTAAGTCAATATAAGATCCCGTTCTTCTCAGCTCTGACGATAAGTGTATTTAATAAAACAAATCACAAATATTTAAAACATACGATGGAATCTCTTCGGAATAGGAAAATATATGGAGTTGATTTGCATGAATAGGTAGAAGATCATTCGAAGAAATAATACACATAAAGAATTACAATCAAACATATGACAAACTCATGACATGACAGATATTAAAAACACATACACGCTACAAGAGGTACTTCGACATTTCAATGCAGCGGGGGCGCGGTGGTCGAATGGTTAAGCGCTTGGCTTCCGAACCTGAGGTCCTGGGTTCTTATCCCGGTGAAGACTGGGCTTTTGATTTTCGGGATTTTTAGGGCGCCCCTGAGTCCACCCAACAATAATGGGTACCTGACTTTAGTTGGGGAAAGTAAGGGCGGTTGGTCGTTGTGCTGGTCACATGACACCCTGATCGTTAACCGTTGGCCAAATAAACAGATGACCTTAACATCATCTGTTCCAAAGATGGCAAGGTCTGATGGGGACACTTTACTTTTAAAGTAGGCAGTAGATTTGTACCGTCATTTCTAGTTTTTATCATCAAGAAGAAAACACGCTGTCATAAGTGAAGACGTTGGGCTTGTGTTATCCTAACGTAGGATATCGATAACAACTATAACAACAGTACCATAAACCTAACTATAACAACAATAGCAACAACAGCGGAAAAAAAAACGCACGGCTACCTATCAAGCGAGCTTGAGTTCAAGTCCCGATTTAAGCTGAGTTGTGTTTGCTGAGTGCCTAAAGGCAGAGGCGTCACTAGGATCGGTGTCACCCGGTGCGGCCCGCACCCCCCGCACCTGCCTAGTGACGCCACTGCCTAAAGGTAGCCAGAAAAAATCATTCCAGATACCTCTCCCCCCTCCTCCGTCTGGTACATAAAGAAATTGGACCATTGTGCAATGAACACGCTATAAGCAGGAAGTTACACACAAGTAATTTAAAGCACAACCACAACGGCAGAAAAACAGCAACAACAAGAGAACAATGAGAACATCTCTTAAAAGAAAAACAGCAGCAGCTGCAACACCAACGTGACAACTCAACAAAATATTCAACAAGATCACCTACAATACAAAATTGAATAAAATAAGTTCGCGTTCGTTGTTTAAAGCTAAACTAAACTTTAAAATAGTATTGATAATAAGAGAATAAAGACAAAAATAAAAGAGTTCTGCAGTAGATTACACTATAATGAGATTATTGTATTTAAAAGAAACATCTTGGCCAAAGAGCGATGGCTGCCATCTTAGCGGACATCTCAATCAATATAAAGGCCTACTTGTGCAGGTCAAAGGGGCATTTCTTCAATGAGTCTCCATTAAGATTTAGATTTTCTGTGGAGACCTAGATCTAGATCCAATCAGTCACAGAGCAGTAGCTGTAATTGAGAATGATATAAGTTTGTTAGACAAACATTTCCTTAACGGTTTGACGAATTACGTTTGTATCTGAAGATTTAGAATAATTTTTTTCTGATTAGATTTTAAAACAATAAAAAAAATTCAACAATATAATTAAAAAAAAAAGACAATACCATCATTATTAGAACTACAAATAAAATAAAATAATAATTTAAAAAAAATTATGTTAAAAAAAATAAACACTTTTGGATCGATTCAGTAATCGAACCCGTAACACCGTCAACTGATAGAACTTAGGCACAGTTTGATTCGGCCATGGAGTAAGGTGTAGTGTTTCTATTATTTATTGGCTGTTGATTATATGGACATCTAGATCTAACACTGGACCTAAAGTTCTGGTTTAGAACACTTATGATCTAGTCTAGATCTATGTATAGAAATAGAATAAAGATGTAATCTATATTAGATTTACGTAAAAATATAAGCAACGCTTATAAACTTCCATAAAATTGAAGCAACTTTAAATCTACTGTTACCACATATTTACGGTAATACGGCTGACTACGCCATGTTGCCTCTAGACCTAGACATAGTGTCCAGCCAAATTTACATTTATTTTGTTTTTACTTTGAAAAATTAAAACTACGAAACTAGAGTTTTCCCCGTGTGGCCAATGAGCCAGTAATTCTTTTCTCAGCGATATACAGCAACTGTGAAGTTTCTGGGAAAATCGTTAGAGCCATTTTTGAGATCAGCTGTTCAGGTTCCTGGATCCAGGTCTCAGCAAGTTCCATGAAAAACTGTCTTGAATAGAGGTATTGTAAACAACAGACGTTTAAAATGTATGACGTTGTCTCGGTGTATAGATTAATGGCCTATGCAATAGCCACAATAGTACACCCAAAACTAATTTAGATCCTTGGAAATAAAGTGTTCGTATAAGTAACTAACATAACATCATAGATTTATCATTCTCGTTATCATGAATAATTTCTTATGTTTTTTTTTTATCTTTTCCCTATAACCATATATTATGTTAAAGAGATGATAGGATTTTTGCAACTCTGTCTTTTCTGTCTGTCTGTCTCGTAAACAGTTTGAACACGATATTTCTCCCACATCCATTAGCGGATTAAGTTGAAACTGTGCATAATTATTTATTGGCAAAAACAATGAGTAACTTTTTTTAAAGTTCAAAAATTTGTCAAATAATAACAGGTTATTACAGTATTATGCCTACAAAGGAAATTAATTTTTCCGTATTCGGAGATATGGCTAAATATTTAGGGCTCTATCTGATTAGATAATTGAGCACAGCCATTTTCGGATCACGCGGAAACATTGTTTATTATACCTAAAAATCAATTTTTACAAATTCACAATTAGTCAATTAGTTAATAGTAATTAATTAGTTTGTTTGATATCGAAATAGCTTCTCCATTACTGAGAGGTATAGTTTTAAATGCGGAGTCTTTCCCCTTGGATAAGCCTTTTCGCTAAATTTATATCATTATTTAATTTCTCCAGCACGGCTATATTGGTCAATTACACCGATTAACATAATTGCTTAAAAATGCTTTTTTTTAATCAGCCCCGAGTAAGTTGTGAGACCAACCGAAAGATATTAGCTCTTGTGCGTTTGAACACAGCACTTACTTTCAGGAGTATTTCCTCAGTACACTTTGTCTCCGCCAGAGTTCATTGATCTAACATGAACTCTAATTATGAGTTCATTAGAGTTAATAAAGATAAGAAGCAATTAATTAGTTTTTGTGACCGATTGCAAACTAAAAAAAAAATAATAGTTGTAAAATTGTCTTTGATCTGACATTAAACAGTTTACGTGGAATTTTTTCGACTTAACCAAAAAAAAAAAAGTAACTTTTGATAATTTACCTGGTCCTACACAAGTTAGGCTAAATATTAGAAACAAGAATATCAATAAGTGCAGTTATCAAGTGTATAGGTCTTTAAATCAAAACTAGTTCTAGAGATATCCCTCCACCTAGAAATATCGAATGATTACCGTAAACACAGATGAGCAGCCTCTTACAGTATTGTAACATCAATGTACTTTGACGAAGGCGACCGTAGCCGATACTGCGGCAAGACTTTTAGGTTCTTCACGCGGAGTCGCCAGTGTAACGGATGTTTGTGCAAGTTGTGATTAATGTATTTCTACAGTACCTTAATCATAATCTTACATGATTAATATACTGTATGGTTTAATCACATATGCGATCTTGAACAAGAAACGTAAACACCGTCACAAAACGATGCACATTAAGTCCACTCAGGATGAATTAAAATAAAGAACTTTTAAATTTTAATACAGAATGGGCCACAGTCGAGTCAGTCATTAAATATAATGGAATCCCTTTCAGAGTCAAGCGGTTACTGTCCTAGAAGTCTACATCAATAATCTCTAACCCAATAACTATGTCGACACTAAAATTTCGTGTTCAAAGTCGGTCTACTACAGTTTCTTTTAGCCATAGACATAAATAAATATAGACTGGAAAAAGGAAGTAACTTCATGTAACTTGAAAACATGTATATAAATTGAATTCGGATTTCCGAATTATGAAAAATTAAAAAATTGCATGATCTTCAGTCTTAGAGATTTAACAAAATTTATTGACATAAGATAAAGTACACACAATTGTAATTCAAAAATTTTCATTTCATAAAACTCTCTTATTGGCCAGTCTCATAGACATAAATAAATATGGACTGGTCGTATGGTGTTATCTTCATTTGGGAAGAGTCAAATGTTTTATGTACTACATCTATGTAATATAAATGTGGCGGCCATTGAGCTATAAATTCTAGGACGTAAATTTCAGTCTATACCTAACTATGATCTTTAGTTTTGAAAAGTACAAAACTTCATTATTCCCAATATTTTGCCTTTGTACGCATGCACCTATGCGCACCATATCAACAATTTCACAATCAAAGACATAGGAAAATATATATAGGCTTGTGATGTGGATCTATTTATTGTTGACATGGCTTCTTTATGTATGGCGGTCGTCTTATCGATTCAAATATTTAGAATTAGTTTTTAGTCAAAAAAGTAAAAGAAAATGAGCAGAGCGTGCTCTAACGATCGTAGAACGATAAACCAATGCGGCCAAGGGATAAATCCTAAAGTTAGAAAATTCATTTTGCATCAATAAATTGAATATTTTTACACAGTAAGTCAGTCAGTCTATCGTCTATGATATTCTACACTATCCGATCTCTAAGCACTAACTAATCTAATGCAGACTTAGTTAAATTTTATATGTATCAATTATCTGTTTTAGATCTTCACTAGATCTAGATTCTGTCTTAGATCTACACTAGTTCTAGATCTAGATATTGTTATATAAAAATATAGAGATTTTATCTAGACCTAGTAAATACTAGTACTTAGTACTAGTAGTATTTTTTTTCTAGATTCTATAGTTAAGATTAAAGATCGCCTAAAAAAGTTGTTGATCAAATTTGAC
>JADKLZ010071749.1:9725-31992 GCA_021533235.1 Biomphalaria straminea
CTGTCAAGAATTAAAGAATGGACTAAAATTGGGTCTTATTATTACAACCTGAATTGCTCTCACTGTCGATCAAATTAATTGCTTCACTGCTAGTGAGAGGTGTCAAAAGAAAAAAAAAACAAAGCGGACAACGCTACTCGGCATCAACGCGGGTGGAAATGTCCGTCAAATCACATGATTAGATCAATAGGGAAGCAAAATCAAGACCATCGACGTGGTGCCCAGGGCCAAAGATCTTTGTACTGGCAAGATGGACGAGAGCCCCCAACAGCCATCTTTAGGAGCCGTTTTATAACGAACACCCGCACGGGCACTGTAGTAGAGAAACAAAATGACGGGTTTTCTTCGGGGTTCACGGTCTTAGGGCTCGGCTCAAGTAACCCAAGTTCTGAGTTCTCTGAGATACGAACCCCTGGAAACAAGTGCAACATCTGCTTTCAGACAGAACAAATGTCAAGCAAGCCAGAAGAGGGGAGCTTCCATTGGTTTAGAGTTTCAAGAGATCTAGCCTAAATTCAACGGCAATGACAAATTTGGTACATAGTCCTATTATGTATACAAAATAATACTTTATAGATGCTTAGTTAGGTGTCCAGAGCTTGTGTTTTTAACATTTCTCATAACATTAAAAAAAACATGTCTAGTTCTTTTATTGTTATTTCGAAAAACTAATTCTGCTCTCAAAGCCTGAGAAAAGGTTTTGCCAGTTTTTACGAGAATTCCTGACCAGCATTATCAGTTCTACAACGTAGATGTAAAATTAAGAAAAGGTCGAATTTCAATATTCCTAATCATGGAGTAGTCAAGTTTCGGAGATCCTTTGAGCAGTCAAGAACCTATATTTCTAGCTTAAATGCAGTCAAGAGTCGACCTCCCTAGCTTCAGAGCAATCAAGAGTCAATCTTTCTGTCTCTAGAGTGGTCATGAGCCTAAGTTCCTAACTGTAGCGCAGTGAAGCCTCAATCTTCATAGTTTTCGTGTCGTCAACAATATTTATTTCTAGCTCTAGTGCAGTCTGGAGGGTGGTGACATTCTGAGCTCACCGCACAGGATGAAACCCACCTTTTCTAACGCCATTGCTTTGACATTTTCTTTACAAAAATTCTATAAATGTTTTGTTAGATCACGCTCTAATAAATGCCTTAAGTTGACAATAAGAGGGTTAAATATATGACAATTTAAAAAAAAAATGTTGTGACATAGTCAAGGTAGCCAATCAACTTAAAGAGGATGTTTATGTTTTGACACGAGGTCGCACAAGACGACGTCACAAAAACACTGACGTCTGATGTTACTAAAGTAAGGTTGATCTATGTCTTAGTTGACCTATGTCTTAAACTGTCGAGACACCAAACTGAAGCCTACACCGTGACTAATGCTGCAGAGAGGGAAGGGGAAAAAAATCGGTGATCAACCACTGAATACATAAATCCAGAACGGTTCAGATTATCGGTGTCAATATTAACAATATTTTGGGTTGGAGGGGGGGGGGGGGGCACACAACACAATAAACTTCGCAGGCCCGATTGTGGGCCTCGTGCCAACAGATTCACTCTAATAAGAGATCATAGCATTAAACAGCTCAGATATAAAGATTTTTTTTTAAAGTTTGCTTGTTATTGCTATGATTAAAAAAATATTTTAATTTTTTCATTTGGAAAGAAACAAAATAACAGCCATTTGTTTTTCTCAGTATGTAGAAATAGTAATGTGCTTGTCTCTAACCCATCGCCCTAGATTTTCTAGTGTTGTGTTAGGTCTTTCGTAAACGAAATGCTAATCCAATTAACTTGAGGACAGAGAAGGAACAAAACTAGAGAAAACATTAACTCCTTACCTCAATACACGACTAATGTTTTTTTCAATGTTGAGGGTAACAAATTTAAGTACAAACAGAATTTTATAATTCTAACTAGATCTATATAAATTGTGTTTAGTGGCTTACTAGGGAAGAGGAAAGTAAGGCAGACAAGGAAGTGTTGAGGTTACAGAGTTTTAATAGAAAAAGTTGGCTCTCGTTAAACCCAGTAGTTTCAGCATGACTTAGGTCTCTAATATTTCTCTGTTTACTTGGTTAGTTAAGACATAAAGTACAACTAGAAAAGAAAAAAAAAAGGTATCAAAACGTAAGAGGCTCCACATGTCAATGACAAAAATCGCCTGCACCTTAAGCCGGACTGGAGTATAACGGGGAATGTTAACTTTGAATATTAAATTGTAGATTTGGTTAAACAATTTTGGAAATGAGAAAAATAAAAGCAATCTGTTATTACATAGGCTGATATAAAAACAAATATGGATTGTGTAGCTAGAACAGACTCCAGAGATTTTCTGCAGGCCAAGGTCATCTTGTCAACTAAACAAGTGGTGAAACAGATTGTACGTTACAAGAAAGAAACGCAACGAGGTAGGACGGTGAGAAGCAATGTTGTCCAAGTTGTTAGTGAGACGCAATGTTGTCCAGGTAGATAGTGAGAGGTAATGATATTCACTAGTGAGACATTCAGAAAATAGAAGAAGCTATTACTGAACCAGCGGGATCTAAAACATATTTCTTTCAAACAAATTCTACCAAAGTAATTTCAAACATACAGCCAAACTCTAATACAGTCGAGTCAAAAAGGTCATTAATATGTACATTCGACTTTTGCTAGAGTATCGTACGGTAAGAAAACACAACCTCGTAGACAATTCTTTGAACTCTACTCGGTGGTGTCCCTTACACAACTTAATTTACTTAGTACCGCTCCGGACTCGGATTTACCCACATCAAAGTTATCCTGTTCACAAACACAGTCCATATATCCAGACAAGAACTTACAGAAACATATACGATAAGAATGAACCCGTCATTAAACAAATCCTGTTTCCAGTCACCATCATACTACTAGCAGTTCTATTTTAAATGAAGTCCATGCAAATCTTCTCGTTAAGACTTGCTTCAACTACCATGAAATAACTTATTACCGCTGCAAAAGGGGGGAGGAAACATGTAAAGAGGTTTGGGGAGGGGGGGGAACCACTGGATTAGTGGAAAGAACGGTTTGCTTGATTGACGGAAACCTCTCTAGATCACGGTGAAGTTGTGGCTCCTTGACAAAGTTCTATAACTGGGCCCGTTCCTACTGGTTTAGGGCCAAGAGAGAGAACTCCAAACAGTGTCGGCATGGCTTACTTGTAGGAAGGTAGTAAAGAAACGGGCGTTTAAATGTGCACATTAGGGACATTATTTAGATTATTTAGATATTAAATATCAATATTAAGCATATTATTCCACATATACAATACTAAAAACAACTTCTGTAATTCTTCTATTTTGTCATTTAAAAAAAAGTATGTATCAAGGTGTAATCTACAATGCAATATTACAGCAGTATAGTAAGGTATTTCAGGTCTAGGGGATATATTTGTGATATACATTTCCACATTTCGATAATTTTATAAAAGATTGTAACTCTTCGGACTTAATATCCAAACCACTTTCACAACATACCTTAAATTGGGTAAAAGATAGAGAGAACAGAGAAAAGAGCGAAAGAGAATGGAGAAGTTATAGAATTGCTAAGAGGAGTATTGAAGCTGTTTCCGCCGCTGAGGCCAAGATCTCCATACAAAGTCTTCAAATCGATATAAGGACGAGTCAGGTAGAAGAAGAGAAAACAAAAATTCAATGGGCTCTTTATGCAAGAAAACAAAAAATGTACCTCCGAGATTAAATATTAGAAGTGTTTAAGATTTTAGAGAGACTACGGGGCTGTGTTTGTGTTATGTGTTTGCTGTGTGTGTGTGTCTGTGTGTCAACGGTTAATATGTGTGTCCTTTACCGGAAGACCACTTAATGGTGGTTTGCGCGGGCGCTTTGTAAACTTGCAATGCCATTCTTGTATGACTTTAAAACAGTCAAAAAGTTGCTGCTGTCACACAGACTGTCCCAAAGACACTTAACAAAAGGAAGGCTCATTGAACCTTTCAGCTAATCTTAGTTACACAAGGTAGGATTGACTTTTGTTTCAATACTAACTGGTAAAAAGCTGTCCTAATGTCAAAGTAGATACAGGTCTACACAAAGTAAATATAGATCCCATGCATTCCAGGGAGCCATACGTTATAGCGTAAGCTAGCCATACAAGTGTAATGAACCATGATCCTATAGAATAGTGGGAAACAAATGTACATGTTTTGTACTTAGAAATAAACAGGCACCCACATAGCTACAACTTACAATCAAGAGAGGGAGAGCCTTGGAATCAGAAACTATTGAAACCGTGATTTTCATCAGTGCCCAACCCTCTTCATATATATTCCCTACACAGATGTCATGAGCACATCTCCATTAAAAGATCTTCCAGTACAAAGGAACAGATCTTGTGGATCTTCATTATAAGCTATGGGCAGAAATTACGAGAAGCCGGATACGTCGCGGGCTCTATACGGCCAACTTTGGGCATGTAAAATGTTTTGTAAAATGTTTTACATGTTTCGGATGTTCCTTCAGAGTTGAAGATAGTTTACTTCCTAGTCCAAACCTCCCGCAGGACGACGGGGGATGGGAGCGGGCAGGGTTTGAACCCGGGACCATTGATAAATCCAAATGACAGTCCAGTGTGCAAACCGCACGACCAGGCATCCCTGATATATCTGATTCAAAAAATAATACCGTCTCTCTTGAAACTATTTTTACTAATTATAAAAACAAAACGTGATATCGAGCGGTGGACAGCAGGGCGTGTTCTTTCACTATAGTATGAATTACACTTTGACTTATCAGTTTCATGTCTACTTAGTGAAATCCTATACCGAGTTACTGATGCTTTTACTGACGTAGTGAGTCCACTTTTGTTTGCCTTAGCTTGAACTACATAAACACATTGTGTACAATGAAGAAAAACGATCGAAATAAAAGATCTCTTAGAAATGTATATGTTCCTATGAGTGACTACGCCACTGGTTTCTATCTTTAGGAACAGAAACTTTATTTCGAATGAGGGCTTTCCAGAAAAATAAAAAACAATTCTACTAGACTCTATTGAACCCGAAACCCTGCAGAAGCTATCAATTGGGCCAATGCACGCATTATGTTTCAGCTTGTATAAACTGGAAATATTGCCTATATTGTCAAGATTGCCGGTAAGAGACATAACACAAGCATACGCAGCAATACATTGAAACACTCGATAAACCGAAGGAATGCTAAGAAATAAATAAAACACGTATAGCAAAGAACAGGCTAAAAATAGACTACTGTCAACCAGTTCGCGCCAATCCATGAACCAATTCAATTGTTTAACAGTCGTGGAAGAAGGCATTCTACAATCTCTATTCATAGGTTGTGTGCTTTTCAAATGTCTAATATTACAGGTATAGATTGCTGAATAGGGTCCATTAAAAGTGGGTTTAAAAGCGTGCAACGATCATCATAGGAGAAACTGCTTATAGACTAAAACGTATTTTTACTTAAAAGAAACATATCTCAAGGTTTATTGTTCTTAAAAGAAACCTAGCTTATTGTTTATTGTTCTTAAAAGAAACCTAGCTTATTGGGGTTTTTGTTTTTAAAAGAAACCTAGCTTATTGTCTATCTTTCTAAATCTCTTTGACGAGACATGACATATTAAATACTTTTGCGAACTATAAAACTTATTCCCCATGTCCTTACAGTCGAAGCATTACAATCACAATCCCTTTGTTAATCATCTTTTTTCTTTTTAACCAAAAACACTTACAAAACGCGTTGAAATAAGACAGCCACATCTACATTCTATCATGCCTCTAGTGACCAGACCTGACCCAGGACCCCAGAAAATGCGCTTAAATTACTTTATTAACCAGAGAAAATAGTTTTCTTAGACTTTTTAGTCAATTTTACAAAAATAATCTGCATTTCTTTCCCAGTTAAAAATACTAGTCAAAGATGTGACTTTATAGTATTCTATTGCATTGCATACATTTCAATGAACAGTTTTAAAATCAGTGATAAAAAAATAAATAGCCTATGTAGTAACTAGCCAAACTACACTTATGACTTACATTGAACTTATACTATCACCACAGAGACACATGCCAGTGAATTAAGAATCAAACATCCACCTAGCATTAGAACCACTGAACTTAATTCACAGTGCAGTGCCTTATCTAAACGGGGCCAGTTGAAAGTCAAAACGTGTGCAGAAACGTTAAGTCCTCTATAAGAGACAAACTCATTCACTGATGTGACAGCGCGTTTTAGTCTATGTCTAGCTCTAATACTCTATAGAAAACATATTGGATACGCACAGTGTGTGTGTGTGTGAGAGATAGGTGTGAAGGTTTGTGCGTGCCTGTGTCTGAGAGTGGGGGAGTGTATACATATCTCCATCTGTCTGAATGACGGCTGTATAAATTAGATGCGTACCTGTTTAACAGCTCTCTAACTTAAGGAGTTCATAAAAAAAAAACAACGTGACATACATTTTGAAAACTTTTTTTTAATTTTTTGTCATTCTATTGAAGTTTTTTTTTTCTTTTTTGAAAAGCTGAGGGGGGGGGGGGAACCCCGGGCCCACGGGGGGGGGAAGAGGAGTAGTGCACTGATCACTGCATTTTTTAAAGGACAAGAACATTATTTTAATCCCACACTGACTGTCGCATTCAAGCAACGTGTCCCCAATAAACTACAATGGTGGCAGTCATAGTTCAAAAGCAGCTTTGTATCACCCAAACAAACCAATCGAAAGGCTGTAAAGTTGGACCTAACACAGGCTGCAGCATCAGTTTTATAAACTCTTAGCTTAGTAGACTTTTGGGGCCAAAACATATTCAGGATTAATTATATGCAACAATTTCACATATTGTGATATAATAATAAGTTTGTATTTTTTTTGAACAAATAAAAAAGGAGGAAGGAACACAATTTTGGTGTAAAAAAAAAACAACAATAGTCTGGAACAATGTATGGTTACAGACATAAGTATCCGATACTTGAAACACAGTCAACTGATTGAGCTTATTGCTACCTAGTCCTAGTCGTGCCATATGTTGCAATATCACACCATATGTGAGTGCATGTTTCTGGGGCTGACCACCTGGCTAATAAAATCCTGGGCCTCCTGCCAATGTAGCGGCTGATCGATGTCTGATACTATCCAGATCATAAATGGGGAAAATTGTGGGGGGGACCTGGGGAGGTGAAAAGAGGGGGGGATTGTCACTTTGAAACCTTCCGTGGGATAACTAGAAGGCTTCTCAAATCCGGCCAGTGAGGACTATTCAGGTCCAGAAATAGAACTACGTGTAACAAAAGACAATTGCTAAAAATAAAGATCAGAAAGGTTGCAACTCGAGACACGCGAAGATAAAAAAAAACGAAACATCTGAAGTTGGTTGTCTATAAGTCTTAAGTAAAACTCGATAGTTACACAAGCAGCTTGTTGTTGTTTTTTTTTTTCAAACATATCAGATTCCCAATATGTTTCTACTGTGCGTCTAGAGATGACAAAGTTTGATTCGATTGAACATTTTTACAAAGAAACGCTGCTGGTGTTCAACATACCAGTATATCGAAGTTAACCATATGTATTATGTACTAGGAGAGTGTTACGAAATGTAGACTTCATTTTTACCTTTGGCGTCATTAAATATATATGTCATAATCCTATGATACATTTTGTTCTCCAGAAGTTATCTTTGTAGATCTATTATAACATCCTCTGTTATTTCTAAATGCCTAGATTAGTTTTCAGTTCTTCCAGTGCTGGGTGTTTTCAACAAGAAGTGGTTAGTTTACACCAACATGAGTAATGAATGATACTTGAACATCAAACATCGATAAATGCTGTGTATGCTGGTGAGAGCAATCATCTTTAATCTTAGGACTCGAAGACATTGCCACTAGTGCCATAATCTCAACGAGGCTAAAACTTTACTTTGAAAACAGCTCGGGAGGGGAGAGCTGAAACATTGTAAGTAAATACAAATGCAATATTAACACACACAGTTCACTTTTACACTTCACACGCACACACTGACACACAAATCAAAACTCTTAAGTCATGAATTTAAAAAAAAATGAGGTGGTTTTTTTTAAACAATAAATGTTAGAAACATGAGCACCGATAATATGTAAATAATATGCATAAAAGAATATCAGAGCAAAACATATTGGTTACCCTGCAACAAGGGCGTCTACTAGCGAACCATTGAAAGCCACACTGGCCTTTAGAAACTTTAACATGCCCTCATAGCCAGCGATGTCTGGGCACAGCCATGGGGCAATAGCTGGGCCCTTAAAACCCAAAATTCTTGGTAGCAGCTATGGATAAATTATTATTATTTCCAATGCTGTTTTTCTACTGTTTAGACAGTAAGGAAGTGTTCGCCCACCACAAATACAACAATAATTAAATTGTTGCGAATATTCGTTTTTTCGTGAAGTGTAGAGAGAAAATGTCAAGAACTCGAGAGAATATACCATAAGAACACAATATAACTGTTTATATACAAACACACACACACGCAAAAGCACCGATGGTATATAAACAATTCACAAGTGTGATAAGAAGACAGTGTAGGATACACTTAGTGTTAAAGTAAACATTGCTGTGATTCCTCTGCTTATGTTAACCCTTCCATTGTACAAGCCAGAGGGTTGGGTGTCAGAAATGTGCTGTGGAGTTTCTGCTTTAATACTGGCGCTGGAAGTGACACACGCATGCGCGCACACACACACACACACACACACACACAAACACACACACAGAGCAAGGCACAGTGACAAAATAAATTAAAATTTAACAAAATTAATGTCCAATCATAGAAATATAATCCAATCCAATAAAACAACAAGTCTGATTCCAAACATATCTTCAAATTGTAAAAAACTCACCTAATTAAAAAGATTTTTTTCTAAGTACATATAGTAAGCAAAGACTAAAGGGCAAAATATCGTGTGTTTTGTTTTTGTTGTTTGGTGTTCAAAATGTATTTTTATTTAAATGAAATTTTAAAAAAATGTCCTTTTGAATAAAAAAAAATGGGCGTATAACTTGGCGTCATACCTTCATGGAGGACCTCAAAACAGTGGACACCAGATGGGAGGAGGCTTCAGACATTGCCAATGACAGATCATTATGGAGACAGCTTGCCGCCCAATGCGCCGAACGGCGCGGGAGGACCTAAGTCTAAGTAAGTAAGTCCTGTCTTCCAAAAAAATGTATTTCAAATTCAATAACAAGAATCATAATTTGAAATTCTAAAGAGTTTGTTTGTTATCATTTGTTTCTTTAAAGAATCATGTAAAAACAAACTGAAGCGATGTTTGATTTCATAGTCATTGATTCCATCCCTCTCCAATTCTCTTGTGTGGCCTGTAGTGGGAACACTTTTGAGACAGATGAACCTGGTGAGAACACTTTGTCTCCTATAGAAGTCTGGTACAGGAGTCTAACATTATTTAAGTCATGAGAACACCAAATACAAACACAAAAACAAAACAGCAATGTGATATCAAGAGCCTACTCTCTAATAAAACACACAAGGAAGCTGCTATATAACTATTACAATATGACCAAAGGAACACACAAAGTAAAAAAAGGATTTTAGAGCCTGACTTGACTACTTATACATAATGGTATACAGAGAGCCATACATGTGCATTGAAGATACAGTGTTTCATGCTTATGACATCTGTCTGACACTAAAAGTAAATCTGACCACTTATAAGGGAAACAATGCTTAGTTATCTAGATGTCTTTGCACAATGTAACATACAGTGACATAAGCAGTTTTGTCATCAAATCATCAGTACTGAAAGCTCTGTATCTAATTACAAGTCTCTTAAGTTCAATACTGCAAATTAAACACAGTCTATGACTCGAGTTTTTCTTGGTCCTGTAAATTCTTTGTTGTAGTCCATATAGTCAGTTGTCATTGTAAGTCCCAATAGGTCAACTATTTACATTTTTTGTAAACTTCAAATATAGAGAAAACATTGGCATTTGATAAAATAAAGTTGTAAACTTCAATTACTTTCAGTCGATTTTATCTAGCAATGAATTCTAAGACATTACAATTTCCAGAAAGAAGAGATCTGAAGGTATTCAATTGCACACAAAATGACTAGGAACTATTAGTTACTGGTGGGACCAGAGTGTGGTCTGCGCTTGCTGGGCAGCATTGTTCAGTGTTTAGTTGAGCAGAACAGTTGGACAAAGTATGGCAGCCAATGACCTTAACAATGCATGCATGAGAGTGGTCAGATTGAGCTTGACAAACTTGGCAGTGTGTGGTCTGGTCAAGTGCCAGCCCTGTTAGAACTGGATTGAGGTTATGGTCAACTACAACACAATTGCAGGCTTGGCCTATCAGCTTAACACTGAGGTCATTTTTTTCAGAGGTGCTTTTATCAATGTCAGGAGAGAGAGTTTTACTATCTAAAGCACTTTGATTGAGTGTGACCAGGAAAGACTTTATTTCAGTTGAATGATGTTTAGTGCTTGCAAATGTTGTCTGCAAGACATTATTTTCCATTTCAGTTGAAAGTGCCTGTTTTTCTAGCATGTTTGTTTCCACTGAATTTGTAAGTGCCTGTTTTTCTGGCACATTATTTTCCACAGTGTTTGTAGGTGCCTGTTTTTCTGGCACATTATTTTTCAAAGTGTTTGTAAGTCCCTGTTTTTCTGGCACATTATTTTCAACAGTGTTTGTAACAGCCTGTTTTTCTGGCACATTATTTTCAACAGTGTTTGTAAGTGCCTGTTTTTCTGGCACATTATTTTCAACATTGCTTGTAACAGCCTGTTTTTCTGGCACATTATTTTCCAAAGCGTTGGTAAGAGCCTGTTTTTCTGGCACATTATTTTCAACAGGGTTGGTAACTGCTTGCACTTCAGACACATTATTTTCTTTCAAAATATCATCTGAACTTGTAGACATACACTCTTTAGTGTTGCTACCTGAACTGACTTCAAATACTTGAGTATTTGTGACGCCAATGTCTGCTGGTTTGTATAAAATGTTAGTCACACATGTACTTGATGCTGATGGTATATCTACTGCATTATCACTGCATGCAGGAACAACAGAATCACTTCTGACATCAATCTGTCTTGTGGGTAAACTTGATGCTGCTTCCTCTTTACTTTCTGCCAAAGAACTCAGTTTGGCTTTCTGAAAGCACAATCACAGAATGAAAAAAAAAAGTAATTCATGTATTATAGGTAAAGATCTGTGCATTCTTTGAGACAAAATGAAATTAAGTATTATTTTAAAGTCTTAAAAGCAAGCAAAGCAAAATAACTAAATGTATGAAAATTGTATTGTGTTAGTCAGCTCTCGTTTAAGTTTGCTTAAAGCCAAAAGCATAAAAGTTGAACTACAATCATCCCACACTAACTCTACTTTCTGGTACACTAACATTATTATTATTATTTTTTTTTTTGTATTGTATTGGATCACTGGTTGATCTGTATGAAATGTGATTTCAGGGAAGTAACACTTTAAAAACAAAAATGAATTTTAAATGGGTTATTTCTCTTAGAAATTGCAAGGCATTTACTCAGTTTCAAAGTAAAAGGTAAAAAGAATTAGCACTGACAGCGTGTGTTCATCAAATGATTTATTATACAATTTAAAATAATAAGTTGGAGTTGAAGGAAACAAAACTTAATTTGCTGCAATCATGTAATGTCATCAACAGCTATTTCAGCATCTCAAATTTCTTGGTTATGAAATAATAAAGAAATGTTAAAATGTTGATCAACCGTAATTATTGATGCATTAAAAAAATAATTCTGAAATCACTAAAAAGATTAAAATAAGGTAATCTAGGTCTTTCTAAGCTATCATGTTTTAGATCAAAGTCAGTATTAGAATAAATTCTAAGAGATCATTTCTAATGTAGCTTAACAGAAGATAGTGGCAAAAAACTCCAAAAAAAAATCACACATTTTAAACTCTAAGGCGTAGGAAAAATCAACCACAAAAAAAGCAATTAGATATCTATAAATCTATCAAAAGTACACCTTCCCCTTTCATACCTTGCCATTAATAGGCAGATGATGTAAGAGTCATCTTTTTTATGGTTAACAAGGGTGTCATGTGGCCAGAACAATGACCAACCCACTTTACTTTCCACAACTAGTACCTAGAACTTATTAGTTGAGTAAAGTCAAGGGCATCCTAAAAATCTGAAAGTTTTTAAAGTCTACACCTGGATTCAACCCAAAACCCCTCCGTTCAGAAGCCAAGCACTTTACCGTTTGGCCACCATGCCCCTATAAATCTATACCACTGCATATCAATTGATAAATCAAACACTATAGTATCTGCATATCAAGTTAGTAAAGGCTAAAATGCTCTCAAAAGAGTTTCAATATTATTGAAAAAGGGGATGTAATTTATGTTTTCACTGTGACCCAATAAATATTAATACTAAAATGTGAGTCTTGATAACAATTATCCCTAAACTATCTATTAGATATTTAAAAACTGGGGGGAAAAAAATAAAAGAGGGGTTATTTTTTTTTAAATATTTTATTGTTTTGTGATAAAAATAATTACTGCAATGAGTCAAGAGTTGAAAAGGTCAGACTTGTGAGAGAACATTCTACCTTCAAAATAAAAAAAAAATTATCTGTTGTCAGTAATGGCAGTGTCAGACATGCCACATGCAGAAAGGTAATTAACTACCATGTTTTGGAGACAAAAGAAAAAGGGCAAGGGGGATTAATACAAGGTGCACAAGGGAAATGACTCATTAAAATAGTAATACAGCCAATTAAAATTAAAACAGATCTGTTGGATGCTCTTCCATGCTAGTGTGTGGTTAATCATGGCTTTATTACTACTCTATCAAAGTTTGTCTTCGGGAAGTTTAATATTTCACTACATCAAATGATTCAATTTTTTTTTGTTCTAGAACACAATGTTGATAAGTGTAGGCAACATGGGATTTTTATCAAATTTATGTATATTTGGATCTTAATAAAGAATCCCAAATTAACACTAATTCACTAGAGCCACTACTATGTCTATTAATCTAGAAATGTAAAAAAGAAAGTATGTAAATAAATATGTCTATTGATGAAGAAATTAAATTATGCCCTGCTACTGTGAAATGTCTAACTTAAATGAAATTTGAAAAACCAAAATACATTTCACTTAGATTGTAAATTTACATTAAACTTACAAAGAAAAGAGAGTTCCTGCTTATTTTGATGGAGCAAAACTAGATTTATTGAAAATCAGGTTAGGGCATATGCAGTACACCGAGTTATTCCTGAGAGGTTTGTTAAAGACAAGAATGAACTAGATTAGTACTTTTCTGATTTAGTGATTCTCTGGATTCTTACACACATTTTAGACCTACACTGCACATATATATATATATATATATAGATACTGTTTTTTTTATATATTCCTTTAAGCATGCCTTAAATTTATCACATTGTCAATAATTTATATTAGTTTAAAAAATGTATTTTAAAAACAGTATCAGGCTTCATGAAATTTAGTTTAAATTATTTTGATGAGCTTAAACATAAGTCTATTTGATCATGTACTGAAGAAGTTATGAATGACCGAAGTGCAAGCTGCCTACACATAAAAAGTAAGACTATATTTGGTGTGAAAGAGAGGTATAAATATAACAGTAAAACTGATGGTTTGAGAGAAGGAAATGACTTACCAGATGTAAGATCCATCCACCAGGGTTTCATTTGGCAAAAAGTTTTTTTTTTTAAAAGCAACTGTTTCCAGACATCCAGAAAAAGGATTTGTGAATGATAAAGTTGGCGTTAAAAGAGAATAAATCAAATTTCCCCAGCGGTCAGATGGTAAAGGATTAAGGTAGAGTAATGCAGTATGCCTTGATTAATAGGTGTGCTGGATTAATACACTTGGTTATAAATGATTAAATGTCAATAAATGTAGAATGATGGTAGGGTTAATTAATTCATATAGTATACAATGAGAATAATTCATTAATACATGGAGAGAGATACAATACAACAACAAAGTAGGTCTCTGACATAGATTTAAATTTCATCCGTGTAGTAAATAAGCATTACAATAATAATAATCATTCTTGTAGTAAGTAAGTATTACAATAATAATATCATTCTCATAGTAAGTAAGTATTACAATAATAATAACAACATTCTCTAAGTATTCTAGAGATAGAGAAACTTAAATTTCTCATACACATTTATGATAAGCAATATTCTTTTGATAACATTACACCCTACCAATTCTATGCTGTACCATGGAGCCCCTTGGATATCATTTTTAAGAATATGTTTACTAAATGAAACAAAATCAATACAAAGTTTTAATCCAATACTTTTGTGAAAAAAAAACAGTGGCACCACATGACACCATATCGAAATCAACTGCATATATTTTGTCCAGTGAAGAGAAATATTTTATAAACCATATCTCAGTAAAACGCACAAATTAACAATTTAGCCACAACTAGCTTTCAGTGATCAATGTAGTCAAAGTTTTCAGAAAAAAAAAAGACTTTTCATTGTAATTTGTCTGAGCTATTTTTATATATTTAGCACGATCAAATTAGCAAGCAAGAGGCAAAATGACCAAATAATAGGCAAGCATTGAAAGTAACAGATGAGTACCCAATATATAAATTATACATTTGAGTCCAAAAAAAAAGATTTCTGACAAACAATCTGAAATACTGGTTTTAAAACCTAAGACATGTTTGGCATGATTGTTTGTGTGTGTGTGTTTTTTTTTTATTTTTGTAATGGAATATGCTGATGTGCTTGTATTCAGAAATGTAGCTAGTGATATTCAATATATTTCCATAGATGTGGTTATAGAGATAAAACAGACATCAGTCGTAGACATCAGTCGTAGACATCAGTCGTAGCAGTAAAAATGTTAAGCCAGCAATAATTGAATAGTTTTTTTTTTCTAAAGCTAGAAAAGACTTCCTAGTAGAAATGTTAGAAAAGCAATTTTTTTTTTTTTTGCCAACCAATGGTGATATTAAAATATGACACCCTAATGCTGAGAGTTGAGTCTAAAAACTCTGTACACTGTAGATCTGGTATATTCTTCAATAGTGACCAAATTTTTCACTACTAACATATAACAGAATATGTGCTGATAAATCAGTAGAGATATAATAGGTGGAACAGTGATTAAAAAGTGAGATATAGCTAGATGTCATAAAGCAAAACTACAACCGAAGCCCCACTTCCTTGTTAAATCTCTACTAATTAACAAAAAACGTATTTATTTTACAAATTATTTTAAAACCTTAAGTCTTTCAAACAATACATTAATTTAAATTTGATACTGCTACATTTTTTTCAGTTTATGCTACAGATCAGTGAATAAAAACATTTACTTAAATATTGGAAATATAACAGACTACTACTGAATTATATTGCTGAACTAAAAATATTTATCACCATCTTCTAGAAAGCTCTTTGCAATGAAAAGTTTTCTCTCCAACACTAAATGTTGTTAGTCAAGATGAAAAGACATCCTAAGTTTATATAGGTCATGTGTGACCAGATCTATGAACATATGATTTCTGTCTGTACTTCAATATGTCAATTTAAAATGAAGTGTTTGAAATAGATGGTAGATGTGTTTAGTTTATGGTTTAGCAGACTTCCTGAAATGTCCAAGTTTCCAAGTAGTGCAGACATGTAGGCCAGTGTGGGCAATGCCTGACCAACAGAGAGAGTGAGATGATCAGAAACGTACTCACCTCTTCATCAAGTGTATTCCGGCTGCCCAGTGTATCTGTGCTCTTTCGAAGCAGCATGCTCTTGGACAAACGGTTGCACAAACTGACCACACGCATTGATTGCTGTGACAGAATCAAAGAAATAACCAAATGTAAAGGTTTGAGAAAGAGAAAACTACTGAACTAAAAAAAAATGACATTTATAACAGGAGTCACAAGCTACAAAACAAAATGATGCAAAGAAAGATTTGAAAGATATGAAATATTTAAAATTAAAATAAATCTAGACTAGAAAAACAACATATCAATAACACTATATCAATAAGAATATGTCAATAACACTATATTAATAAAAATGTATCAATAACACTATATCAATAAAAATATATCAATTACACTATATCAATTACACTATATTAATAAAGATATATCAATAACACTATAGCAATAACACTATTTTAATAAAAATATATCCATAACACTATATCAATAACACTATATCTATAAAAAATATATTAATAATACTATATCAGACAACAATAAACTATTACATAAAAAAATAGCAGCAATCTTATTGTTTTATTGCTAAACTAACTGAAGGTGGTCTTAAATCAAATTGGATTGATCCTATCAGTTCTTATCAGATCAATTTGGTTGATATTGGATTAGAAAGATTCTGATCTGATCAAAATCAGATTGGATCTGATTAAATCATCATTGAAGAAAAATTGGCCAGTATGGGGATCAAACCCATGGCATTCACATTTTTTGCAAAAAGCTTTATCAGCTTCCCTTTTCAGAAAATCTTCCAACTTTTGACCAACTTTTTCCTTCCATCCCCCCCTCCTTTTCAGGCAGTGTAAGCCAAAAGTAGGAATGGAAAATAAGGAAGACCACAAAACTGAAGGACATTTTCAAATGTCCTAAGTAACAGGAAACTATAGAGTTGTGCCACATCAATTCTGCAGGTGCAATTGTAAAACTAGAAAATAAACTCCATCTTTCATTTTAGAAAAGAGTCAATGGCAGAAAATTTTAAATAGAAAAAAAAAAAAAAGACTCTCTTATAGTTAATGTGCATTAATATGGAATAGAACTATTGTTTACTTTGAAAACAATGTCAGCAGAATATAAATTAAGCTTGTGCTTAGGAAGTCACTAGGGTCAGATAACAAAAAACAACAGAAAACAGAAAGTCAAACATATTTCATCACATACTATGCTTAATGTCACTAGTGTCTGATTAAAAAAAGAACAAAGTCAAACAAATTCCATCAAAGACTGTGCTTTAGGTGTGAAAGTATGTTTTAGGAAGCCTAAGCAACACATCTGAGTGTCGACGTCCAAAGCCTGAATGAGAAAGGGGTAGGGCTGGGCATAGGGCAAGAGATCTCGCCCAGTAAAATTTCAATAGCTACAGAAATGGCTATCAGCGAACAAAAAAGTAATCTACCAATGTCTGTCGAGAGAGCTTGCCGACTTCTAAATTGCTGTAGGATCTAAGTAACACTTGTAATATTTATCTATAAATAGCACTATGCAAAGAACACATGCCCTTGGATTTAATCAAGATGCAATTTTTTTTTATCATGAATTGAGAGATAAAGAGTTAACCTCTTAAAAAAAATGTTATAGCAAACTTGTATATTCGAAGCAAGACTTTATACTGTAATTTGATGTGAAATACATTACAGACATAAAAAGTATTTCAATGAGTTTTTAGGGAAAAAAATCTTGATCTACCCATTCCCATTAAATTAGTTGAGCACTATTGCAGATAAGAAATAACAAAAAAAGCATTAATTTAAGAAAAAAAAAAACATCTCAGATCAAGACAAGCCAGTTACTTTGTACCTCATCCAATCCAACTTTTTTATAATGCCAACTATTTAATGCTTCTGTTGGCTCTATTTTTTGTGTTTAAATTTGTACTTTCTAATTCCGTTTCTTTTTTTTTTCTCACTTTTTTAATTAGCAACCAACAAAAACCTAATGAGATAAGTAATGAAATGAAAGCCTGACTAAATTATGACTTCCACTTTTTTTTTTTTAAAGTGCTCACATGAAACCAAATGCCTTCTGGCCATATTTTTACCTTCCAACGCTTCCTGGCCATAAAAGCTTTAAAGTTATTTATGTTGATCACAGCAGACTTCCGCTCTTGCTCTTCATTATGCCCCTTTGGTCGTATCCAAGGGTGATTTAAACACTCGTCCACTGTTGCTCTTTTCCTTTGGTGGGGAGATAATAACAAAGAATTATTTCAAAAAGAAAGAATCCACAATTGACATTGTGCTGAAATAAATTATTAAACACATTGATCTCTTCAAATATGAGCTTTTTTTTTTTTTTTTAAAAGATGTCAGATATCACAAAGGAACTGTACACAAACTGTATATTTTATATTTGCAAATACACTTGCTCAATATGTTTTAATATAAAATTATAAAGAACATAAAAGGTGCTTGTTTGGATCTGATCACTTGACCGTGTCATTGTCAGAGCAGTCTTCTTTGATCATACAGCTTAATAATTGACAGGGTTAGTCATTAACAGATTACTGAATAAATGATACAGGTATTCTTGAAACAGCTTAATAAATTATTTGAGTATTCTTGAAACAGCTAAATAAAGAATATGGGTATTCTTGAAACAGCTTAATAAACAATATGGGTATTCTTGAAACAGCTTAATAAACAATATGGGTATTCTTGAAACAGCTTAATAAGGAATATAGGTATTCTTGAAACAGCTTAATAAACAATATGGGTATTCTTGAACAGCTTAATAAACAATATGAGTATTCTTGAAACAGCTTAATAAATTATTAGAGTATTCTTGAAACAGCTGTCTACCTTGGATTCTTGACAAACAGTTTCTTGATGAAGTCCTTGGCCAGATCTGAGGTGTTTGAGAAGTATTCCTTGTCAAACTGATAGTTGACCGCAGTGATGTTATGGTATGTCTCCTGCTGATCTTCCCCAAGGAAGGGGGAAGCACCACTTAGCCTGGACACAGACAAAATGACACATTAATCAGTAACCATTGACAATTGATTCTATATTACCTAGAACAACAAAAATACTCAACATAGCATTAAAACAAAACTGAAGCAACCCTATTCTTAGAACCATATCTTGGTTAATTAGACCAAATTTAACAAGTAGATGTCTAGAAATATAAATGATTCTTAGAAAGTACTTTAGAAAACTTTTGTCGTCAAAAACATTTACAGTTAACAGGGAGACATGTCTACATCTCATTGTTCATTTGTATAAATCTGTCATTTTGATAACAAATATCTATTTCATGCAAAGAGAAATGAGTTATTCAGGTGAACCAATTTCTTGAAAAAAAAAAAATCTTTTTGATTAAAAGTTATGGACTCCTGAAGTTGCTTCATTTTATACATTTAAGATGTTCCTTCAGAAGTGAAGCTTTTCAAAGCCAAGTCCTTCTGCTGGTCAGTAGTGGAGGACCAGGGCCGGTCCTAGCAATTGCGGGGCCCTATGCGAAACTGATAGCGCGGGGCCTAGTCTGTGTGGGAATAAGGATATAGGCCTAATAAGGGAAATTTAGGATTTTCTATATGAAAAGAAAAATTTGAATTTTATTTATATTTAACGAAGTTAAAAATTGCGATCAAATTAACTGTATTTTAGAAACTTGTAACCTTGTAACGTATGACGCACACATATACTATTGACCATTGGAACTTCTGATTAAGATAGAAATTCACTCGAGTGTTACATTTTATTACATGAAAGCTGATAATGCCTTTTTTTTTTTTCTCGCGTAGGGTTGGCGTTTGCAGCAATGAATAACACCCACAAATGACAGTTTTGATAATTTTTCTGGAGATTTTTATGAGTTTTCATGAGGTTTTAATTAATTCGGAGTATTTTCGTTTATATTTTGAATTAGCGCGGGGCCTATGAAAGCGCGGGGCCCGCTGCGACCGCATAGGCTGCAGTGGCCAAAGACCGGCCCTGTGGAGGACAGTGCAATAGGGTTAGAACTCGGGACTACTGGTATGAAAGTCCAGAGCAGACTATACAACCAGACAGCCATTGTGGTCAGTTACAAGAGAAAATAATTTTTCATAAGCATCACAAAAGGTTTACAATTTTGTATAACTCTTTTTTTTTTTCTAAATATAATTTCAAATAAACAGTGCCTGTTAATGGATAAAGAAAGCAATGGGCTGAAACCTAAGTATTCCAATCACAGGTGAGTGTCTCAATAATTTCAATATGTGGAGTAGAAACACCAGATGGCTTTTTGTCTTGACAGTTTCAGATTGTATGCAAAATAAAAGTATAGCTGTAAAGTAAAATAGTTTTAGAAATGCTTAGCTAAGGGAAAGAACCTCAATATCACTACCACATATCTCAATTGTGCAGGAATAGTCTCCCTTTTTTCTATTTAAAACAAAATTAATTAATTACCAAATATTCATTAACTATGGATAATTATGCTAATTTCAACTTGATTCGAGAACGGGAAGTTGGAGAAAATAAAACGTGTACAAAATGTAATAAGGGGATTTACTCCATATGTACAGCCACATTTTTCAATAAGAAGCATTTATTTTCCTTAGTTGATACTAAACAAAATAATAAATTACCAATAATGAAATAATTAATACGTTAGTTTTTTAATTGTTTCATGTTTAGTTAGGTATAAATAAATAAATGTGTAAAGTTTCAATTTGATCCCGGAATGGGTGTTGGAAGAAAAAGGGCGTACAAAATTGGACCAGTCAGAAGACAGTGAAATAATATATAAGCTTTGTAAAAACAAGCTAGCCTCCCTCTCAAATAAAGTTAATTCGTCTATCTCTTGTCCAGCATCCACCCAGTTACAGCCAATAATAATCTGTCTTACGGAGGCTAATTTACACAGAGTAAGCTCCCTCAAGGGAACTTTCGCTCCACTCACGCCTTTTTACGCGCCAAATCACGACCGTAAGGGGAGAGTCCCTTCAAACAAGAGTCGGAGCCACAATAGCCGATGCATTAGCGGACAAACGCCAACCAACACAGGTGCCGTGTTCACGTAACACCGCGTGCTATTCTAACTCGGCGTGCATCGGACTTCAACAAATACTATTGAGACTGCAACCCTCATCAAACTCCGACATCTTCCCCCCCCCCTTTTTTTTTTAAACTCAAATTTATATTCAAAGTCTGCTGCTGACATGTCAAGTTGCCAAAGTTAAAGACTGGAATTTATATAAATTCCGGGTTATATCTGATATATAAATATGTATGGCCCGGTTGGGGGGGGGTCTTCTAGCTTACGTGTAGATAATTTTTTTTTATATTCTATCATCATTTTTATTTCCCTAATTTTTGTACGAAAGACTTTTTTTTTTCGTCCATTCTCATGGAAGCACGCACACACACACACATATCAACACCACACTCACACATATCAACACCACACACACACATATCAACACCACACTCACACAGCTACCGAGCATGGATAGAATCTTACCAGAGAAACAGTTAAGTGCCTCTTATCTCATTTGATAGCAGTTATCACCCGTGTGATACTTCTTTGCTATGACAAGCTCGATTTATTTCCCTTGAACAGTGATTATCAAGATGGTTCCCGGAAACCTGATTTTTTGGGAGTTTTGTTTATAAATAATGTTGCTGCTAAATTTAAGAGCAAAATGTATATCATTTTTAAAGATCTCTAATCAGGAAAGGCTTTTAGATATAGATGCTGACGTCATAGACCCATACAAGTAAGTAACGTTATCATAGCTGTTAATGTGTTAGTGAATATGGCAGAGTGGAGGAACACAAAGAGAGTGTGCGACAGATGCAGAGTGGTGAGAGATATTGAGACAGTGTGTGTTATTAACATGATCTATGAGCTATCAATTGGAATGAAATTAGTGTGCAAAAAAAAAAAAAAGTAAGTTCTGTGTTTTCTTGCTAACAGATGTCACAATGTTTATTTCACTCAGCAACACGCAAAAAAAAGGTGGCCCTAGCGGCTTAATGGTACCCAAGCAGGGCCGGTCTTAGGCCACTGCAACCTGTAGGATAGGCCCTGTACCTAAGCACTCTAAGCAACCACTACATCACAAAGAAATGTATGCAGGGACCAACTATGTATTCGCACACACCATTCATAAGAAAACAGAAAGATTTCAAAACTTCTTTGTTCCACTTTCGGTCGGAGTGTTACAAGGTCATCTGTCGTCATCGAGAAGTATGTAGAAGTCTAATTCATAAAGCGTTGGTTGTGAGAGTGTATGTGTTTTGTGTGTGAATGTTGTTCGTATTTGCATCTATATTGTTAATGTTACAGTAGTTACGCTGAGGAGGTCAACTTTGGTCTAAATGAATTTCCATTAGATTGGACCAGTAAAAATATCTTATTTCTTGTTGTACCTGCGAAAACAGTTTCTATTTCATTCATTAGCAATGATTTATGTTTAGTTCATCCTGAAAATATCCCTTTACAATTACCTTAAACACTATAACCCATTACTAACATAGCCAGTAGGGTTCCCGGTCACTTCATCCCCGGTCACTTCATCCCCGGTCACTT
>JADKLZ010071749.1:36992-47879 GCA_021533235.1 Biomphalaria straminea
CAATAATCAATACCACATCCCCACATGATAATCTTAGTGCTTATCGTCCAACTCACGTAGGTACACAGGAGCACTAACCGGTGAAGACATCACTGCGTGAATGCGATGTACGATGTACGAGTACGATGTATTATCAATGTGAAATGTACTAAAGTGAAGTCCACACCTAGTAGTTTGAAGACAACATCGCTTACCCAGAACATTGTCGCTACAGTTTTTTGTCGCTACAGTTTTATTCTTCTATTTCAGTGTTTCCCACGTGTTCCGTGAGGCCTGATGAGGTGTTACGTGAACTACTGGATTAATTAACTAGTACAAGAGAGTTGATCTCTCATTGAAACAGATAATCAGTATTCCGTCCAATACTCATTATGTGCAAGGTGTTCCGTTAAGGAAAACGTTTGGAAAACACTGCTCTATTTAGATAAAATTATATATTATATTAACTATAATTCATCTCTCCGGAAGGGCCAGAAATCCAACCAAGAAGTACAAGATGCTATCGTATTGGTAAAAACATTTTGTTCACAAAAAAACGAAACTAAAATGCAGATCTCTGAGAATCAGACCTAGTACTGGATAATGTTAAGCACATCAACTAAACGTAGTCATAACCAAAATGTTATGGTGTAGGATCAAATACCAAAATCTATTTTTCTTTTCAACAACAATTCCAAGATAACGAAGTGCCACGTGACAAGGTGAGCGGCACCATGGGATGAACTGGCTGGACAAAATTCAAGACCAGCTGAGCTAACAGGAAGATGCGAACCAACAATGACGTACGAGTGACCACACAAACGGACACGGGGGGGGGGAAACATTTAGTATTTGGTCGTCGATATAAGCGCGTTATTATTTCTGATATTTTAGTCAGTATTTGTGGAAGATACTTTGTTCTCATCAGATCAGTCAGACGTCGACCTCGTGTTTGTACGCGTGAAAACATTGGTTTGAGAGAGGCTCAAGAGGAGAGTGTTCTGCTTGTTTCGGTTGGTACATCAACCTTGGCTCTAAGCCCACTGTGTGTTTGACCAAGATTAAGACATTAAGAGAAAGTACTGAGTCTAACAGGAATTCGTCTCGTCCCTTCTTTACCGTACTTCTCGTCAAGCATCCCCCCCCCTTTTTTTTTACATTATCACCTTTTCCCACCTCTTCCAAGGATACGCTCGCGCACACACACGCACACACAGTGCATAGATACAAGAGACAATTTCTTGATAGGATTAAAATTCTATACATGGCAGTAGGTTAGCATCTCGGTCTAAGTCTCCAATAGATGCGAAGAGAGACTACCCAGTACCCAGAGGCGAGGTGACCCTAAGTCGGTACACGTGAGCTATCGGAAACACGGATAATAAATTGGACTAAGATAAGAACTGTGCATAAATGATAACAATAATAATGGCAATGTCTTCCAAAAATCAGAAGATTTAGGACGGCTACGCAAACCCTGTTGCGACCTGCATATTTTCGCACGCCTAATGCAGACAAAGCCGTTGTCCGCCTTTTTTTTTCCGGACACTTATCCCGCATGGGGAACGAGCGAATGCCAAAAGCGATATTTTTTGTCGAACTAAAAGGAGGACAGCGTAACAAAGGTGCCCCACGTAAGCGCTATGAAGATTAACCCAGGCGCCATTTCGCCCTAAGTGGCATAAAGGAAAGTAGTTGACAGCAGATGGCCAATGAAAGAGCTTTCCAAAAGGCCGCGGGACGCGCATATGAGGCCCAGTGTAAGGCCCTTGTATATAACAGGCGCAGAAAACGTACAGAAGATATTAAATTAAAAATTACTAATCAAACTACATGTGGATGATGACGTAAGATACTTACGCTTAATGTAATAAAATTTAAGAAATAATTAGCGATTCTGAAGCGGGTCAGAGTAACACTTTAATAAGCTAAACACTTTTGGAAGCTACACTGTGTAAAGAAACCCTGAAAGGTAGAAAGGTAGCTATTGTAAAGTGATGGTTCCTTTCATTTGCAGTTGTAATAAACGTTTGGCATCAAAAGTGTACTCCGTCATACATTATATCAATATAAAGCGCTCAAATATTAGGCTGGAAACTTGGGGGGTAAAGAAGTACGAGGTGATGGAGATGATGAGGATGATGCTGCGGCGGTGGTAATGATACTGAGGATGACAGAGACGATAAAGCTTAAAATATTTTAAAAGCGTACTCAAAAAGGAGTTAAAAACAGCCTGAAAGTTCTTCAGAAAATTTCTTTGCTCAGGTAGCACAGATCCACTCTGTAGACTCAGCTTATGGTGGCTACAATAATGCGTGCCATTATTTCAGTACATGTTCAATGTCCGTAGCAACAAATCTTTTTATTAAAAAAAAAAAAGGGGGGGGGGAGGGACGTAGAGAGAGAGAGAGAACAACAGATTTTAGATTTCTTTTGAATGCATGACTTTAAACTATGTGCCCCAAAGGGAAAAGGGTAAATGACGCAAAGTCTGATAAAAATTTTAGGGAAAAAAAAAAAAGCAGCTGTAAAGCACAACTCTTTCGGACGACTGTAAACAAGGTCGGAACCAAAAGGTGTCTCGGGTGCTGCAAGATTATGTAAGACTCGACTGTTTCTCGGAAAGACAATCAACCAGTATATCTCGTGGTCATCTTAAACGGCTAACCTCCCAAATAATGTTTTGTAAAATGTTTTACATGTTTCGGAAATTCCTTCAGAGTTGAAGATAGTTATTTCCTAGTCCAAACCTCCCGCAGGACGAAGGGGGATGGAAGCGAGCAGGGTTTGAACCCGGGACCATCGGTAAATCGATACGACAGTCCAGCGTGCAAACCGCTCGACCAGGCAGCCATATCACTTAAAAGCTAGGTAGACTTAAGAAACAGAGCTCGGGATTTGGAATCAAAGCGTTTTAACAAGGAAAGAATATAAGCTTATACTTGTTGCTTCCCTTAGATATTTAGCTTCACCAAAATGTCAACAAGATCTACAAAGGTAATCACTAAATAAAGTATTCTGTGGCGTGTGTGACATAACTGTCATAACAACACACACACGCACATTAAGTTTGTTTACCCGTGAGATCACTCGACACACACACACTGTACACATTAGTAGACTAACTTAAATAGTTTAAGTGTGTATTCTGTGAGGGTGTGTGTGTTATAAGAACACTCAGGATGTCAAACTTGTTAGGACCTTATGCAATCAAAGAGGGGAGAGAATAGAAAAAAAAAGGGGGGAGGGGGGATCACGCTAATACAATTACAGGTCAGGACGGAAAGTCTACCAAACACAGGTCGAGTTAAGTTGCCTGGGCGTGGCCAGGTGAAAGTTTTCAGCCCCAGGGGGGTCATTTGTCAAAACAACAAATTGATGACTGGTGATGAGGTTTAACAAAGCAAGACTAGGTCACATCGCTATTATCTTTTTTCAAAGCATTCACCAGCAACCTGAAGATATCAATCCACATTTCCCTTCCGAGTAGACCTCTACTTTGTAAGTCCCAATAGTTTTTCCCCTGACTGATTTATACATTGGGTAATTATTTTTTTTAAATACGAAAACCAAATTCAATGTTTTCGTTTACGCCTTGGAATTGTAAACATTAGACAAATTAAAGAGTACATTCTTTAAGGCATGGAGAGAGAGAGAGACAGACAGACAGACAGAATTAATCAAATAATTACCAAGACATATGTTAACATTACCTTTTCTAAGGTGACAATAAATTCAACGCCTAATGTTTCTATGCTAGTGAGCAACAGATTCTCAGTCTTAGCATTCTCTATTTTGTTTAGACGATCTATCCTAGTTTTTCTGAGTCTTAGCATTCTCTATTTTGTTTAGACGACCTTCCTAGTTTTTCTGAGTCTTAGCATTCTCTATTTTGTTTAGACGATCTATCCTAGTTTTTCTGAGTCTTAGCATTCTCTATTTTGTTTAGACGACCTATCCTAGTTTTCATGACATCAACATGAAACTCACGTGTCAAAAGTAAAGAGATGTGCAATATCATTTTAATTTAAAAAAAAACAAAACTAAGAAGTTTTCTTCCAGTTCTGTAGCTCCCTCACTTGACACACATAGTAGAACAGAATTGGTTTCTGTTTTTATCAGTTATATAAACACAACAATAAGAGGAAAAGAATAAAACATGTTCAAAATGTTTTCGCCATTGGTTTAATGTATTCTCATGTACTTAATGTTTTGTAATTACTTTATTTCTTATCCTGTGCTTATCTCTAATTCTAAGTGTCTGACTCATTCAATCACTCACTCATCAATTTATTCTCACACTTGCATTGGGAAAAAAAAATTAACCTGCTATTAATTGTCTTGGGTCTAGAACAACTAAACTACGATATTTTCACAATGGAAACCGCAGCGGTTAAATTTACCCAAAAATTATTTTAATTCGTAACTTCGACCCAATATTCTTTTTCAAACCAACAGATCGAAACGCAAACGTCCGCTTTAAGAACACTATTTAAACTTTTTTTTTCATGCGTAAAACACATCATATGTAAAAGTAAATAACATCTGTACCGTGAGCCCGGTTAGCTCAGTCGGTAGAGCATCAGACTTTTAATCTGAGGGTCAAGGGTTCAAGTCCCTTATCGGGCGATTTTTTTTTTTTTCTAACAGCGTTTTTTGCATGTTTGTACATTTTCTTTTTTTTTTAAACAGCGTGATTTAATTTTAATAAACTGAAAACGGAATTGATTTTACAAACTCGATGCTGATACCATTAATATGACTAAAATAAAAAAATAAAAATAAAACCCACTATATTGATGGTATTTGAAAGCATCATTTCAAATATTCAAATATCTCCATAAAGAGCTAAATAGTTGAAGATTCTATGTAGGCCTATTTCCTAATATAAAGGTAATAAAGAAGTGTGTGTGTTTGTGTCGGCGTTCTAAGGCGGGCCGTTCCAATTAAGCTAGCACATACTGGGAAGAAGTTAGAGATGGTTCTGAATGATGGCAGCACAGTCGACAGTGGTCTGAGTTAGGACAGACGACTGCAGAAGTTAAGACTCAGAAGAAGTGTCTTTGTGGTGAGGTTAGAGTTTGTTACAAATACCATTTTACATTATTACTAAAGTCTACCATATTTCTTGCATTTCATTACAAGTTGACAGTGTCTATATTCTAATAAAGAGTGATATTTAACACTGTTCACGAAAGAAGCTATTCAAGTTATTTAAAGTTTTAAAAGATAAGATCTTATAAGCCTACAGCGGTTTAGTTGTTTACCAGCAGTTTGGAGCTACAAGTTAAAGACCGGCAACAAAAAGGATGTACAAGAAAAACAAAATGGTCCAGGCCAAAAAAAAAATGTCCTAGACCCTATATGATACCGGTATAATAAAGAAGTGAAGAAGAATATTCAAACAGTGTAAAGAAGACTATTAAAGGAGAGTAGGAGGGAGAGATATGATACTCGAAATTACGGGCCGGCCCAATTCAACGTAAAATTAGAATTCGCTGGCCAAACGAATTTATGGGGGAAGTTTTACCTTGATATTTGTATTGCTCTAAGTAAGAAAAGAAATGAAGGGTCATGGTAAAGTAAGCAATAAATAGCCTGGGAACAAATCAACTGGAGTAACCGGCGGGCAACGCTACTTTTTCATACAAGGCTTAGTTGTAGAATAGCTGAGACTAGAAGACAAGCCTTCGTTGACTAACAATAACAGTGTACAGTTAGTGCAAGGAATGATGCCATCTTCAGGCCCATACCAAACGGGGACAGGAGAACAACCTTTTAGGTATGTCAATATCAAGTAGAAAGAAGTTTGCATGAATTATCAGTCAGGTACTTAAAAGTTTCCTAGATTGTACAATTGCCATGCCCTGAAATAGCGTTGGCCTCTTGAACTTGAAGACGTTACTATCTTCAACCAAGAGACCTGAAGAAAAACACTTAGTGAATAGTAACTACTAAAGAAAAAAAAAAAGCCGCAGAGTTGAATTGGTCTACCCGGTGGTTGAGGCAAAGAAGCCAACACAATGTTCTAATTTTAAAAAAAATAAGAGTGACAATGTACGTTGTCAACTCTAAAAAAGGAACATTTTTTTTTCTTCTTATTTAACAAAAAAAAAAAAAGATCCACACATGCCTTGGAAAAAGAATATTATTACGTCTCAAGCGTAGCCATGTGTTAGGATCTAAAGTGTTGCAAGTTATTTGAAGACTAACACTCGACTGAGTCATTAGATTTTGTGACCTGGCAAACAGACCCATGCTCTAATGGCACTTGGGAAAACGAAGCATATTAAAATATTAAAATATTTGTTTACTGAGGCGCCATATAACTTCTGAACACATTTTATGAAGACCAACGCTGCTTTAGGATTGCAAAAATACTGTAGATGTAGTTCATTATAAAAACAAATATTGAAAGTGGAAAGCATCTCGGACAAACTCCTCTATAGTATTTCTCAACACACGCAATTCTGGCTGCAGACATGTTTCGAAGTTATTCAACAAAAGGTGCACGTTGACTGCATTCAGGTTTCGAAGTTATTCACCAAGGTACGCAGGGCAGAATGATTAGCTTGTCCTACATAGTCTATAAATGTACTAGCCATGGATAGCAACGAGAAGATATACATTCTTTAGTCTTGGCCAAGACCACGAACTAATACAATCCTTGAGGACAATAACAAACGTTGTATGAAAAAAAGTTGAACGAGAGGAGAATGCAATGCGTAGACTGCATGAAAAGACCTCGACTCTTTATACAGTTAGTTCACTATCGACTGACACACTAGTCTCGGTCCTACAATGGCGTTTCACTACCCGATAGTCTTGGAATTTGATTAGTTTCCGATTTGAAAGGTTGCATTGACTAATTGTATTCTGTAGTACAGAACACGTTACGATATTCGCCGACCCCTAGTGGACAAATGTTAGATTTGAACTTCGTTTTCTTTTAATGACTTATGTTTTGTAATAAATCTGAAAGGTATCATATTCTGAAGCAAATTTAGATCTGTTTAGTTACAAGTGCTGTGCTAAAATTTATATACATATTCACGTGTGTGTGTGTAGGTTGAGGGGGGGGGAAGGCATTTTCACTAGAGAATATAAAAGCTCCATAAAGACAAGGGGAGCAGCTAGCCAGGGGTCGAGACTTCGAGACATCGCTTATGTAGGATACGATTTTAGGGGAAGAAAATGAGGCGAAAATGACGTGTCTAAAAGCTATCTTATAATCCTATAAACACAGATCTGGATTTTTTAGTTCAGGTAAAAAAAAAACTATTAGCTACGCCTATGCACATTAAAAGATTTGTGCAGCTAAAACTTTAATACGTGACTTTCACGTATGAATCATTTGACCTACAGGTAAACCATAGAACTCATTAACTAGAGCATAGCTTTCGTCTCTATAAAGCATAAGTCTGTAACATTAACGACTAGTCTGTGACTGGAAGATCTGTTCCGGTGCATATAACCCTAACATTAGATGTGTTAAGGATTTAAGGTTAATCCAAAAGGATCTGTAGTGCACCCTAGTAAACCGAAGCAATAAGATTGTATAACGCACTAGTTCAAGAAAAGTCTAAAAAGGGAAGGAACAGTGTAAATCTCCTAACAGGCAGATCTTGTAACACACGTACTGCATTTATTACCATTTCAATTAGGAAGTTGGAACTATCAAACACAACGCATTGTATACGTGTCTATGAGGAGGGTAGACTTGAAACACTCACACACATATACTCACAGTATGTACGTGATAACTCCGATACTCCACATGTCCGTTGCTAAAGATAAACAGTCATAGCTGACCACTTCTGGCGCTGCAAAGGTCGAAATGTATCAACATCAAATTACACAGGTGATAATAAACTATACAAAAGTTACATTTAGTCAAAAAGGTATTCGAATTTTTTTTTTCGACTAAGGAACTCTCAAATATTGAATACCAGAGAGGTACAAAGAGACAGATGTCAACCAAGTACCAGGGAAGTTAAAAAAGGCAGACTTAAGTAGAAGGGTCTGTGCATTTTGCCCAGAAAAAGAGAGTAACACACACAATTCTATAGAAGAAAACGTCTCGCTAGTTAACTGACATGACCTAGGTGTAGCTGAATGACCTAAGTGTAGCTGAATGACCTAAGTGTAGCAATGTCAAAAATGATTTAGTTCAACCAGTTCCCTGTGACAATTACCATTATAATTTAATTTTTTTAAATAAAAATTGGGATAGACATCAAGCATATTCAAGTAATCACATGCATCCAGTGACTCGAAGCTTTGAGTGAACAGCAATGGGCCAATAGGCTACCAGTTGTCCCAAAGAAACATGTCTCACTGTTCTACAATTGTTTTCGATCCACTCCTTTGTTATAGCCAGTAGAAACCATTACTAGAAACCATGACTATTTTCAATAAAAATATGCCAGTGTGATTATCTGACATGACTTTTCTGTTCATTGTACCAATACTAGATATTTTTTTATCTTTCTGTACCATTATAAGAAAAAGGTTCAATGGCAATATTTACATGGTAAGAAAGACACAACAGCTGTTATTCCGGACTGGATTGTCACACCGGATTGTGACACCTGATCCTGCGTCTATCCTACAACTACAACTCCAAAGAATACGCAAAGTGAGCAGACTACTCACCCACAAACTCTGCAGTGCCCATCAGTGCCCGGATGTCATCTTTCTCGTTGATTTTCTGGGCCAGACCAAAGTCTATCAGTTTGATGTCCTGGGAGTTTCTATTTAATAGCATGATGTTCTCAGGCTGAAATAAGAGACAGCTTCAAGGAAAATGATGGACAAGGAGACAGATGCCATTAAGGCTACTCTACAGAGAGATGGAAGCCGAGTATACTGTAAGATGAAGGCTGAGTTTACAGTGCGATGAAGGCTGATTTTACAGTGAGATGAAAGCTGAGTTTACAGTGAGATGAAGGCTAAGTTTACAGTGAGATGAAGGCTGAGTTTACAGTGAGATGAAGGCTTAGAGTACAATGAGATGAAGACTTAGAATGCAGAATAAGAAATATAAAGAAATATTGGCTTTTACATAGAGAAAGCAAAGAGAAATCATTAGACATAACACAACTTGTATAATCAAAAACTTAAAGAAAATAATACTCAGAGCACAGCCACCTTCAATGTCTGTACTCACCTTTAGGTCTAAGTGGGCGATGTTGTTGTCATGGAGATGTTTAACGCCATGCAGGATCTGTGCAATAAAAGCTGAGGCTTCCTCTTCCCCGAGATGATCTTTTTCAGAGATGTAATCAAACAGTTCGCCCCCGGTCACTCTGCGAGAAAACAATATAGAACTGAATATAGAGTTTGTTTTATCACCCCGAGACAGTAAACATCCCTTTTTTCAAACCAGTGATAGCTGCCCGAGTGGTATGCGCTCTGGACTGCCATCTCGATGGTTGGATTTCGAGCCCTGTCCGACACCATCCCCGCCCCGCATGTAATAGACGTCAATTCTGAAGGAACATTCGAAAGATGTACAACAAAGTAAACAAGCGCAACTTCTTAAGCAGAGATTTCCTCAAAGTTGTACAGCACACACAGCGGAACATGAACACCGCAAGTCAGAAAGCTTTAAAACATTTCTTCAAATTTCTGGATTGATCTCTTGAGGATTATAAATGTTGTTTTCAAGCTCATTTCACAGATATACAGCACATTGTTTTGGGGGGATTTGGAAAAGGCAAAATAAAAAAAAAGCGGTGGTAAAAGTTGAATTGTGAAAAAAAATATTTTAAAGCATAAACCAACGCAGAGCAAGTACACTGTATCAATGTTTCAATCACAAATGTAATGATAAGCATATTGCTTGATTCAGGGGGGGGAAGCTCAAACATGGTTTGGACTGAAAAAAGACAAAAGCACTAGTAAGCCTTTTTTTTTAGATATAATTGTGCCTAATAGATCTTCACTCTACAGAAGTTAGGCTTGCCGCTACTTTAAAACAGTAGCTAGGAAAAACAAAAAACTACATGCTTATAAGAAATATGAGCAATCTGTTTCTGAGGTTGCGCTATGCACGTGAAACAGGCAATAAATATGTGCTCCTTATCACAGCACTTCAACTTTTTCCATAACAACAGATAATCAAAAGTCTATTTCCTTTTCATCTCCAACGTTACCCTCATTCTACATGTTCTAATCTTTTCTTTCAACTAACTTTATGACCTCATTTGACAAACCACTCCAGGGTAGACATTAAAACATATATACTGCATCTCAAACACAAACACACACATACACACACACACTTCTACAGCGGACATGGGACGAGTAATGCCCATTAACCTAAATACAGCACTACTAAAAAAAAAAAGTGGGTTAAACAAAACGCAAGTCTTCAGGTTAATGAATGCTGGCCAACAGTACAAAGATAAGATACCATTATTTGGGGAAATTATCACACCATTAACTTTTTTTCTGAAACCTTGTGCAATAAATATTTCAATCTGAATGTATATAGACTCTAAAGAATTTTTTTTTTTATTTCACTATCAGCTAGCTTTCGTCCATCAAAACAAAGAGAAGTTAGAGAATCCAGCAATGGATGACACATTTTGTCCCTGCCTCTTATGATAAAAACTATTAATGGACACGTTTTCGTGCGATACGGTCCAAAGCCTAGTTCTAGTAAGAGTGTAGTCTGAATGGATCAGAAGGCCTGGAAGGTATGGTCACAGGTCAACGCGAGAAGAACGGTTAGGAGTAAACTGTCTAAAAGTGTCCGGACTGTCAGTTGACTAACACCTTGCAATAGTGTCAATCTAAACTGCATTCAAACGTCAAACACCTCATGTTTATTTTATTTAACATATAAATATTAACCTTTTTTTTTTTTGTTTTAAGAATTGGGCTTTAAGGTCAGTTTAGTTA
>JADKLZ010071751.1:11190-35375 GCA_021533235.1 Biomphalaria straminea
CTGTCAAGAATTAAAGAATGGACTAAAATTGGGTCTTATTATTACAACCTGAATTGCTCTCACTGTCGATCAAATTAATTGCTTCACTGCTAGTGAGAGGTGTCAAAAGAAAAAAAAAACAAAGCGGACAACGCTACTCGGCATCAACGCGGGTGGAAATGTCCGTCAAATCACATGATTAGATCAATAGGGAAGCAAAATCAAGACCATCGACGTGGTGCCCAGGGCCAAAGATCTTTGTACTGGCAAGATGGACGAGAGCCCCCAACAGCCATCTTTAGGAGCCGTTTTATAACGAACACCCGCACGGGCACTGTAGTAGAGAAACAAAATGACGGGTTTTCTTCGGGGTTCACGGTCTTAGGGCTCGGCTCAAGTAACCCAAGTTCTGAGTTCTCTGAGATACAAACCCCTGGAAACAAGTGCAACATCTGCTTTCAGACAGAACAAATGTCAAGCAAGCCAGAAGAGGGGAGCTTCCATTGGTTTAGAGTTTCAAGAGATCTAGCCTAAATTCAACGGCAATGACAAATTTGGTACATAGTCCTATTATGTATACAAAATAATACTTTATAGATGCTTAGTTAGGTGTCCAGAGCTTGTGTTTTTAACATTTCTCATAACATTAAAAAAAAACATGTCTAGTTCTTTTATTGTTATTTCGAAAAACTAATTCTGCTCTCAAAGCCTGAGAAAAGGTTTTGCCAGTTTTTACGAGAATTCCTGACCAGCATTATCAGTTCTACAACGTAGATGTAAAATTAAGAAAAGGTCGAATTTCAATATTCCTAATCATGGAGTAGTCAAGTTTCGGAGATCCTTTGAGCAGTCAAGAACCTATATTTCTAGCTTAAATGCAGTCAAGAGTCGACCTCCCTAGCTTCAGAGCAATCAAGAGTCAATCTTTCTGTCTCTAGAGTGGTCATGAGCCTAAGTTCCTAACTGTAGCGCAGTGAAGCCTCAATCTTCATAGTTTTCGTGTCGTCAACAATATTTATTTCTAGCTCTAGTGCAGTCTGGAAGGTGGTGACATTCTGAGCTCACCGCACAGGATGAAACCCACCTTTTCTAACGCCATTGCTTTGACATTTTCTTTACAAAAATTCTATAAATGTTTTGTTAGATCACGCTCTAATAAATGCCTTAAGTTGACAATAAGAGGGTTAAATATATGACAATTTAAAAAAAAAAATGTTGTGACATAGTCAAGGTAGCCAATCAACTTAAAGAGGATGTTTATGTTTTGACACGAGGTCGCACAAGACGACGTCACAAAAACACTGACGTCTGATGTTACTAAAGTAAGGTTGATCTATGTCTTAGTTGACCTATGTCTTAAACTGTCGAGACACCAAACTGAAGCCTACACCGTGACTAATGCTGCAGAGAGGGAAGGGGAAAAAATCGGTGATCAACCACTGAATACATAAATCCAGAACGGTTCAGATTATCGGTGTCAATATTAACAATATTTTGGGTTGGAGGGGGGGGGGGGGCTAACACGATAAACTTCGCAGGCCCGATTGTGGGCCTCGTGCCAACAGATTCACTCTAATAAGAGATCATAGCATTAAACAGCTCAGATATAAAGATTTTTTTTTAAAGTTTGCTTGTTATTGCCATGATTAAAAAAAATATTTTAATTTTTTTATTTGGAAAGAAACAAAATAACAGCCATTTGTTTTTCTCAGTATGTAGAAATAGTAATGTGCTTGTCTCTAACCCATCGCCCTAGATTTTCTAGTGTTGTGTTAGGTCTTTCGTAAACGAAATGCTAATCCAATTAACTTGAGGACAGAGAAGGAACAAAACTAGAGAAAACATTAACTCCTTACCTCAATACACGACTAATGTTTTTTTCAATGTTGAGGGTAACAAATTTAAGTACAAACAGAATTTTATAATTCTAACTAGATCTATATAAATTGTGTTTAGCGGCTTACTAGGGAAGAGGAAAGTAAGGCAGACAAGGAAGTGTTGAGGTTACAGAGTTTTAATAGAAAAAGTTGGCTCTTGTTAAACCCAGTAGTTTCAGCATAACTTAGGTCTCTAATATTTCTCTGTTTACTTGGTTAGTTAAGACATAAAGTACAACTAGAAAAGAAAAAAAAAAGGTATCAAAACGTAAGAGGCTCCACATGTCAATGACAAAAATCGCCTGCACCTTAAGCCGGACTGGAGTATAACGGGGAATGTTAACTTTGAATATTAAATTGTAGATTTGGTTAAACAATTTTGGAAATGAGAAAAATAAAAGCAATCTGTTATTACAGAGGCTGATATAAAAACAAATATGGATTGTGTAGCTAGAACAGACTCCAGAGATTTTCTGCAGGCCAAGGTCATCTTGTCAACTAAACAAGTGGTGAAACAAATTGTACGTTACAAGAAAGAAACGCAACGAGGTAGGACAGTGAGAAGCAATGTTGCCCAAGTTGTTAGTGAGACGCAATGTTGTCCAGGTAGATAGTGAGAGGTAATGATATTCACTAGTGAGACATTCAGAAAATAGAAGAAGCTATTACTGAACCAGCGGGATCTTAAACATATTTCTTTCAAACAAATTCTACCAAAGTAATTACAAACATACAGCCAAACCGACTATTTCACTCTAATACAGTCGAGTCAAAAAGGTCATTAATATGTACATTCGACTTTTGCTAGAGTATCGTACGGTAAGAAAACACAACCTCGTAGACAATTCTTTGAACTCTACTCGGTGGTGTCCCTTGCACAACTTAATTTACTTAGTACCGCTCCGGACTCGGATTTACCCACATCAAAGTTATCCTGTTCACAAACACAGTCCATATATCCAGACAAGAACTTACAGAAACATGTACGGTAAGAATGAACCCGTCATTAAACAAATCCTCAGTTTCCAGTCACCATCATACTACTAGCAGTTCTATTTTAAATGAAGTCCATGCAAATCTTCTCGTTAAGACTTGCTTCAACTACCATGAAATAACTTATTACCGCTGCAAAAGGGGGGAGGAAACATGTAAAGAGGTTTGGGGAGGGGGGGGAACCACTGGATTAGTGGAAAGAACGGTTTGCTTGATTGACGGAAACCTCTCTAGATCACGGTAAAGTTGTGGCTCCTTGACAAAGTTCTATAACTGGGCCCGTTCCTACTGGTTTAGGGCCAAGAGAGAGAACTCCAAACAGTGTCGGCATGGCTTACTTGTAGGAAGGTAGTAAAGAAACGGGCGTTTAAATGTGCACATTAGGGACATTATTTAGATTATTTAGATATTAAATATCAATATTAAGCATATTATTCCACATGGACAATACTACAAACAACTTCTGTAATTCTTCTATTTTGTCATTTAAAAAAAAGTATGTATCAAGGTGTAATCAACAATGCGATATTACAGCAGTATAGTAAGGTATTTCAGGTCTAGGGGATATATTTGTGATATACATTTCCAAATTTCGATAGTTCTATAAAAGATTGTAACTCTTCGGACTTAATATCCAAACCACTTTCACAACATACCTTAAATTGGGTAAAAGATAGAGAGAACAGAGAAAAGATTGAGAGAAAGTACAGAGCGAAAGAGAATGGAGAAGTTATAGAATTGCGAAGAGGAGTATTGAAGCTGCTTCCGCCGCTGAGGCCAAGATCTCCATACAAAGTCTTCAAATCGATAGAAGGACGAGTCAGGTAGAAGAAGAGAAAAAAAAATTCAATGGGCTCTTTATGCAAGAAAACAAAAAATGTACCTCCGAGATTAAATATTAGAAGTGTTTAAGAAGCGTACGAGATTTTAGAGAGACTACGGGGCTGTGTTTGTGTTATGTGTTTGCTGTGTGTGTGTGTCTGTGTGTCAACGGTTAATATGTGTGTCCTTTACCGGAAGACCACTTAATGGGGGTTTGCGAGCGCGCTTTGTAAACTTGCAATGCCATTCTTGTATGACTTTAAAACAGTCAAAAAGTTGCTGCTGTCACACAGACTGTCCCAAAGACACTTAACAAAAGAAAGGCTCATTGAACCTTTCAGCTAATCTTAGTTACACAAGGTAGGATTGACTTTTGTTTCAATACTAACTGGTAAAAAGCTGTCCTAATGTCAAAGTAGATACAGGTCTACACAAAGTAAATATAGATCCCATGCATTCCATGGAGCCATACGTTATAGCGTAAGCTAGCCATACAAGTGTAATGAACCATGATCCTATACAATAGTGGGAAATAAATGTACATGTTTTGTACTTAGAAATAAACAGGCACCCACATAGCTACAACTTACAATCAAGAGAGGGAGAGCCTTGGAATCAGAAACTATTGAAACCGTGATTTTCATCAGTGCCCAACCCTCTTCATATATATTCCCTACACAGATGTCATGAGCACATCTCCATTAAAAGATCTTCCAGTACAAAGGAACAGATCTTGTGGATCTTCATTAAAAGCTATGGGCAGAAATTACGAGAAGCCGGATACGTCGCGGGCTCTATATGGCCAACTTTGGGCATGTAAAATGTTTTGTAAAATGTTTTACATGTTTCGGATGTTCCTTCAGAGTTGAAGATAGTTTACTTCCTAGTCCAAACCTCCCGCATGACGACGGGGGATGGGAGCGGGCAGGGTTTGAACCCGGGACCATTGATAAATCCAAATGACAGTCCAGTGCGCAAACCGCACGACCAGGCATCCTTGATATATCTGATTCAAAAAATAATACCGTCTCTCTTGAAACTATGTCTACTAATTATAAAAACAAAACGTGATATCGAGCAATGGACAGAAGGGCGTGTTCTTTCACTACAGTATGAATTACACTTTGACTTATCAGTTTCATGTCTACTTAGTGAAATCCTATACCGAGTTACTGATGCTTTTACTGACGTAGTGAGTCCACTTTTGTTTGCCTTAGCTTGAACTACATAAACACATTGTGTACAACGAAGAAAAACGATCGAAATAAAAGATCTTTTAGAAATGTATATGTTCCTATGAGTGACTACGCCACTGGTTTCTATCTTTAGGAACAGAAACTTTATTTCGAATGAGGGCTTTCCAGAAAAATAAAAAACAATTCTACTAGACTCTATTGAACCCGAAACCCTGCAGAAGCTATCAATTGGGCCAATGCACGCATTATGTTTCAGCTTGTATAAACTGGAAATATTGCCTATATTGTCAAGATTGCCGGTAAGAGACATAACACAAGCATACGCAGCAATAAATTGAAACACTCGATAAACCGAAGGAATGCTAAGAAATAAATAAAACACGTATAGCAAAGAACAGGCTAAAAATAGACTACTGTCAACCAGTTCGCGCCAATCCATGAACCAATTCAATTGTTTAACAGTCGTGGAAGAAGGCATTCTACAATCTCTATTCATAGGTTGTGTGCTTTTCAAATGTCTAATATTACAGGTATAGATTCCTGAATAGGGTCCATTAAAAGTGGGTTTAAAAGCGTGCAACGATCATCATAGGAGAAACTGCTAACAGACTAAAACGTATTTTTACTTAAAAGAAACATATCTCAAGGTTTATTGTTCTTAAAAGAAACCTAGCTTATTGGGGTTTTTGTTTTTTAAAAGAAACCTAGCTTGTTTATTTTTTTTGTTCTTAAAAGAAACCTAGCTTATTGTCTATCTTTCTAAATCTCTTTGACGAGACATGACATATTAAATACTTTTGCGAACTATAAAATTTATTCCCCATGTCCTGACAGTCGAAGCATTACAGTCACAATCCCTTTGTTAATCATCTTTTTCTTTTTAACCAAAAACACTTACAAAACGCGTTGAAATAAGACAGCCACATCTACATTCTATCATGCCTCTAGTGACCAGACCTGACCCAGGACCCCAGAAAATGCACTTAAATTACTTTATTAACCAGAGAAAATAGTTTTCTTAGACTTTTTAGTCAATTTTACAAAAAAAAATCTGCATTTCTTTCCCAGTTAGAAAATACTAGTCAAAGATGTGACTTTATAGTATTCTATTGCATTGCATACATTTCAATGTATAGTTTTAAAATCAGTGATAAAAAAATAAATAGCCTATGTAGTAACTAGCCAAACTACACTTATGACTTACATTGAACTTATACTATCACCACAGAGACACACGCCAGTGCATTAAGAATCAAACATCCACCTAGCATTAGAACCACTGAACTTAATTCACAGTGCAGTGCCTTATCTAAACGGGGCCAGTTGAAAGTCAAAACGTGTGCAGAAACGTTAAGTCCTCTATAAGAGACAAACTCATTCACTGATGTGACAGCGCGTTTTAGTCTATGTCTAGCTCTAATACTCTATAGAAAACATATTGGATACGCACAGTGTGTGTGTGTGTGAGAGATAGGTGTGAAGGTTTGTGCGTGCCTGTGTCTGAGAGTGGGGGAGTGTATACATATCTCCATCTGTCTGAATGACGGCTGTATAAATTAGATGCGTACCTGTTTAACAGCTCTCTAACTTAAGGAGTTCATAAAAAAAAAACAACGTGACATACATTTTGAAAACTTTTTTTTAATTTTTTGTCATTCTATTGAAGTTTTTTTTTTCTTTTTTGAAAAGCTGAGGGGGGGGGGGGAACCCCGGGCCCACGGGGGGGGGAAGAGGAGTAGTGCACTGATCACTGCATTTTTTAAAGGACAAGAACATTATTTTAATCCCACACTGACTGTCGCATTCAAGCAACGTGTCCCCAATAAACTACAATGGTGGCAGTCATAGTTCAAAAGCAGCTTTGTATCACCCAAACAAACCAATCGAAAGGCTGTAAAGTTGGACCTAACACAGGCTGCAGCATCAGTTTTATAAACTCTTAGCTTAGTAGACTTTTGGGGCCAAAACATATTCAGGATTAATTATATGCAACAATTTCACATATTGTGATATAATAATAAGTTTGTATTTTTTTTTGAACAAATAAAAAAGGAGGAAGGAACACAATTTTGGTGTAAAAAAAAAACAACAATAGTCTGGAACAATGTATGGTTACAGACATAAGTATCCGATACTTGAAACACAGTCAACTGATTGAGCTTATTGCTACCTAGTCCTAGTCGTGCCATATGTTGCAATATCACACCATATGTGAGTGCATGTTTCTGGGGCTGACCACCTGGCTAATAAAATCCTGGGCCTCCTGCCAATGTAGCGGCTGATCGATGTCTGATACTATCCAGATCATAAATGGGGAAAATTGTGGGGGGGACCTGGGGAGGTGAAAAGAGGGGGGGATTGTCACTTTGAAACCTTCCGTGGGATAACTAGAAGGCTTCTCAAATCCGGCCAGTGAGGACTATTCAGGTCCAGAAATAGAACTACGTGTAACAAAAGACAATTGCTAAAAATAAAGATCAGAAAGGTTGCAACTCGAGACACGCGAAGATAAAAAAAAACGAAACATCTGAAGTTGGTTGTCTATAAGTCTTAAGTAAAACTCGATAGTTACACAAGCAGCTTGTTGTTGTTTTTTTTTTTCAAACATATCAGATTCCCAATATGTTTCTACTGTGCGTCTAGAGATGACAAAGTTTGATTCGATTGAACATTTTTACAAAGAAACGCTGCTGGTGTTCAACATACCAGTATATCGAAGTTAACCATATGTATTATGTACTAGGAGAGTGTTACGAAATGTAGACTTCATTTTTACCTTTGGCGTCATTAAATATATATGTCATAATCCTATGATACATTTTGTTCTCCAGAAGTTATCTTTGTAGATCTATTATAACATCCTCTGTTATTTCTAAATGCCTAGATTAGTTTTCAGTTCTTCCAGTGCTGGGTGTTTTCAACAAGAAGTGGTTAGTTTACACCAACATGAGTAATGAATGATACTTGAACATCAAACATCGATAAATGCTGTGTATGCTGGTGAGAGCAATCATCTTTAATCTTAGGACTCGAAGACATTGCCACTAGTGCCATAATCTCAACGAGGCTAAAACTTTACTTTGAAAACAGCTCGGGAGGGGAGAGCTGAAACATTGTAAGTAAATACAAATGCAATATTAACACACACAGTTCACTTTTACACTTCACACGCACACACTGACACACAAATCAAAACTCTTAAGTCATGAATTTTAAAAAAAATGAGGTGGTTTTTTTTAAACAATAAATGTTAGAAACATGAGCACCGATAATATGTAAATAATATGCATAAAAGAATATCAGAGCAAAACATATTGGTTACCCTGCAACAAGGGCGTCTACTAGCGAACCATTGAAAGCCACACTGGCCTTTAGAAACTTTAACATGCCCTCATAGCCAGCGATGTCTGGGCACAGCCATGGGGCAATAGCTGGGCCCTTAAAACCCAAAATTCTTGGTAGCAGCTATGGATAAATTATTATTATTTCCAATGCTGTTTTTCTACTGTTTAGACAGTAAGGAAGTGTTCGCCCACCACAAATACAACAATAATTAAATTGTTGCGAATATTCGTTTTTTCGTGAAGTGTAGAGAGAAAATGTCAAGAACTCGAGAGAATATACCATAAGAACACAATATAACTGTTTATATACAAACACACACACACGCAAAAGCACCGATGGTATATAAACAATTCACAAGTGTGATAAGAAGACAGTGTAGGATACACTTAGTGTTAAAGTAAACATTGCTGTGATTCCTCTGCTTATGTTAACCCTTCCATTGTACAAGCCAGAGGGTTGGGTGTCAGAAATGTGCTGTGGAGTTTCTGCTTTAATACTGGCGCTGGAAGTGACACACGCATGCGCGCACACACACACACACACACACACACACACAAACACACACACAGAGCAAGGCACAGTGACAAAATAAATTAAAATTTAACAAAATTAATGTCCAATCATAGAAATATAATCCAATCCAATAAAACAACAAGTCTGATTCCAAACATATCTTCAAATTGTAAAAAACTCACCTAATTAAAAAGATTTTTTTCTAAGTACATATAGTAAGCAAAGACTAAAGGGCAAAATATCGTGTGTTTTGTTTTTGTTGTTTGGTGTTCAAAATGTATTTTTATTTAAATGAAATTTTAAAAAAATGTCCTTTTGAATAAAAAAAAAATGGGCGTATAACTTGGCGTCATACCTTCATGGAGGACCTCAAAACAGTGGACACCAGATGGGAGGAGGCTTCAGACATTGCCAATGACAGATCATTATGGAGACAGCTTGCCGCCCAATGCGCCGAACGGCGCGGGAGGACCTAAGTCTAAGTAAGTAAGTCCTGTCTTCCAAAAAAATGTATTTCAAATTCAATAACAAGAATCATAATTTGAAATTCTAAAGAGTTTGTTTGTTATCATTTGTTTCTTTAAAGAATCATGTAAAAACAAACTGAAGCGATGTTTGATTTCATAGTCATTGATTCCATCCCTCTCCAATTCTCTTGTGTGGCCTGTAGTGGGAACACTTTTGAGACAGATGAACCTGGTGAGAACACTTTGTCTCCTATAGAAGTCTGGTACAGGAGTCTAACATTATTTAAGTCATGAGAACACCAAATACAAACACAAAAACAAAACAGCAATGTGATATCAAGAGCCTACTCTCTAATAAAACACACAAGGAAGCTGCTATATAACTATTACAATATGACCAAAGGAACACACAAAGTAAAAAAAGGATTTTAGAGCCTGACTTGACTACTTATACATAATGGTATACAGAGAGCCATACATGTGCATTGAAGATACAGTGTTTCATGCTTATGACATCTGTCTGACACTAAAAGTAAATCTGACCACTTATAAGGGAAACAATGCTTAGTTATCTAGATGTCTTTGCACAATGTAACATACAGTGACATAAGCAGTTTTGTCATCAAATCATCAGTACTGAAAGCTCTGTATCTAATTACAAGTCTCTTAAGTTCAATACTGCAAATTAAACACAGTCTATGACTCGAGTTTTTCTTGGTCCTGTAAATTCTTTGTTGTAGTCCATATAGTCAGTTGTCATTGTAAGTCCCAATAGGTCAACTATTTACATTTTTTGTAAACTTCAAATATAGAGAAAACATTGGCATTTGATAAAATAAAGTTGTAAACTTCAATTACTTTCAGTCGATTTTATCTAGCAATGAATTCTAAGACATTACAATTTCCAGAAAGAAGAGATCTGAAGGTATTCAATTGCACACAAAATGACTAGGAACTATTAGTTACTGGTGGGACCAGAGTGTGGTCTGCGCTTGCTGGGCAGCATTGTTCAGTGTTTAGTTGAGCAGAACAGTTGGACAAAGTATGGCAGCCAATGACCTTAACAATGCATGCATGAGAGTGGTCAGATTGAGCTTGACAAACTTGGCAGTGTGTGGTCTGGTCAAGTGCCAGCCCTGTTAGAACTGGATTGAGGTTATGGTCAACTACAACACAATTGCAGGCTTGGCCTATCAGCTTAACACTGAGGTCATTTTTTTCAGAGGTGCTTTTATCAATGTCAGGAGAGAGAGTTTTACTATCTAAAGCACTTTGATTGAGTGTGACCAGGAAAGACTTTATTTCAGTTGAATGATGTTTAGTGCTTGCAAATGTTGTCTGCAAGACATTATTTTCCATTTCAGTTGAAAGTGCCTGTTTTTCTAGCATGTTTGTTTCCACTGAATTTGTAAGTGCCTGTTTTTCTGGCACATTATTTTCCACAGTGTTTGTAGGTGCCTGTTTTTCTGGCACATTATTTTTCAAAGTGTTTGTAAGTCCCTGTTTTTCTGGCACATTATTTTCAACAGTGTTTGTAACAGCCTGTTTTTCTGGCACATTATTTTCAACAGTGTTTGTAAGTGCCTGTTTTTCTGGCACATTATTTTCAACATTGCTTGTAACAGCCTGTTTTTCTGGCACATTATTTTCCAAAGCGTTGGTAAGAGCCTGTTTTTCTGGCACATTATTTTCAACAGGGTTGGTAACTGCTTGCACTTCAGACACATTATTTTCTTTCAAAATATCATCTGAACTTGTAGACATACACTCTTTAGTGTTGCTACCTGAACTGACTTCAAATACTTGAGTATTTGTGACGCCAATGTCTGCTGGTTTGTATAAAATGTTAGTCACACATGTACTTGATGCTGATGGTATATCTACTGCATTATCACTGCATGCAGGAACAACAGAATCACTTCTGACATCAATCTGTCTTGTGGGTAAACTTGATGCTGCTTCCTCTTTACTTTCTGCCAAAGAACTCAGTTTGGCTTTCTGAAAGCACAATCACAGAATGAAAAAAAAAAGTAATTCATGTATTATAGGTAAAGATCTGTGCATTCTTTGAGACAAAATGAAATTAAGTATTATTTTAAAGTCTTAAAAGCAAGCAAAGCAAAATAACTAAATGTATGAAAATTGTATTGTGTTAGTCAGCTCTCGTTTAAGTTTGCTTAAAGCCAAAAGCATAAAAGTTGAACTACAATCATCCCACACTAACTCTACTTTCTGGTACACTAACATTATTATTATTATTTTTTTTTTTGTATTGTATTGGATCACTGGTTGATCTGTATGAAATGTGATTTCAGGGAAGTAACACTTTAAAAACAAAAATGAATTTTAAATGGGTTATTTCTCTTAGAAATTGCAAGGCATTTACTCAGTTTCAAAGTAAAAGGTAAAAAGAATTAGCACTGACAGCGTGTGTTCATCAAATGATTTATTATACAATTTAAAATAATAAGTTGGAGTTGAAGGAAACAAAACTTAATTTGCTGCAATCATGTAATGTCATCAACAGCTATTTCAGCATCTCAAATTTCTTGGTTATGAAATAATAAAGAAATGTTAAAATGTTGATCAACCGTAATTATTGATGCATTAAAAAAATAATTCTGAAATCACTAAAAAGATTAAAATAAGGTAATCTAGGTCTTTCTAAGCTATCATGTTTTAGATCAAAGTCAGTATTAGAATAAATTCTAAGAGATCATTTCTAATGTAGCTTAACAGAAGATAGTGGCAAAAAACTCCAAAAAAAAATCACACATTTTAAACTCTAAGGCGTAGGAAAAATCAACCACAAAAAAAGCAATTAGATATCTATAAATCTATCAAAAGTACACCTTCCCCTTTCATACCTTGCCATTAATAGGCAGATGATGTAAGAGTCATCTTTTTTATGGTTAACAAGGGTGTCATGTGGCCAGAACAATGACCAACCCACTTTACTTTCCACAACTAGTACCTAGAACTTATTAGTTGAGTAAAGTCAAGGGCATCCTAAAAATCTGAAAGTTTTTAAAGTCTACACCTGGATTCAACCCAAAACCCCTCCGTTCAGAAGCCAAGCACTTTACCGTTTGGCCACCATGCCCCTATAAATCTATACCACTGCATATCAATTGATAAATCAAACACTATAGTATCTGCATATCAAGTTAGTAAAGGCTAAAATGCTCTCAAAAGAGTTTCAATATTATTGAAAAAGGGGATGTAATTTATGTTTTCACTGTGACCCAATAAATATTAATACTAAAATGTGAGTCTTGATAACAATTATCCCTAAACTATCTATTAGATATTTAAAAACTGGGGGGAAAAAAATAAAAGAGGGGTTATTTTTTTTTAAATATTTTATTGTTTTGTGATAAAAATAATTACTGCAATGAGTCAAGAGTTGAAAAGGTCAGACTTGTGAGAGAACATTCTACCTTCAAAATAAAAAAAAAATTATCTGTTGTCAGTAATGGCAGTGTCAGACATGCCACATGCAGAAAGGTAATTAACTACCATGTTTTGGAGACAAAAGAAAAAGGGCAAGGGGGATTAATACAAGGTGCACAAGGGAAATGACTCATTAAAATAGTAATACAGCCAATTAAAATTAAAACAGATCTGTTGGATGCTCTTCCATGTTAGTGTGTGGTTAATCATGGCTTTATTACTACTCTATCAAAGTTTGTCTTCGGGAAGTTTAATATTTCACTACATCAAATGATTCAATTTTTTTTTGTTCTAGAACACAATGTTGATAAGTGTAGGCAACATGGGATTTTTATCAAATTTATGTATATTTGGATCTTAATAAAGAATCCCAAATTAACACTAATTCACTAGAGCCACTACTATGTCTATTAATCTAGAAATGTAAAAAAGAAAGTATGTAAATAAATATGTCTATTGATGAAGAAATTAAATTATGCCCTGCTACTGTGAAATGTCTAACTTAAATGAAATTTGAAAAACCAAAATACATTTCACTTAGATTGTAAATTTACATTAAACTTACAAAGAAAAGAGAGTTCCTGCTTATTTTGATGGAGCAAAACTAGATTTATTGAAAATCAGGTTAGGGCATATGCAGTACACCGAGTTATTCCTGAGAGGTTTGTTAAAGACAAGAATGAACTAGATTAGTACTTTTCTGATTTAGTGATTCTCTGGATTCTTACACACATTTTAGACCTACACTGCACATATATATATATATATATATAGATACTGTTTTTTTTATATATTCCTTTAAGCATGCCTTAAATTTATCACATTGTCAATAATTTATATTAGTTTAAAAAATGTATTTTAAAAACAGTATCAGGCTTCATGAAATTTAGTTTAAATTATTTTGATGAGCTTAAACATAAGTCTATTTGATCATGTACTGAAGAAGTTATGAATGACCGAAGTGCAAGCTGCCTACACATAAAAAGTAAGACTATATTTGGTGTGAAAGAGAGGTATAAATATAACAGTAAAACTGATGGTTTGAGAGAAGGAAATGACTTACCAGATGTAAGATCCATCCACCAGGGTTTCATTTGGCAAAAAGTTTTTTTTTTTAAAAGCAACTGTTTCCAGACATCCAGAAAAAGGATTTGTGAATGATAAAGTTGGCGTTAAAAGAGAATAAATCAAATTTCCCCAGCGGTCAGATGGTAAAGGATTAAGGTAGAGTAATGCAGTATGCCTTGATTAATAGGTGTGCTGGATTAATACACTTGGTTATAAATGATTAAATGTCAATAAATGTAGAATGATGGTAGGGTTAATTAATTCATATAGTATACAATGAGAATAATTCATTAATACATGGAGAGAGATACAATACAACAACAAAGTAGGTCTCTGACATAGATTTAAATTTCATCCGTGTAGTAAATAAGCATTACAATAATAATAATCATTCTTGTAGTAAGTAAGTATTACAATAATAATATCATTCTCATAGTAAGTAAGTATTACAATAATAATAACAACATTCTCTAAGTATTCTAGAGATAGAGAAACTTAAATTTCTCATACACATTTATGATAAGCAATATTCTTTTGATAACATTACACCCTACCAATTCTATGCTGTACCATGGAGCCCCTTGGATATCATTTTTAAGAATATGTTTACTAAATGAAACAAAATCAATACAAAGTTTTAATCCAATACTTTTGTGAAAAAAAAACAGTGGCACCACATGACACCATATCGAAATCAACTGCATATATTTTGTCCAGTGAAGAGAAATATTTTATAAACCATATCTCAGTAAAACGCACAAATTAACAATTTAGCCACAACTAGCTTTCAGTGATCAATGTAGTCAAAGTTTTCAGAAAAAAAAAAGACTTTTCATTGTAATTTGTCTGAGCTATTTTTATATATTTAGCACGATCAAATTAGCAAGCAAGAGGCAAAATGACCAAATAATAGGCAAGCATTGAAAGTAACAGATGAGTACCCAATATATAAATTATACATTTGAGTCCAAAAAAAAAGATTTCTGACAAACAATCTGAAATACTGGTTTTAAAACCTAAGACATGTTTGGCATGATTGTTTGTGTGTGTGTGTTTTTTTTTTATTTTTGTAATGGAATATGCTGATGTGCTTGTATTCAGAAATGTAGCTAGTGATATTCAATATATTTCCATAGATGTGGTTATAGAGATAAAACAGACATCAGTCGTAGACATCAGTCGTAGACATCAGTCGTAGCAGTAAAAATGTTAAGCCAGCAATAATTGAATAGTTTTTTTTTTCTAAAGCTAGAAAAGACTTCCTAGTAGAAATGTTAGAAAAGCAATTTTTTTTTTTTTTGCCAACCAATGGTGATATTAAAATATGACACCCTAATGCTGAGAGTTGAGTCTAAAAACTCTGTACACTGTAGATCTGGTATATTCTTCAATAGTGACCAAATTTTTCACTACTAACATATAACAGAATATGTGCTGATAAATCAGTAGAGATATAATAGGTGGAACAGTGATTAAAAAGTGAGATATAGCTAGATGTCATAAAGCAAAACTACAACCGAAGCCCCACTTCCTTGTTAAATCTCTACTAATTAACAAAAAACGTATTTATTTTACAAATTATTTTAAAACCTTAAGTCTTTCAAACAATACATTAATTTAAATTTGATACTGCTACATTTTTTTCAGTTTATGCTACAGATCAGTGAATAAAAACATTTACTTAAATATTGGAAATATAACAGACTACTACTGAATTATATTGCTGAACTAAAAATATTTATCACCATCTTCTAGAAAGCTCTTTGCAATGAAAAGTTTTCTCTCCAACACTAAATGTTGTTAGTCAAGATGAAAAGACATCCTAAGTTTATATAGGTCATGTGTGACCAGATCTATGAACATATGATTTCTGTCTGTACTTCAATATGTCAATTTAAAATGAAGTGTTTGAAATAGATGGTAGATGTGTTTAGTTTATGGTTTAGCAGACTTCCTGAAATGTCCAAGTTTCCAAGTAGTGCAGACATGTAGGCCAGTGTGGGCAATGCCTGACCAACAGAGAGAGTGAGATGATCAGAAACGTACTCACCTCTTCATCAAGTGTATTCCGGCTGCCCAGTGTATCTGTGCTCTTTCGAAGCAGCATGCTCTTGGACAAACGGTTGCACAAACTGACCACACGCATTGATTGCTGTGACAGAATCAAAGAAATAACCAAATGTAAAGGTTTGAGAAAGAGAAAACTACTGAACTAAAAAAAAATGACATTTATAACAGGAGTCACAAGCTACAAAACAAAATGATGCAAAGAAAGATTTGAAAGATATGAAATATTTAAAATTAAAATAAATCTAGACTAGAAAAACAACATATCAATAACACTATATCAATAAGAATATGTCAATAACACTATATTAATAAAAATGTATCAATAACACTATATCAATAAAAATATATCAATTACACTATATCAATTACACTATATTAATAAAGATATATCAATAACACTATAGCAATAACACTATTTTAATAAAAATATATCCATAACACTATATCAATAACACTATATCTATAAAAAATATATTAATAATACTATATCAGACAACAATAAACTATTACATAAAAAAATAGCAGCAATCTTATTGTTTTATTGCTAAACTAACTGAAGGTGGTCTTAAATCAAATTGGATTGATCCTATCAGTTCTTATCAGATCAATTTGGTTGATATTGGATTAGAAAGATTCTGATCTGATCAAAATCAGATTGGATCTGATTAAATCATCATTGAAGAAAAATTGGCCAGTATGGGGATCAAACCCATGGCATTCACATTTTTTGCAAAAAGCTTTATCAGCTTCCCTTTTCAGAAAATCTTCCAACTTTTGACCAACTTTTTCCTTCCATCCCCCCTCCTTTTCAGGCAGTGTAAGCCAAAAGTAGGAATGGAAAATAAGGAAGACCACAAAACTGAAGGACATTTTCAAATGTCCTAAGTAACAGGAAACTATAGAGTTGTGCCACATCAATTCTGCAGGTGCAATTGTAAAACTAGAAAATAAACTCCATCTTTCATTTTAGAAAAGAGTCAATGGCAGAAAATTTTAAATAGAAAAAAAAAAAAAAGACTCTCTTATAGTTAATGTGCATTAATATGGAATAGAACTATTGTTTACTTTGAAAACAATGTCAGCAGAATATAAATTAAGCTTGTGCTTAGGAAGTCACTAGGGTCAGATAACAAAAAACAACAGAAAACAGAAAGTCAAACATATTTCATCACATACTATGCTTAATGTCACTAGTGTCTGATTAAAAAAAGAACAAAGTCAAACAAATTCCAACAAAGACTGTGCTTTAGGTGTGAAAGTATGTTTTAGGAAGCCTAAGCAACACATCTGAGTGTCGACGTCCAAAGCCTGAATGAGAAAGGGGTAGGGCTGGGCATAGGGCAAGAGATCTCGCCCAGTAAAATTTCAATAGCTACAGAAATGGCTATCAGCGAACAAAAAAGTAATCTACCAATGTCTGTCGAGAGAGCTTGCCGACTTCTAAATTGCTGTAGGATCTAAGTAACACTTGTAATATTTATCTATAAATAGCACTATGCAAAGAACACATGCCCTTGGATTTAATCAAGATGCAATTTTTTTTTATCATGAATTGAGAGATAAAGAGTTAACCTCTTAAAAAAAATGTTATAGCAAACTTGTATATTCGAAGCAAGACTTTATACTGTAATTTGATGTGAAATACATTACAGACATAAAAAGTATTTCAATGAGTTTTTAGGGAAAAAAATCTTGATCTACCCATTCCCATTAAATTAGTTGAGCACTATTGCAGATAAGAAATAACAAAAAAAGCATTAATTTAAGAAAAAAAAAAACATCTCAGATCAAGACAAGCCAGTTACTTTGTACCTCATCCAATCCAACTTTTTTATAATGCCAACTATTTAATGCTTCTGTTGGCTCTATTTTTTGTGTTTAAATTTGTACTTTCTAATTCCGTTTCTTTTTTTTTCTCACTTTTTTAATTAGCAACCAACAAAAACCTAATGAGATAAGTAATGAAATGAAAGCCTGACTAAATTATGACTTCCACTTTTTTTTTTTTAAAGTGCTCACATGAAACCAAATGCCTTCTGGCCATATTTTTACCTTCCAACGCTTCCTGGCCATAAAAGCTTTAAAGTTATTTATGTTGATCACAGCAGACTTCCGCTCTTGCTCTTCATTATGCCCCTTTGGTCGTATCCAAGGGTGATTTAAACACTCGTCCACTGTTGCTCTTTTCCTTTGGTGGGGAGATAATAACAAAGAATTATTTCAAAAAGAAAGAATCCACAATTGACATTGTGCTGAAATAAATTATTAAACACATTGATCTCTTCAAATATGAGCTTTTTTTTTTTTTTTAAAAGATGTCAGATATCACAAAGGAACTGTACACAAACTGTATATTTTATATTTGCAAATACACTTGCTCAATATGTTTTAATATAAAATTATAAAGAACATAAAAGGTGCTTGTTTGGATCTGATCACTTGACCGTGTCATTGTCAGAGCAGTCTTCTTTGATCATACAGCTTAATAATTGACAGGGTTAGTCATTAACAGATTACTGAATAAATGATACAGGTATTCTTGAAACAGCTTAATAAATTATTTGAGTATTCTTGAAACAGCTAAATAAAGAATATGGGTATTCTTGAAACAGCTTAATAAACAATATGGGTATTCTTGAAACAGCTTAATAAACAATATGGGTATTCTTGAAACAGCTTAATAAGGAATATAGGTATTCTTGAAACAGCTTAATAAACAATATGGGTATTCTTGAACAGCTTAATAAACAATATGAGTATTCTTGAAACAGCTTAATAAATTATTAGAGTATTCTTGAAACAGCTGTCTACCTTGGATTCTTGACAAACAGTTTCTTGATGAAGTCCTTGGCCAGATCTGAGGTGTTTGAGAAGTATTCCTTGTCAAACTGATAGTTGACCGCAGTGATGTTATGGTATGTCTCCTGCTGATCTTCCCCAAGGAAGGGGGAAGCACCACTTAGCCTGGACACAGACAAAATGACACATTAATCAGTAACCATTGACAATTGATTCTATATTACCTAGAACAACAAAAATACTCAACATAGCATTAAAACAAAACTGAAGCAACCCTATTCTTAGAACCATATCTTGGTTAATTAGACCAAATTTAACAAGTAGATGTCTAGAAATATAAATGATTCTTAGAAAGTACTTTAGAAAACTTTTGTCGTCAAAAACATTTACAGTTAACAGGGAGACATGTCTACATCTCATTGTTCATTTGTATAAATCTGTCATTTTGATAACAAATATCTATTTCATGCAAAGAGAAATGAGTTATTCAGGTGAACCAATTTCTTGAAAAAAAAAAAATCTTTTTGATTAAAAGTTATGGACTCCTGAAGTTGCTTCATTTTATACATTTAAGATGTTCCTTCAGAAGTGAAGCTTTTCAAAGCCAAGTCCTTCTGCTGGTCAGTAGTGGAGGACCAGGGCCGGTCCTAGCAATTGCGGGGCCCTATGCGAAACTGATAGCGCGGGGCCTAGTCTGTGTGGGAATAAGGATATAGGCCTAATAAGGGAAATTTAGGATTTTCTATATGAAAAGAAAAATTTGAATTTTATTTATATTTAACGAAGTTAAAAATTGCGATCAAATTAACTGTATTTTAGAAACTTGTAACCTTGTAACGTATGACGCACACATATACTATTGACCATTGGAACTTCTGATTAAGATAGAAATTCACTCGAGTGTTACATTTTATTACATGAAAGCTGATAATGCCTTTTTTTTTTTTCTCGCGTAGGGTTGGCGTTTGCAGCAATGAATAACACCCACAAATGACAGTTTTGATAATTTTTCTGGAGATTTTTATGAGTTTTCATGAGGTTTTAATTAATTCGGAGTATTTTCGTTTATATTTTGAATTAGCGCGGGGCCTATGAAAGCGCGGGGCCCGCTGCGACCGCATAGGCTGCAGTGGCCAAAGACCGGCCCTGTGGAGGACAGTGCAATAGGGTTAGAACTCGGGACTACTGGTATGAAAGTCCAGAGCAGACTATACAACCAGACAGCCATTGTGGTCAGTTACAAGAGAAAATAATTTTTCATAAGCATCACAAAAGGTTTACAATTTTGTATAACTCTTTTTTTTTTTCTAAATATAATTTCAAATAAACAGTGCCTGTTAATGGATAAAGAAAGCAATGGGCTGAAACCTAAGTATTCCAATCACAGGTGAGTGTCTCAATAATTTCAATATGTGGAGTAGAAACACCAGATGGCTTTTTGTCTTGACAGTTTCAGATTGTATGCAAAATAAAAGTATAGCTGTAAAGTAAAATAGTTTTAGAAATGCTTAGCTAAGGGAAAGAACCTCAATATCACTACCACATATCTCAATTGTGCAGGAATAGTCTCCCTTTTTTCTATTTAAAACAAAATTAATTAATTACCAAATATTCATTAACTATGGATAATTATGCTAATTTCAACTTGATTCGAGAACGGGAAGTTGGAGAAAATAAAACGTGTACAAAATGTAATAAGGGGATTTACTCCATATGTACAGCCACATTTTTCAATAAGAAGCATTTATTTTCCTTAGTTGATACTAAACAAAATAATAAATTACCAATAATGAAATAATTAATACTGTAATAACTTCAAGTGAAGGCAACTCAACGAGGACATATATGTTTATTTACATGACATAACAGTAACACAAAACAACATCTTTATTTAGCACTGTTTCTCCATCTTGGCTCTAGACGTGGGCGGAAGACGTTATTCTCACATGTCAACATTCTGTTCTAGTCCGTTCACTAGAAGTTCACTAGAAGTGCGCACCTGTGCACTAGCCTGGATGATGGTGCGCAAGTGAGAGTCATTACATTGCCCCCGTCTTAGCACTTTTCGTCCCGAAAAGAAACACTGCAGCTGAAGTTTAACAGTTCAGGTGGAGGTCGATCAGTGGGAGCCACAGGCGGCAGGTAGGGTGTTCCCCACAAAGCCATCCGCATTGTTCTCCTCCAATGCCACTTTCTCTTTCTCCAGTTGACCAGGCTGTTGTTGAGACGATGGCGTGGCCGTTTGACACACAGAGAGATAGTGTCGAGCACTGTTTTCGTCAGCACAGTCGTTGATCGGACACGCCGTTTCAGCAGACCCTCCCGACAGACGCCTCTCATAGAAGTTGCAGGTTCATATGCAACCACGTTGCAAACAAAGTCCGATATGCCGCATTCATCCTCAGGTAACAGTCTCACGTCCAGGAGATAGGTCTCTTCAAGTTCAAGTGGAAGATGTCTTCCTCTTGACAGCTCAGATTTTGAGTGGGTTGACTGACATTCATCCATGCCAATGTCGATGATGATGGTAGAAGTAGACATGTCTTGTTGATGGTTTTCTTGGCATCCACATTCCCTGTGTGATGCGCCGCACGTACAGTTCATGCCAAACCTCTGGATACAATTGTCAAGCTTCGAATTTCTCTCACGAGCACCGGCAGATAGGTAGAGGTCTTTAAGGTCCATAGCAACAGGCTTGGACGCAGACCCAACGTTGTCTTGGTCTGTCCGGCTCATTGAGGTACTCGTTGCAGTTAAATCAGGAACAAACGTTTCAGGCACAAAACAGACTTCAGCTCCTTTGTTTGTCTCTTCCCTTTCGATTCGGTATATCCCATTGAGATCGTCGCAGCAATCGTTGTCAAGTTCCTCGCCTTGAAAGTCACCCCTGTCAGACTTGCTCACAACACAGTCACAATCAGCGCTCCAATCTCCAGCGCCTACATCACCACTGTTTGTGCAGCCACAGTCCTGACCAGGCAGCTGCCCTTTCACAAACGAGTTTATGCCTTCTTTCGGTTGCGACACCATATGATCACTTTGGTCTATTTGTTTTTCCACTTCCAATACACTTCCATCTACGTTCAAAATTATATCCCTGCTCATGTTCCTCATCATGATCCTTATCGTGCTCAACTGTTCCTTAAATTGTTCCTTAAATTTATCCCCACACTCCTGGATCTTGCCAATGACATCCCCAATCCCAGGTTCAACTTCGAACTGGTAGGTCTCCGGATCTTCATCTTCATCAATCAGTGCTTGTCGCAGACGAGCCGTAAGCCTTTCCTTGCTACCGAAGGGTTTTAAATCTCGGTCCCGAAGCTCTTGTCTCAGCTGTGTAACTGAGAGCTGATGTAATAGCTTCAAATATGTCATTGTAATCAAAGCCTACCTCCTCTCGTTGAGTTGCCTATAATCCTCACTTCTGACGCCAATGTAATAACTTTAAGTGAAGGCAACTCAACGAGGACATATATGTTTATTTACATGACATAACAGTAACACAAAACAACATCTTTATTTAGCACTGTTTCTCCATCTTGGCTCTAGACGTGGGCGGAAGACGTTATTCTCACATGTCAACATTCTGTTCTAGTCCGTTCACTAGAAGTTCACTAGAAGTGCGCACCTGTGCACTAGCCTGGATGATGGTGCGCAAGTGAGAGTCATTACAATACGTTAGTTTTTTAATTGTTTCATGTTTAGTTAGGTATAAATAAATAAATGTGTAAAGTTTCAATTTGATCCCGGAATGGGTGTTGGAAGAAAAAGGGCGTACAAAATTGGACCAGTCAGAAGACAGTGAAATAATATATAAGCTTTGTAAAAACAAGCTAGCCTCCCTCTCAAATAAAGTTAATTCGTCTATCTCTTGTCCAGCATCCACCCAGTTACAGCCAATAATAATCTGTCTTACGGAGGCTAATTTACACAGAGTAAGCTCCCTCAAGGGAACTTTCGCTCCACTCACGCCTTTTTACGCGCCAAATCACGACCGTAAGGGGAGAGTCCCTTCAAACAAGAGTCGGAGCCACAATAGCCGATGCATTAGCGGACAAACGCCAACCAACACAGGTGCCGTGTTCACGTAACACCGCGTGCTATTCTAACTCGGCGTGCATCGGACTTCAACAAATACTATTGAGACTGCAACCCTCATCAAACTCCGACATCTTCCCCCCCCCTTTTTTTTTTAAACTCAAATTTATATTCAAAGTCTGCTGCTGACATGTCAAGTTGCCAAAGTTAAAGACTGGAATTTATATAAATTCCGGGTTATATTTGATATATAAATATGTATGGCCCGGTTGGGGGGGGGGGTCTTCTAGCTTACGTGTAGATAATTTTTTTTTATATTCTATCATCATTTTTATTTCCCTAATTTTTGTACGAAAGACTTTTTTTTTTTCGTCCATTCTCATGGAAGCACGCACACACACACACATATCAACACCACACTCACACATATCAACACCACACACACACATATCAACACCACACTCACACAGCTACCGAGCATGGATAGAATCTTACCAGAGAAACAGTTAAGTGCCTCTTATCTCATTTGATAGCAGTTATCACCCGTGTGATACTTCTTTGCTATGACAAGCTCGATTTATTTCCCTTGAACAGTGATTATCAAGATGGTTCCCGGAAACCTGATTTTTTGGGAGTTTTGTTTATAAATAATGTTGCTGCTAAATTTAAGAGCAAAATGTATATCATTTTTAAAGATCTCTAATCAGGAAAGGCTTTTAGATATAGATGCTGACGTCATAGACCCATACAAGTAAGTAACGTTATCATAGCTGTTAATGTGTTAGTGAATATGGCAGAGTGGAGGAACACAAAGAGAGTGTGCGACAGATGCAGAGTGGTGAGAGATATTGAGACAGTGTGTGTTATTAACATGATCTATGAGCTATCAATTGGAATGAAATTAGTGTGCAAAAAAAAAAAAAAGTAAGTTCTGTGTTTTCTTGCTAACAGATGTCACAATGTTTATTTCACTCAGCAACACGCAAAAAAAAGTGGCCCTAGCGGCTTAATGGTACCCAAGCAGGGCCGGTCTTAGGCCACTGCAACCTGTAGGATAGGCCCTGTACCTAAGCACTCTAAGCAACCACTACATCACAAAGAAATGTATGCAGGGACCAACTATGTATTCGCACACACCATTCATAAGAAAACAGAAAGATTTCAAAACTTCTTTGTTCCACTTTCGGTCGGAGTGTTACAAGGTCATCTGTCGTCATCGAGAAGTATGTAGAAGTCTAATTCATAAAGCGTTGGTTGTGAGAGTGTATGTGTTTTGTGTGTGAATGTTGTTCGTATTTGCATCTATATTGTTAATGTTACAGTAGTTACGCTGAGGAGGTCAACTTTGGTCTAAATGAATTTCCATTAGATTGGACCAGTAAAAATATCTTATTTCTTGTTGTACCTGCGAAAACAGTTTCTATTTCATTCATTAGCAATGATTTATGTTTAGTTCATCCTGAAAATATCCCTTTACAATTACCTTAAACACTATAACCCATTACTAACATAGCCAGTAGGGTTCCCGGTCACTTCATCCCCGGTCACTTCATCCCCGGTCACTT
>JADKLZ010071755.1:0-11025 GCA_021533235.1 Biomphalaria straminea
AGCAAGCTCAGTGTGCTATGGTCCAATCTGTTTTGTGGACCAGTGGGGGGAGGGGGTATCTGGTAGCAGGTTTCCGTGCTACCTTTAAGCACTCAGCAAACACAAGCTCGAGTCGGGATTCGAACTCAACCCATCCTAAATGGAACGCTGACAATGAACAAAATGAAGAAATAATCCAGTACCGGACATGCACCTATTTATATCCGGATCTGTATTAAACTCGTAATAGGTTACTATTTGATATTGATGCTTAGCCTCTTTGATTCTTCCAGGTGCTCTCTGACCAGACTTCCATCTTCCCTCTCTCAAGCCGACGGACTCCGGACAGTGTTTGTGGACGGTAACCCAATCCCATGCAATTGTGACCTCAGCTGGATTCTTACCTGGCAGAGACAGTCCGGCATTATTCCCACCATTGTGGGTCGATGTGCAGACCACCCAACCATGACTATAGGTACCTACGTGTCCACCAGACTGCAGCATGACTGTGGGTCAGCCTCAGTCGTAGGTTAAAAACAGACGTCGTAGGAGACAGAACGTCAAGATGAAAACAAGACAAAACATTTGAATATTCCTAGCATACCTCGTGAGGGTCCAGTGTGACCGATATCATATTGTTGTGTATATAGTTGGTGAATCTTTAACGTGACTTGAGTGTAATAAAGCCATTCCGTCTATTTGTTTCTTCTCTTCATTCCTTGTCGACATGCATACACAGAATATACACGTATATAAAGCTTTTGTTTGTGTGTAAGGAATCAACACGGTGAACGCCGTGCCAAGCAGTTAACTATAAAGGAACACATTATTGAAACTTATAGACACAGATGTTAATTTAAAAAAGTAGATAATTACGTCCTACGCATTTCATGTTTCAATCTAGTTAAGCATGTTAATCAGTGACATAAATTCTCTAATGCACTAAGGAAGAAGTTTCGAAAAAAAAGGAGCACTTGTATAGGACGTTGTCCTAGCGTATGGAATAAGATATGTGCCTTTTCTTTGTTGTTCGAAATATTTTATTTTTCTATTTATTAATTATGGTTTAGTGTTTTTTAAGTATTATTACTTTTTTTTTTTTAATTTTTATTCTTCTGTCCTGAAGTGTCCCTAAGTTAAGTGATTTTACTAATGGTGTTACTGTAATCAAATGTGAATATATATTTATAGCTCTCACTGCTCTATTTTGCGTTTGTTCTAATCTCTTTATTTTCTAGAGTTGAAGGGTACAAAGGATGCATATTCTAATATTGGTTAAATGGCATTTTTAATTTTATGATCTTGATGTTGATTTGTTAAAATTTCTTTCAATACACTGTAATGCTTTGATTTTTCAATATTATTATTAATGTGGGGGTTCCATAACTTTTCATTTATTATTAGACTACACCTACAGATTATAGTCATCAGGAATTAGAGAAGGAGTTTTTATTTGCCTTGGTCTTTATGTTGATCTTAAGACATTTTTTCTGGGTGGATTCCCATTTCTGGAAATTCTTCTGGAAATTCATCTAATTCTTTTCAGAATTTTTCTTTGTTTCTTGTGTTGTTATGATAATTATGATGGAAAGAGGACATCAGTCATTTTATTATTAAAACTTCAACACTATCAGATTGCTAAGAAGAAATTGTTTGGCTACTTGCAAGACCACAAGTCACTGGAGACTTTCATACATGATGGTCAAAAACTATTTTAAAAAAACTTGTGTATCCTGTGTACAAAATAAACTTTTGATAATCTATGCTGCTGTTGTTGCTGCTGCTGCTGTTTTTTTGTTTTTTTTTCTAAAGGTATAAGATAATGTATTTATTTTTCAAATTTTAAAAAAACCAGATCCAATGTTCTAAGTTCTTCCATTTGTAGCCCAAACTAATTTAAATATGAAGTAAACATTAGACTTTGACTGCAGGAGATAAAACTTTGTTCAACACAAGTGGGCAACAAGCCAGCAGTAAGTGGAGGAGATCAGCAGCTTCAGGATTAGGTTCAACTAATAACTCAATTCTTTTTTTTTGTTGAATAGGAAACAGTGAAGTTCAATTTAGAATCCATGACAATGTTTAGTTTAGTGTGACAACCTTGAGTAGAGATCTACAAGGTAATAAAAGAAGTTCATTGGGAAACAGTATTTGAAGGTTTCAGACTGAAACAAACCTTTACTTGAAGAGGTCAACATCAGTGAGTCATGTTCTGTTATGAGTCATGTTCTTCTTGTAAAACTGCAAAGTCTCTTTCAGCCCACACTTTAAAAATTAAACTTGAAATTTTGATTGGGAGGGGTGGGGGAAGGGAGACATTCCAAATAGAGACTGACCTACTTTGAAATCAACTGACCAAATAAACAATGTTAACAATACTCTACTAAAACTTTAAGCTACAAGCAGAAGAAATTAGCTACTGATTTTTGTTTAAAGTTCACCACAATTTTATAGTATTATTTTAAAAAAATTCTTAGCTTATCAGCACATTGATCCATCTGTACAGAAGATACACCAGAAAAAACAGATTTATAAAGATGGACTTCCATTTGGACATTGCCATGAACGTAAATTTCATTTATTTCTTGGTGATAGATATCTAGAGTTCATTTAAAACATCAACCAAAACAAAAATAGATTGGAACCATCGAAATGGTTGATATGTGAGGACGTGTACACAGTTCATCCAGGCTGGTAAGAGAGAGAACTCTTGTTCCCTTTTGCTGGTCTTAGGGTACCAAGTGCACAACTCTGAGGGTTGTAGGTGTCATTGTAACAATCTGATTAATTCAAGTAATGGCGATGGAATACAAATGTTAGAAGAAATAACAAAAGGAACAAGGTGCATTTTGTCTTAACTCACTCTATTGTTATCAATAAATTATAGAGTTAAAATAGCTTCATAAAATATCATGACTAAAAATTGTTTTTTTTTTTACTTCTTCATGATGTAAAGACCAGTCTCTATAAATAACAAATATGTACTACAAGGCCATTTGTATATTTTTAAAAATCTTGAACTTTGACAAATTTGTGCATTTGTTGCATGTGGCAATGAAGAATTATGGTATGTTTAACTAATGTCAAAATGAAATGACATAAGGCCAGATGTTAGACAGTGAGAGACGGCACTTATGTGACATCAAGCAATGATTGACAGATTACTTGTTGTCAAGTCTGGTGTTAATAATGTGTCAAGATGAACTAGTTCCAATGAGAATTTCAAAAAATATATATATATTTGTAAAATTATATACATAAAATAATAAAAACTGGAGGTAAAAGACAAATCTCAGTTACAGCCACTCTTCCTTTGATCAACTGACTGACAATTCTTCAACCTCACACCAAACAATGTCCTCTCGCAAAACTTAAAAAAAAAAAAAAATTAAAAAATGTACACAAAAGCAAGCATTGAGCTGGGTTGCCGGGGTTTTTCTTTTTTTTTTTTTGGGATGATGGAACAAGATATATAACCCCAGCATAAGGATGTCCCAAAAAACAATCTTAGCAAAAATATTGCAAATTTTGACAACAGCAGCAGCAAATTATAATTGTTACAGGCACAATGAAAGTGTAGCAAAGGTTCTCAAACTATTCAGTTCTAATGGTTACACCACAATGGACCCAGTCATAAACAAGCATTGAGACATGTGCTTCACTATCTTTTCTATACAACTTATGACCTGATTCAAATCAACCCAGCTTATCACATGAACATTTTTATCTGTGTTTTATCAGTTTTTCATTTGACAGTTCCTTTTAGTGAATGAGGTCCATTAACTTCTCCCTGGATATACATTTCTGAAGAAAAAGGAGATATATAGAAAATGGCTTATAGGACTGGACAGTGGACAGAAGCCTAACCAAATTAGTGAATAGAGTCAGATGGGCTGACAGTCATCCCCAGATCAAACCAGCCAATGACCAAACCTTTGTCCAGTAAGTGAGATCTTAACACATACACTGTTCATTAAAATCATCATACAAAATAAATAACAGAATAATCCCAAAGACTATAAGTTACAATCCTTTATAGCTTTGACTTTTTGGCCAACAGTCAGATAGAGAGAAGACACTATGAAAACTTTCAACTTCAACTATGCACATCTGACACACAGATAGTTTATGAGACATTGAGTTACTGACTTCTTTGAAAGCCTGTAAAATTATCAAACATACAATTCTTGTCTAGAATCTAGAAAGTAGATTATCCTAACCTTTCTTGTTGGTCAAGAGCAAACATTTCAATGTGAATTCAATTTTCTTTTAGTATTTTTTTCCTTTAAATACATTTTTTCCCAATGAGTTCTGGTTTGGTACAAAAAAAGTTTTAGAAAATATTATATAAAACAAGGCTATAAGATTAATTCTTAAGTATGCCTGGAAAAAAAAAGAAACTTTTTAAACATTTGTGCAAGTAAAAAAAAACAAAAAGTTAGTCAGAGACTGGGCTCAGCAGGTACACACACTGATTAAACTAGGAAGTACTTCTGCATAATATAAACCAGCTTTTTGGATTGAAACAAATACACAGAATATTGATACAGTTTTAAGCCTCAGGGTTTATCACAGCATTCAACAAAATTCCTGGATAGGAAAAAAAAAATGTTTCATGTGTACACTGGGTTTAAAAACCAAGCAATGAAAATGTTGAAACTTTCATTGACTTTTAATTTGTTGGTTTCTGTGTGTGTACAAGCAAATTTGATTTTTGACAATATGTGTTGGACCAAAGGGTCAATCAACAAGAGTAAAAATTCAATCAAATTCAAGATCTTTTCAATAAACAAAATACATATTCTACAGAACACTGTTGTTCTACACTGGCCTACAAAATTGTTATAAACAGTGAATTACTCTGACTCTGAGGTACTAATAATAACTCACAAATAATTCATATTCTAGTTTTTCTACAAAATTCTTGAATAAGTTGTTCTCGTAGGGCAATATCTTAATAATATCCAAGACATTATTGTGAAAATATATATTTCAATGCAGACATTTCAATAAAAAACCATGAACTTTTTTTAGGACCATTCTGTGCATATAGATAGACCTAACTTATTGTAGACATGTTCTCACCATTTGAATTGATTACTTCCAGACATATATGATTTTTATCATACTCTGAATGTAGTTGAAAATTCAAACCTTCCTATAACAATATTTCACAGAATGTTAAAGATCAAACTGCATTAAACTACAAGACTGCATTGGCATCTAACAAAATGATGCTAAGTAAACAAGAAGACCTTAACAAAAATAATCTATATACATGGAATATAGCCATTGCTAAAAAGATTTCATATATTTGGCTTTAAAAATTATTTGGTGGAATTTTTTTTTTGGTCATTCCATTGCTTATGAATGGTCAGATGAACAGTCACTAGAATATGGCCTTGAATGGATTCAGATGAGACTACCTGGACAGTTGATGAGAACTACTGGTTAGTTGCATAGAGTGGAGGTTCAAGGCCTGGTGTCCAGCCTTACCTCTCCTCTGTACGCTGCTGGATGATGCTGGAATGTAGTTCTGAGTATATGTAGCACAGTCAGGGCACAAATCTGAGCCTCTCACATGGTGGCTACTAGGCACAGTGACATGGGAAATAACTGTCAAACGCTGTGTCGTCATCAAGATGTTAGGTTGACACGTAGGATGTTAATACCTAAATGAACTAAATGTAAAGTGAAAGCTCTATTTTAGACCAACTCATGACAATCACGATGGCACATCTGAAGATTGTTCATGACAAATGTTCATATAAATATGTCCAGTCGCAGTATTGCACTCACACAGCACTGAAGATGTTCTGTCTCTTTAAATTCATTTATAAACAATGAGGTTCATTATGCTTTGATTTTATGAACAATGAGGATGTCCAGTTCTTGAACAGAAATTGTTAGTTATGCTTTTCAAATACAAAAACAGTTGAAAGAATATTCCGCACACATTCTTCTTGAAGTAAGGACTCGCATGTCAGAAGAAACATTAGCGCATTAGCATGCAGGCCAGCATTAAGGTAAACTCACAAACTTTGCTAGTCTTCTTTAGAAAAATGTATTAAATTTGCAGTTGTCCAAAGTCAACATTTGGCTGAAGTTTGATAAAGTTAGAGGAGGGGGGGGGGGGGGAGCAACTGTCAGTATATGGTGACGTGATATGTCATCCTAATCAATGAGGGGATGAAATTTTAGTCTGGTCACACATATGTTGCTTTTTTTTTTTTAAAGTCTTTCTCAGGTCAAGGGAGGTGATCCCTTCTGTCGAATGTAAATAATGTCCCCTTATCACCTTAGGTGTCACCTAGAAAGGTTTGATAATGTGTTGGTTGAAGCATTTGTGCCTTGTGTTCCTCCACTCCCTTCAGTCATTTGGTCCTCAAATGACAGAACTTTAAAAGGTGGTCCAGTTCTCAAGATAGCTTCCACAGCATCAACTCGACCAATCTCTTTCAATTTACTAACCAAATGTCGAATGGATGCGTCAGGTTTTCTTCTGGTCCATTCTTGAAGTACCTGTCAGGAAGAAAATAGAGTCATTTTTGAAGGATTAAATTTAGGAACTTTGCCAATGCAAAGGAAACATTGTTTTTTGTTATTTAAAATTACAATTAAGCTGATCAAGAACTAATATTGGTATAAGTAGAAAAATTGCCTCAATGCATTTTTTGCTCTAGAAACCCTGAAGTTCCTGGAGGCAATGTCAAATATTTAAACTAAATATTCAAACTTACTTTTTGTGTCTGACTCACACAAGTTGCTTCACTTTCAGAAGTCTCTAAAGAAGGAATGGCGTCACTGAGTCCTAAGGTCACAGCCAATAAGCACCAGTCTTTGCCCATGGCTTCCGGAGGGTCAAGCAGCAAACTTAACAGCCTCTGGGTGTGGATGGTCAGGTGAGAGATGGGCAAGTCCATTCCAAGAGTTACCGTTTCTAGAATCTCTTCAGAGCCCAGGCAGGCAATGTCAATAAAGTCTTCTTTGATGTTGCCGCTGAGGACCACAGAAGATCTGTTGTCCATCTGCATGCGCAGAAGTTCTGTCGGGGAGTAAGATCGTACAACCTTCCCATGCTGCTTCAGCTGCATTGGACTTAGAGTGTACCTCTCCACACACAGACCTGGACAGACATTCTCCACCACTTGCTCGATAATGTTCACAAAATCTTCCAGGAAGTAGTACAGATTGGCCCTCTCACCTTCTGGCCCCCTAACTTTAATCTCCAGATACTGTTCATTCTTATCCATATCAATAATACCCTCAAGCCTTGCACAGCAGTACTTAGAACCATGATGCCATTGGTACAAGTCTGCATCTTTCAATTCCTTGCCTTTGGCTTCATCATCACTATTCTCTGCCTCATCTTCCTCTTCACCAGACAAAATACTGCGACGTAAACAAACCTGACAGATAAACACAAAGTTTTACAATTTTTCTGAAATTCATTGAAAATCTTTTGAGACAAAAATTTTTTACATCTCCAAAATCCCAAGCTAAATTTTTATACCTAAAATTATTGTGCAGGGTCCTGGTTCTGATATTACAAATCTTTGTGATTATTGTCATCATCACAGTTTTTTACCACCTTGCTTGAATGTTAAAGCTACAAGACAAGGGTGGCCAAGAGCTTTGCTTCTGAACTGAGTCTCAAGTTCAGATCCCTGTTAAAACTGGGATTTTGAATTTTAAGACATAGTGAGTCCAGCCAACTCTAAAGACTGCCTGACATATGATGAGAAAGTAAAAGTAGAAGGTGGTTGTGCATGACACTCTTTTTAACTGTCCCTCATAGAAACAAATGAGATTTACATCAAATTCAAGACATTTGCTTTTACATTTTATTTTTTTGACATAAACATATTTTAAAACGTCCTCAAAATATTTCCCAATAAAAAACTTAGAAATAAATGTTTATTTTTATAAATGGATCTTGCCTTAGAAAAAAAAAAAAGCAACTTTCTCAAATTATACATAACATTAGATAAAAAGTATTACCTGAATCCTCGGAAATAAATATTTCAACTGAGCGCCTGACTGGAAACTGGTATGCAGACGGACACCTCCATAGACTTGGTTGGGGAATCTTTCATCGTCTTTCACCCACAGACCGTCCAAGGCCTCCACAAAGTTCAGACATGGGAACTCATACTCCACTTCTTCATCTACTTCACAAGCTGAGCATAGCTCCAAGGCTTCAAGCACCTGGTCAAAGTATCAATCTTACAATATAGTGCCAACAGAAATGATAACATATTACTAAGATAGTGAAAGTTACATAACACATCTTCAGCCTATGCTAACAACTTAAATACTTCTTGTTATCTTTAAATGTTATTTTCTGACCTGGATCAAGCTAAGGGCATCTGTGTTTGGATACATTAACTGGAACTCATCCAGTGTGAAACATCCTGTGACCCGGGCCTGAGAAATCCTCTCATGAGATAACAGATTTCCCAGGACCTCAGAGCCAAGCCACTGTGGATTGAGAACCACCAAGTCAGTCTGGCTATGCAGGTAAACAATCTGTAAACAATGGAAAGAATTATGTTAATATAGTTTTACTTGCACACAACACAAACAAAACTTATTATATTTTGAAACCTTTTTAACAATGGTACAATGTTTTGTTTTATTTTCTAAATCACAAAGTAAAAGGACTGAACATCTAAATATATAGGTGTGACTGGGAACACTATTGCAGACACCTTGGCCCACCAGGGAGGGCAAATTCCACCAACTGAACAGGCTGTAAGTTTTCACCATCCCCTGGCTGTGATTCAAAAAACTGAAATGGAAAAGTGGTTTGAGTGCTGGGACAAGTCCCAAAAAGCCAATGGAGTCTGGGAGCGCATGAGGCGCCCTGACCGCACTTCCCCGTGGTGGAGGCTGTCCAGGCCTGAGCAAGTTATTATAGCACAGTGCAGGACAGGCCACTGTCCTGTTGGCTCATACTTTTCACGGCTATGGCCAAATTTCGATTCACTGCGGGGAAGAAGAGGAAACCATGCCTCATATTCTGTTTGACTGCCCCAGACTTGCTGATCTCCGTCTCGACAGGTCTGGGAAACCAAAAATTCTCGACCTGTATGGTGACGCCTACGCAAGACAGCAGGGTTTCTGTCCAGGGCTTTTGCAAGAGAGGATTTAAGCCTCTCAAGCCCTCACTCAAATGGAGTTAATGAATGAATGAAACATATATTAATAAAGTGGATAATTTAGAGCCACGAGAAACAAAGAGTGGGATTGCACCAACCTCTCCCATCAGCTGCAGCTGCCTGTCCAGTAACTTGATATCCTCCTCACTGGCCAGGGGATTCACTGACCCCCTGATGTGTTCTGTAAACTGCAACCAACTGAGGACAGGGTAGGAATGGAAAGCTTTTCTCCATTCTGGTAACTGAGCGACCACTGCTGACAGAAGTCCATTGGAACATGGCAGTTTCTGAGGACACATTGTTTTCAAAATAAATTAGATAGTAGCCCACAATCTTCCTGGACATTTAGAAACTATTAAAATCTTTTACACAAGCTTGGTCTGAACAACTAAAATTCAGGTATACCATAGCTGAAAACCAGTGTGCTGTGTTTTTGATGCTGTCATATATCACAAGCTCTGCTCTTAACTTTTAAGTAAAATTATCTCATTATACCCTTATGTTTGTTTCGCCTCTAATTATAATAACTATAAATGCTTGTTAAGATCATTACAACAATTAATCAGTACAAACAAACAATTAATTAGTTTTCATTATTCTAATATTTAAATTATATTTAGCAGTAGTTTGCAGCAATTAACATTTCTAACTAGATTGAGGTCAGAGATTGACAACATTGAGACATCTGAGTCATCCTGCTAAGATAATTCTCATGGCTATTTTAGGGAGGTTCTTTATAAGAAAAAACTGGTCTGGTCAGGTTAAAGAAATGGAGTGAATGACTTGTTCAAGTGAGTGATGTCTTTATAGTAAAGAATAGAGAGCATAGGTTGGAGCCTTGGTCACTGCACTCCTTAATATTGAAGAGCTACAGTAAGGGAATGTAATAATGTTAATGGTTACTTAATAGGGAAGGTTTGATGGCTGACCGATAAAGCGCTTGGATTTCGAACCAGGGTGTAGGGTTCAAAACCAGATGAAGACTGGAATTTTTTTATTTCGGGATCTCTGGGCACCTCTGAGTTCACCCAGCTCTAATGGGTACCTGACATTAGTTGGAGAAAATAAAAGCAGTAGGTTGATGTGCTGGCCACATGACACCTTTGTTAACAGAAACAGATGACCTTCACCTCATCTATAGATCAAAAGGTCTGAAAGGAAAACACTTAATTTTACTGATAACATGTTAGGAATATCTACAAAGTGAAGTAAGTCTGTAAAGTTACCTGTGAAATTTCTTCCTTTGTCTTGATCAGCTGCTGCTTAAAGGACCTCATGTCGTTAGAAGATGGAGATGTTGCATCCAAGACAAAGATCTGTGGGCAGATGTCAAGGTCATACTGAAACATGGTGGTGACCTTGTCTAGGATGTACTTGGCTTCCTCATTCACCAAATTGCCCTGAGAGTTTTTGTGACAAGGGCTGACAGATTTGTCCGAGTGGGTGGCAACAAGAATGACCTGAGCTGTGTTCTGCAACTTCCCACAGTGGTCTGAAAGATTCAAGTTATCAAATTATACAGACAAAATAAAAAACAAACAAAAAATAATCATTTGTAACTGCTGATGCTGTCTTTTCATCTGGGAAATATTCAAGTTCTCCAATCATCACCTCATAAAGGACAATAAAGTTATCCATGTTGAATGCTTGAGGGAGAATGCAAGAACAATAAAAAAAAACATTTTTCAACAATTTTTATTTTTATTCAATTAGACCAATTAGGCTTTTTATTTTTGTTATCGCATGATCTAATGAGTTATTTAACTAGACCATAGGCTTTTTTTAAAAAAAAACACATGATCAAATAAGTTATTCAACTAGAACATAGGCTTGTTTTAAAAATAACACATGATCAAATAAGTTATTCAACTAGAACATAGGCTTG
>JADKLZ010071756.1:0-11000 GCA_021533235.1 Biomphalaria straminea
AGCAAGCTCAGTGTGCTATGGTCCAATCTGTTTTGTGGACCAGTGGGGGGAGGGGGTATCTGGTAGCAGGTTTCCGTGCTACCTTTAAGCACTCAGCAAACACAATCTCGAGTCGGGATTCGAACTCAAGCCTCCTTGATAGGTAGACAAAGTCGTAGCCAAACGATTTTTCCCTCTCAACAACCCATCCTAAATTGAACGCTCACAATGAATAAATGAAAGGAATAATCCAGTACCGAGCATGCACCTATTTATATCCGGATCTGCATTAAACTCGTAATAGGTAACAATTTGATATTGATGCTTAGCCTCTTTGATTCTTCCAGGTGCTCTCTGACCAGACTTCCATCTTCCCTCTCTCAAGCCGACGGACTCCGGACAGTGTTTGTGGACGGTAACCCAATCCCATGCAATTGTGACCTCAGCTGGATTCTTACCTGGCAGAGACAGTCCGGCATTATTCCCACCATTGTGGGTCGTTGTGCAGACCACCCAACCATGACTATAGGTACCTACGTGTCCACCAGACTGCAGCATGACTGTGGGTCAGTCTCAGTCGTAGGTTAAAAACAGACGTCGTAGGAGACAGAACGTCAAGATGAAAACAAGACAAAACATTTGAATCTTCCTAGCATACCTCGTGAGGGTCCAGTGTGACCGATATATTGTTGTGTATATAGTTGGTGAATCTTTAACGTGACTTGAGTGTAATAAAGCCATTCCGTCTATTTGTTTCTTCTCTTCATTCCTTGTCGACATGCATACACAGAATATACACGTATATAAAGCTTTTGTTTGTGTGTAAGGAATCAACACGGTGAACGCCGTGCCAAGCAGTTAACTATAAAGGAACACATTATTGAAACTTATAGACACAGATGTTAATTTAAAAAAGTAGATAATTACGTCCTTCGCATTTCATGTGTCAATCTAGTTAACTATATTAAGCAGTGACATAAATTCTCTAATGCACTAGGGAAGAAGTTTCAAAAAAAGGAGCACTTGTATAGGACGTTGTCCTAGCGTATGAAATAAGATATGTGCCTTTTCTTTGTTGTTCGAAATATTTTATTTTTCTATTTATTAATTATGGTTTAGTGTTTTTTAAGTATTATTACTTTTTTATTTTATTTTTTATTCTTCTGTCCTGAAGTGTCCCTAAGTTAAGTGATTTTACTAATGGTGTTACTGTAATCAAATGTGAATATATATTTATAGCTCTCACTGCTCTATTTTGCGTTTGTTCTAATCTCTTTATTTTCTAGAGTTGAAGGGTACAAAGGATGCATATTCTAATATTGGTTAAATGGCATTTTTAATTTTATGATCTTGATGTTTGATTTGTTAAAATTTCTTTCAATACACTGTAATGCTTTGATTTTTCAATATTTTTATTAATGTGGGGGTTCCATAACTTTTCATTTATTATTAGACTACACCTACAGATTATAGTCATCAGGAATTAGAGGAGGAGTTTTTATTTGCCTTGGTCTTTATGTTGATCTTAAGGTGGATTCCCATTTCTGGAAATTCATCTAATTCTTTTCAGAATTTTTCTTTGTTTCTTGTGTTGTTATGATAATTATGATGGAAAGAGGACATCAGTCATTTTATTATTAAAACTTCAACACTAACAGATTGCTAAGAAGAAATTGTTTGGCTACTTGCAAGACCAGAAGTCACTGGAGACTTTCATACATGATGGTCATAAACTATTTTTAAAAAAACTTGTGTATCCTGTGTACAAAATAAACTTTTGATAATCTATGCTGCTGTTGTTGCTGCTGCTGCTGTTTTTTTTTTGTTTTTTTTTCTAAAGGTATAAGATAATGTATTTATTTTTCAAATTTTTTAAAAACCAGATCCAATGTTCTAAGTTCTTCCATTTGTAGCCCAAACTAATTTGAATATGAAGTAAACATTAGACTTTGACTGTAGGAGATAAAACTTTGTTCAACACAAGTAGGCAACAGGCCAGTAGTAAGTGGAGGAGATCAGCAGCTTCAGGATTATGTTCAACTAATAACTCAATTCTTTTTTTTTGTTGAATAGGAAACAGTGAAGTTCAATTTAGAATCCATGACAATGTTTAGTTTAGCGTGACAATCTTGAGTAGAGATCTACAAGGTAATAAAAGAAGTTCATTGGGAAACAGTATTTGAAGGTTTCAGACTGACACAAACCTTTACTTGAAGAGGTCAACATCAGTGAGTCATGTTCTTTTATGAGTCATGTTCTTCTTGTAAAACTGCAAAGTCTCTTTCAGCCCATACTTTAAAAATTAAGCTTGAAATTTTGATTGGGAGGGGTGGGAGACATTCCAAATAGAGACTGACCTACTTTGAAATCAACTGACCAAATAAACAATGTTAACAATACTCTACTAAAACTTTAAGCTACAAGCAGAAGAAATTAGCTACTGATTTTTTTTTAAAGTTCACCACAATTTTATAGTATTATTTTAAAAAATTCTTAGCTTATCAGCACATTGATCCATCTGTACAGAAGATACACCAGAAAAAACAGATTTATAAACATGGACTTCCATTTGGACATTCCCATGAACTTAAATTTCATTTATTTCTTGGTGATAGATATCTTGAGTTCATTTAAAACAACAACCAAAACAAAAATAGATTGGAACCATCGAAATGATTGATATGTGAGGAAGTGTACACAGTTCATCCAGGCTGGTGAGAGAGAGAATTCTTGTTCCCTTTTGCTGGTCTTAGGGTACCAAGTGCACAACTCTGAGGGTTGTAGGTGTCATTGTAACAATCTGATTAATTCAAGTAATGGCGATGGAATACAAATGTTAGAAGAAATAACAGAAGGAACAAGGTGCATTTTGTCTTAACTCACTCTATTGTTATCAATAAATTATAGAGTTAAAATAGCTTCATAAAATATCATGACTAAAAATTGTTTTTTTTTTTACTTCTTCATGATGTAAAGACCAGTCTCTATAAATAACAAATATGTACTACAAGGCCATTTGTATATTTTAAAAAATCTTGAACTTTGACAAATTTGTGCATTTGTTGCATGTGGCAATGAAGAATTATGTTATGTTTAACTAATGTCAAAATGAAATGACATAAGGCCAGATGTTAGACAGTGAGACGGCACTTATGTGACATCAAGCAATGATTGACAGATTACTTGTTGTCAAGACTGGTGTTAATAATGTGTCAAGATGAACTAGTTCCAATGAGAATTTCAAAAAATATATATATATTTGTAAAATTATATACATAAAATAATAAAAACTGGAGGTAAAAGACAAATCTCAGTTACAGCCACTCTTCCTTTGATCAACTGACTGACAATTCTTCAACCTCACACCAAACAATGTCCTCTCGCAAAACTTAAAAAAAAAAAAAAATTAAAAAATGTACACAAAAGCAAGCATTGAGCTGGGTTGCCGGGGTTTTTCTTTTTTTTTTTTTGGGATGATGGAACAAGATATATAACCCCAGCATAAGGATGTCCCAAAAAACAATCTTAGCAAAAATATTGCAAATTTTGACAACAGCAGCAGCAAATTATAATTGTTACAGGCACAATGAAAGTGTAGCAAAGGTTCTCAAACTATTCAGTTCTAATGGTTACACCACAATGGACCCAGTCATAAACAAGCATTGAGACATGTGCTTCACTATCTTTTCTATACAACTTATGACCTGATTCAAATCAACCCAGCTTATCACATGAACATTTTTATCTGTGTTTTATCAGTTTTTCATTTGACAGTTCCTTTTAGTGAATGAGGTCCATTAACTTCTCCCTGGATATACATTTCTGAAGAAAAAGGAGATATATAGAAAATGGCTTATAGGACTGGACAGTGGACAGAAGCCTAACCAAATTAGTGAATAGAGTCAGATGGGCTGACAGTCATCCCCAGATCAAACCAGCCAATGACCAAACCTTTGTCCAGTAAGTGAGATCTTAACACATACACTGTTCATTAAAATCATCATACAAAATAAATAACAGAATAATCCCAAAGACTATAAGTTACAATCCTTTATAGCTTTGACTTTTTGGCCAACAGTCAGATAGAGAGAAGACACTATGAAAACTTTCAACTTCAACTATGCACATCTGACACACAGATAGTTTATGAGACATTGAGTTACTGACTTCTTTGAAAGCCTGTAAAATTATCAAACATACAATTCTTGTCTAGAATCTAGAAAGTAGATTATCCTAACCTTTCTTGTTGGTCAAGAGCAAACATTTCAATGTGAATTCAATTTTCTTTTAGTATTTTTTTCCTTTAAATACATTTTTTCCCAATGAGTTCTGGTTTGGTACAAAAAAAGTTTTAGAAAATATTATATAAAACAAGGCTATAAGATTAATTCTTAAGTATGCCTGGAAAAAAAAAGAAACTTTTTAAACATTTGTGCAAGTAAAAAAAAACAAAAAGTTAGTCAGAGACTGGGCTCAGCAGGTACACACACTGATTAAACTAGGAAGTACTTCTGCATAATATAAACCAGCTTTTTGGATTGAAACAAATACACAGAATATTGATACAGTTTTAAGCCTCAGGGTTTATCACAGCATTCAACAAAATTCCTGGATAGGAAAAAAAAAATGTTTCATGTGTACACTGGGTTTAAAAACCAAGCAATGAAAATGTTGAAACTTTCATTGACTTTTAATTTGTTGGTTTCTGTGTGTGTACAAGCAAATTTGATTTTTGACAATATGTGTTGGACCAAAGGGTCAATCAACAAGAGTAAAAATTCAATCAAATTCAAGATCTTTTCAATAAACAAAATACATATTCTACAGAACACTGTTGTTCTACACTGGCCTACAAAATTGTTATAAACAGTGAATTACTCTGACTCTGAGGTACTAATAATAACTCACAAATAATTCATATTCTAGTTTTTCTACAAAATTCTTGAATAAGTTGTTCTCGTAGGGCAATATCTTAATAATATCCAAGACATTATTGTGAAAATATATATTTCAATGCAGACATTTCAATAAAAAACCATGAACTTTTTTTAGGACCATTCTGTGCATATAGATAGACCTAACTTATTGTAGACATGTTCTCACCATTTGAATTGATTACTTCCAGACATATATGATTTTTATCATACTCTGAATGTAGTTGAAAATTCAAACCTTCCTATAACAATATTTCACAGAATGTTAAAGATCAAACTGCATTAAACTACAAGACTGCATTGGCATCTAACAAAATGATGCTAAGTAAACAAGAAGACCTTAACAAAAATAATCTATATACATGGAATATAGCCATTGCTAAAAAGATTTCATATATTTGGCTTTAAAAATTATTTGGTGGAATTTTTTTTTTGGTCATTCCATTGCTTATGAATGGTCAGATGAACAGTCACTAGAATATGGCCTTGAATGGATTCAGATGAGACTACCTGGACAGTTGATGAGAACTACTGGTTAGTTGCATAGAGTGGAGGTTCAAGGCCTGGTGTCCAGCCTTACCTCTCCTCTGTACGCTGCTGGATGATGCTGGAATGTAGTTCTGAGTATATGTAGCACAGTCAGGGCACAAATCTGAGCCTCTCACATGGTGGCTACTAGGCACAGTGACATGGGAAATAACTGTCAAACGCTGTGTCGTCATCAAGATGTTAGGTTGACACGTAGGATGTTAATACCTAAATGAACTAAATGTAAAGTGAAAGCTCTATTTTAGACCAACTCATGACAATCACGATGGCACATCTGAAGATTGTTCATGACAAATGTTCATATAAATATGTCCAGTCGCAGTATTGCACTCACACAGCACTGAAGATGTTCTGTCTCTTTAAATTCATTTATAAACAATGAGGTTCATTATGCTTTGATTTTATGAACAATGAGGATGTCCAGTTCTTGAACAGAAATTGTTAGTTATGCTTTTCAAATACAAAAACAGTTGAAAGAATATTCCGCACACATTCTTCTTGAAGTAAGGACTCGCATGTCAGAAGAAACATTAGCGCATTAGCATGCAGGCCAGCATTAAGGTAAACTCACAAACTTTGCTAGTCTTCTTTAGAAAAATGTATTAAATTTGCAGTTGTCCAAAGTCAACATTTGGCTGAAGTTTGATAAAGTTAGAGGAGGGGGGGGGGCTGAGCAACTGTCAGTATATGGTGACGTGATATGTCATCCTAATCAATGAGGGGATGAAATTTTAGTCTGGTCACACATATGTTGCTTTTTTTTTTTTAAAGTCTTTCTCAGGTCAAGGGAGGTGATCCCTTCTGTCAAATGTAAATAATGTCCCCTTATCACCTTAGGTGTCACCTAGAAAGGTTTGATAATGTGTTGGTTGAAGCATTTGTGCCTTGTGTTCCTCCACTCCCTTCAGTCATTTGGTCCTCAAATGACAGAACTTTAAAAGGTGGTCCAGTTCTCAAGATAGCTTCCACAGCATCAACTCGACCAATCTCTTTTAATTTACTAACCAAATGTCGAATGGATGCGTCAGGTTTTCTTCTGGTCCATTCTTGAAGTACCTGTCAGGAAGAAAATAGAGTCATTTTTGAAGGATTAAATTTAGGAACTTTGCCAATGCAAAGGAAACATTGGTTTTTGTTATTTAAAATTACAATTAAGCTGATCAAGAACTAATATTAGTATAAGTAAAAGAAATGAAAAAAAAATTGCCTCAATGCATTTTTTGCTCTAGAAACCCTGAAGTTCCTGGAGGCAATGTCAAATATTTAAACTAAATATTCAAACTTACTTTTTGTGTCTGACTCACACAAGTTGCTTCACTTTCAGAAGTCTCTAAAGAAGGAATGGCGTCACTGAGTCCTAAGGTCACAGCCAATAAGCACCAGTCTTTGCCCATGGCTTCCGGAGGGTCAAGCAGCAAACTTAACAGCCTCTGGGTGTGGATGGTCAGGTGAGAGATGGGCAAGTCCATTCCAAGAGTTACCGTTTCTAGAATCTCTTCAGAGCCCAGGCAGGCAATGTCAATAAAGTCTTCTTTGATGTTGCCGCTGAGGACCACAGAAGATCTGTTGTCCATCTGCATGCGCAGAAGTTCTGTCGGGGAGTAAGATCGTACAACCTTCCCATGCTGCTTCAGCTGCATTGGACTCAGAGTGTACCTCTCCACACACAGACCTGGACAGACATTCTCCACCACTTGCTCGATAATGTTCACAAAATCTTCCAGGAAGTAGTACAGATTGGCCCTCTCACCTTCTGGCCCCCTAACTTTAATCTCCAGATACTGTTCATTCTTATCCATATCAATAATACCCTCAAGCCTTGCACAGCAGTACTTAGAACCATGATGCCATTGGTACAAGTCTGCATCTTTCAATTCCTTGCCTTTGGCTTCATCATCACTATTCTCTGCCTCATCTTCCTCTTCACCAGACAAAATACTGCGACGTAAACAAACCTGACAGATAAACACAAAGTTTTACAATTTTTCTGAAATTCATTGAAAATCTTTTGAGACAAAAATTTTGTACATCTCCAAAATCCCAAGCTAACTTTTTATACCTAAAATTATTGTGCAGGGTCTGGGTTCTGATATTACAAATCTTTGTGATTATTGTCATCATCACAGTTTTTTACCACCTTGCTTGAATGTTAAAGCTACAAGACAAGGGTGGCCAAGAGCTTTGCTTCTGAACTGAGTCTCAAGTTCAGATCCCTGTTAAAACTGGGATTTTGAATTTTAAGACATAGTGAGTCCAGCCAACTCTAATGAGAGCCTGACATATGTTGAGGAAGTAAAAGTAGAAGGTGGTTGTGCATGACACTCTTTTTAACTGTCCCTCATAGAAACAAATGAGATTTACATCAAATTCAAGACATTTGCCTTTACATTTTATTTTTTTGACATATACATATTTTAAAATGTCCTTAAAATATTTCCTAATAAAAAACTTAGAAATAAATGTTTATTTTTATAAATGGATCTTGCCTTAGAAAAAAAAAAAAAAGAAACTTTCTCAAATTATACATAACATTAGATAAAAAGTATTACCTGAATCCTCGGAAATAAATATTTCAACTGAGCGCCTGACTGGAAACTGGTATGCAGACGGACACCTCCATAGACTTGGTTGGGGAATCTTTCATCGTCTTTCACCCACAGACCGTCCAAGGCCTCCACAAAGTTCAGACATGGGAACTCGTACTCCACTTCTTCATCTACTTCACAAGCTGAGCATAGCTCCAAGGCTTCAAGCACCTGGTCAAAGTATCAATCTTACAATATAGTGCCAACAGAAATGATAACATATTACTAAGATAGTGAAAGTTACATAACACATCTTCAGCCTATGCTAACAACTTAAATACTTCTTGTTATCTTTAAATGTTATTTTCTGACCTGGATCAAGCTAAGGGCATCTGTGTTTGGATACATTAACTGGAACTCATCCAGTGTGAAACATCCTGTGACCCGGGCCTGAGAAATCCTCTCATGAGATAACAGATTTCCCAGGACCTCAGAGCCAAGCCACTGTGGATTGAGAACCACCAAGTCAGTCTGGCTATGCAGGTAAACAATCTGTAAACAATGGAAAGAATTATGTTAATATAGTTTTACTTGCACACAACACAAACAAAACTTATTATATTTTGAAACCTTTTTAACAATGGTACAATGTTTTGTTTTATTTTCTAAATCACAAAGTAAAAGGACTGAACATCTAAACATATAGGTGTGACTGGGAACACTATTGCAGACTCCTTGGCCCACCAGGGAGGGCAAATTCCACCAACTGAACAGGCTGTAAGTTTTCACCATGCCCTGGCTGTGATTCAAAAAACTGAAATGGAAAAGTGGTTTGAGTGCTGGGACAAGTCCCAAAAAGCCAATGGAGTCTGGGAGCGCATGAGGCGCCCTGACCGCACTTCCCTGTGGTGGAGGCTGTCCAGGCCTGAGCAAGTTATTATAGCACAGTGCAGGACAGGCCACTGTCCTGTTGGCTCATACTTTTCACGGCTATGGCCAAATTTCGATTCACTGCAGGGAAGAAGAGGAAACCATGCCTCATATTCTGTTTGACTGCCCCAGACTTGCTGATCTCCGTCTCGACAGGTCTGGGAAACCAAAAATTCTCGACCTGTATGGTGACGCCTACGCAAGACAGCAGGGTTTCTGTCCAGGGCTTTTGCAAGAGAGGATTTAAGCCTCTCAAGCCCTCACTCAAATGGAGTTAATGAATGAATGAAACATATATTAATAAAGTGGATAATTTAGAGCCACGAGAAACAAAGAGTGGGATTGCACCAACCTCTCCCATCAGCTGCAGCTGCCTGTCCAGTAACTTGATATCCTCCTCACTGGCCAGGGGATTCACTGACCCCCTGATGTGTTCTGTAAACTGCAACCAACTGAGGACAGGGTAGGAATGGAAAGCTTTTCTCCATTCTGGTAACTGAGCGACCACTGCTGACAGAAGTCCATTGGAACATGGCAGTTTCTGAGGACACATTGTTTTCAAAATAAATTAGATAGTAGCCCACAATCTTCCTGGACATTTAGAAACTATTAAAATCTTTTACACAAGCTTGGTCTGAACAACTAGAATTCATGTATACCATAGCTGAAAACCAGTGTGCTGTGTTTTTGATGCTGTCATATAACACAAGCTCTGCTCTTAACTTTTAAGTAAAATTATCTCATTATACCCTTATGTTTGTTTCGCCTCTAATTATAATAACTATAAATGCTTTTTAAGATCATTACAACAATTAATCAGTACAAACAAACAATTAATTAGTTTTCATTATTCTAATATTTAAATTATATTTAGCAGTAGTTTGCAGCAATTAACATTTCTAACTAGATTGAGGTCAGAGATTGACAACATTGAGACATCTGAGTCATCCTGCTAAGATAATTCTCATGGCTATTTTAGGGAGGTTCTTTATAAGAAAAAACTGGTCTGGTCAGGTTAAAGAAATGGAGTGAATGACTTGTTCAAGTGAGTGATGTCTTTATAGTAAAGAATAGAGAGCATAGGTAGGAGCCTTGGTCACTGCACTCCTTAATATTGAAGAGCTACAGTAAGGGAATGTAATAATGTTAATGGTTACTTAATAGGGAAGGTTTGATGGCTGACCGGTAAAGCGCTTGGATTTCGAACCAGGGTGTAGGGTTCAAAACCAGATGAAGACTGGAATTTTTTTATTTCGGGATCTCTGGGCACCTCTGAGTTCACCCAGCTCTAATGGGTACCTGACATTAGTTGGAGAAAATAAAAGCAGTAGGTTGATGTGCTGGCCACATGACACCTTTGTTAAAAGAAACAGATGAACTTCACCTCATCTATAGATCAAAAGGTCTGAAAGGAAAACACTTAATTTTACTGATAACATGTTAGGAATATCTACAAAGTGAAGTAAGTCTGTAAAGTCACCTGTGAAATTTCTTCCTTTGTCTTGATCAGCTGCTGCTTAAAGGACCTCATGTCGTTAGAAGATGGAGATGTTGCGTCCAAGACAAAGATCTGTGGGCAGATGTCAAGGTCATACTGAAACATGGTGGTGACCTTGTCTAGGATGTACTTGGCTTCATCATTCACCAAATTGCCATGAGAGTTTTTGTGACAAGGGCTGACAGATTTGTCCGAGTGGGTGGCAACAAGAATGACCTGAGCTGTGTTCTGCAACTTCCCACAGTGGTCTGAAAGATTCAAGTTATCAAATTATACAGACAAAATAAAAAACAAAAAAAAAATAATCATTTGTAACTGCTGATGCTGTCTTTTCATCTAGGAAATATTTAAGTTCTCCAATCATCACCTCATAAAGAACAATAAAGTTATCCATGTTGAATGCTTGAGAATGCAAGAACAATAAAAAAAAAACATTTTTCAAAAATTTTTATTTTTATTCAATTAGACCAATTAGGTTTTTTTTTTTTGTTATTGCATGATCAAATAAGTTATTCAACTAGAACATAGGCTTGTTTTAAAAATAACACATGATCAAATAAGTTATTCAACTAGAACATAGGCTTG
>JADKLZ010071765.1:0-11651 GCA_021533235.1 Biomphalaria straminea
ATAGACTACACATGTAGATCTCATGTCTATAATCTATAAGATAAGAAGTCTATAAGATTCTGTTCAGAACTCTGCTCAATGATGGCCGTAGAGTTAGTCTAGGAACGTCTTGCCACGTAAGACTAGCTGTCTACTTTATAAGACAGCTGTTTCAAGCCAGAGGCGTAGGTGGCTGCCCACATGATGTAAAACGTTTTTATAAACTTTCTATTAAATGGTATTTGAATTTTTTGGTGATGTGGCAGATCGGCAGCAGAACCGCCCTATTACAGGCAACAAGAATGTTCCTATGACTGTTAATGGTCTTGAAGGTATCTATGAGGTCAGTTGTTATTATCCCCTCGGTTGATATAACAATGGGGTATATTGTTGTTTTAGATAACTTCCATAGACGCCTAATCTCCAACTCAGTTTTTCTTAAATTAAATATTAGTTATTAGTTTTTTTTTTCCATACGATGGTGTACATGTAGGCCAGATGTGGGCAACCTTTTCCTATCGAGATCTGCATTACATAAATTTTGGTAATGGGGGGGGGGGGCACATATATATAAAATACACACACACATATATATATATATATATATGTTTGTATAGTTCATATGTGGGAAGCGTAGTCGAGAGGCTAATTGCGCTTAAACTTAATGTATGAGGCTCGACACCCGATTTGGGCAGAGTTGTGTTTACTGCGCACATCAAGGTTGACAGATCTTATGCAGTGCTCTATGTCAGGGGTCGGCAGCCCGCGGCTCGCGAGCCACATGCGGCTCTTTGGGTGTGAAGCTGAGGCTCTTTAGTTCTAGACGCAAATATTATTAATTTTATCGAAAAATTTTTTAAAATAGTTCTGAATAGTTTAAAAAGGGTTAAGCACAGATTATATCTCTCAGCCACTTGTACTCGCATTTCACCACACTCCTCCCCCATTACTCGCGTCAGAGGATCTCGAATGACGCCGTCGTCGAATGTTTCTATGTAGGTTTCAATACGCTTTCGACGAAAGACGAATTGGCGTCTTCACCACGTGCTTTGGCTGTGATTAGAGTTTGTTGTTTCAAGTAAATGAGCTAGAAGTGATTATCTTATCAAACATAGAAACAATCTCTAAGTAAAGCTAATCGGTCAAGCCCTAACCAAGTAGCTGAGAGATAGAATATGTGCCTAATCCTCTTTAAACTATTCAGAACTACATAAAAAAAATGTTTCAATAAAATTAATAATAATTGCGTGTACAACTAAAGAGCTTCACACGCAAGGAGCCGCGTGCGGCTCGCGAGCCGCGGGTTGCCGACCCCTGCCTTAGATAGCAAATACTCTTTCTCTCTGTACAAATATAAACGTGAAATTAAAATGAAATTTATAACATTATTAATTGTCTTAAATTAGGTTGGATTTGTAATGCATACAAATTAGGTTTTTCTTTATAAAAAACTGCATGCATATATGATTTTTAAAAATTAGATTTTGAGCTTTTTTTAAAAAAAAGTAGCCGTTGCATCAGAACTTTGAATGATCTATATTATCGTGATGTCAGATTTTCATTTTCTCTTCCACTTTCTGAGCACTAAACGGGACGGACGGATAGACTGACAGACAGACAGACAGACGGACAGACAGGCCACACAAAACTAATAGCGTCTTTTCCCCTTTCGGGGGCCGCTAAAAAACCTGTCTCAGCCAAAACTCGGGCTTCATCAGTTGTTAACCCTGCAAAGCTAACCCAAAACTTTTAACACGGTTCTTCAAAGCAAAGTAACCTGAGTTTGAATATTTCATTGAATGTTACGAAACATTGCAAATAGGATTCATCTACGTTTACTTTCAGCATTTCAGAATGACATCTAGAGACAACATTTCTTTGGTCTCTTTATCGTAAGAGATAAGAATCAGACATTTCAATTGTATATAGATATTTAAAATTAAGTTATTTTTAATATATTTGAATTTTTATAGGCCTATGTATAATCTGTGGGCACACCTGATTTCTGTAGGTGTCCGCGGGCCGCATAAGTCCGCGTGTGGCCCGCGGACCTTAACTTGTCCACCCCTGATATAGGCCTATTGACGAGCTTTCAAAGCTTTAGATGTCAGCTGAAGATTTATGTTTTATTATATGGTGAATTAGTGGAGTCGATAAAAGCCTGTATTAAGATAATAAAAGACGTTTAGCTATAATTTATTTATGATCTACAGTGGTAGTGGTTCTGAAATTTTGATTTGATATTAAAATCGTTATCGTAATAAATATCTTATTTGTATGTTGTATTTTCAATTTCGACATTGAACTTTGGACATTACTCATTGAATATTGGACATTGCTAAAACATAATGTCTACTTCTGTTAATAGAATGGATAACTAACTGAGCAGGATCCTAGCAATGGAATTGAGACGTTTTAGAAAGCTTGTAGCTTTAACATTTAATGACTACATTATCAGCGAGGAGATTAGAGACAGGCTTACTGCAGTGATTGGACCTCACGACGGCCTAACTAATGAAAAAAAAGGAAATTAAAACTCTTTGGCCGTATTACAAGGTCTTCGATGCTGGCAGGAGACCTTCCTTCAGGGAACAGTACCAGGAGAAAGAAGAAGAGAAAGCTATACGAAGACAACATAAATGAATATAAGGGCCTGTCACTGAAAAGGGTTTTATCAAAGCCAAAAAAGAAAAAAAGAACGGAATTAGGAAGAACGGTAAACGGATCTTTTGTGGTGTCCCAACGGTCCAACAGATTGCGGGATGGGAGGCGGTCGCTATCTACATGAATATTATTATTTGAATATTGTAAGTACCCCTCTCTGACCTTGAGATCTAACGGGCAGATGATGTCATGCGGCCACCACTACAACCAACTGCCTTAACTTTTCCCCAACAAATGTCATGTGCCCATTAGAGTTGGGTGGACTCAAGGGCACCCTAAAGTTCAAAATCCCAGTCGCCATTTGGATTTGAACCCTGCACCCCTCAGTTCAGAAACCATTCAGCCAGCACACCAACCATGAGTATTTTATTTCGTACTAAACGGAAGACACATAATAAAAACATTTTGTAGTTATATGCACAAGACTCTGTAATATTTCAGCTTGATACTACATTAGTTGTGGTTGTTAAAAAGGTGTACACACTTTTTAACCAGACAGACAGACAAAGTAAGTCGCTATAAACTTTCAAAAAAAAGGAAGGGATGTTTTGGCCATAAAAAAATATAACACATGGGATTAAATCAACGGGCAGTGTTTACACAGACTGATTATAAAGGACCGTAATGATGATTATTTTATTTATAATGTCAATAAATCCAAATTTAGAAATTAACTCATACAGTAATATTAATCGATCTATACAAATTTACATATATTAAATGTTATTGTGTATTACATTGATTTGTGTAACAAAACACAAGATAAAATTCAATACAATTTTTAGTTTATTTTTATTGTCTTAAATGTGGTTGAGGATCGTCGCAATTAATAGAATTTCTCGCATACATAATATGTAGCATCAATGCAGTCGTTGTCGTCCAGTTTGTTGTCCTTCGACCAAAATTGAACACAACCTTGTGTACTAGTGCTTGGGTTGTCTAGAAATATAAAGGAATCGTGGAATGAGATTGCACATCAAATGATCTTTGTTTAATTTTTATATTGCCAAGCGAACGTAATCAAGAAAAACGTGTTACACCGTTTGCCAGTTAGCGGCCATGTTACCTTCTACCTCTAGCGGCCATGTTACCTTCTACCTCTAACGGCCATGTTACCTTCATCTCTAGCGACCATGTTACCTTTTACCTCTAGCGGCCATGTTACCTTTAACCTCGAGCGGCCATGTTACATTCTACCTCTAGCGGCCATGTTACCTTCAACCTTGAGCGGCCATGTTACCTTCAACCTTGAGCGGCCATGTTACCTTCTACCTCAAGCTTCCATGCTACCTTCTATCTCTAGCGGCCATGCTACCTTCTACCTCAAGCTTCCATGTTACCTTCTACCTCTAGCGGCCATGTTATCTTTTACCTCTAGCGGCCATGTTACTTTCATATCTAGCGGCCATGTTACCTTTTACCTCTAGCAGCTATGTTACCTTCTACCTCTGGCGGCGATGTTACCATCTACCTCTAGTGGCCATATTACATTCCATCTCTAGCGACCTTGTTACCTTCTACCTCGAGAGGCCATGTCACCTGTACCTCTAATGGCCATGTCACCTTCCACCTCTAGCGGCCATGTTACATTCACCTTTAGCGGCCATGTTACCTTCTACCTCTAGTGGCCATGTCACCTTCTACCACGAGCGGCCAGGGTACAGGAAATCTCTAGCCTACACTGTAAGGCGTCGCCCTGTGTTTGTTATCTATTTATTATTGCAAAACAAAATACTTCTTTATAAACCGATTAAGGATTACCGCTGACTTTATGTTAATATAGACCTACGTTAACAGTCAACAAAAAGTAATGAACTACCATATCGTCCAATCGGAAAAAAAAAACATTGAACTCTTTCTCTTCGAACTGATATACCAACGTTGATTTCACCAGATCGTGGTAAATAATTCAGGAGAGAAAGAGTTAATTATCTCGAACGAAAACAACATTTATTTAAATCAAATAAGAACATAAAACTAAAATGTTATTTAACCTTGCTTAGGCCAATAATAGAAATATGCCTCCTCTGTTTGGGACCCCTCAACTCAAGAAAACATTAAGAAACTGGAACAGATACAAAATAGAGCAGTGAGATTCATAACAAACGAATATTTATAATATTACATTTTACTAGAGTAACACCATTAGTAAAAATTACTCAAAATAAAAGTAGCAATAATACATAAAACCCTGAACCACAATCTTCAAATACAAAAATAATATTCAATAAAATACTAAGATGGAAATAGAGATAAAGGCTAACTTCTCGTCCCTTATACTAGGACAAATTTGTACAAATGCTCTTTTTTTCCCTAGTGCTATTAGAGCATGGAATGGGTTGCCTGAGTCAGCCAGTAAAATCACTGACTTAACAAAATGTTATTGGTTATCATGCATTACTTTTTTGAAGTAACGTCTGTATCATATAAGAAAAGGAAAGAATTCACCATACCAACACAAAGTAGAATATTTTTGTTAGAACTTAAAAATAAAAGAAAATATCTAGGCCAATGCCCATTTGCAAATTACAGGGTGGGGGCGGTAAAGGTGATCGCCTCTCCCCCCGATCGGTTGACACTCCCCGAAGTGGGGGGCGGACAAATTTTAGTAAAGAAATCATACACTTTGTATTAGAATGTATTGACTTGACTGACTTAATCCTGTGTACTCCCAGGGGAGCATAGGGCCGCAACCACACCTCTCCACCGAACTCGGTTCTGAGCAGCATTCTTCATCTGCTCCCATGTCATTCCAATACCCTCAGCTTCACTGATGACTGACCTCTTCCAGGTTTGCTTGGGTCTGCCTACTGTATTAGTTATGTTAAAATCTAGACTAATTATTTATATTTCGACCTGTTTTTAGATTATTTCACCCACCAACCCCCTTTCTAGTACGTTGGCCAATTCGGAAGGGTGGAGAGGGGGCGATGGCATCCATCCCGCCCCCCCCCCACTAAAAACTTTCTAGTGGGGAGCGGTTCAATTTGATTGTACCAATCACAACTTGTTAAAAGAATCAATGAAAAATAATAATAATAATATAATAATAATAATAATAATAATCTTTATTGTCCGTAAGGAAATTTGTCTTACAATTTGTGCATTATACAAAACAAAACATTATTTAAAGAAAAATGTACATTCACACCAGACTCACTCACAATTAACATATGAAAAGTTTACATTAGATTGGTTCTATTTAATGATCTGATTGCCAGAGGAACAAAAGAGTTTTTGTGTCTGTTTGTCCTTGCTATCGGTGTCTTGTATCTCTTTTGTGATGGTAAAATAGCAAAATCCTGACCCAAAGGGTGATTTTTTATTTCTAGAATCTTCTTAGATTTTGTGAGGATGTTTGCCTCAAACAGCTGCCCTAATGGGGTTTGCTTTTTGCCAATGACCTTACCAGCAGCATTTAGGATTCTCTGGAGTTTATTTTTATTCTTAGTGCTTAGATTGCCATACCAGGCAGTGATATTAAAATGTAAAATATTGCCGATGTGAGCGTGATAAAACATAGCCAAGGCCTTTTCGCTAATATTAAAAGAGGACAGTTTTCTCAGTAATCGTAGTCTTTGCTGCCCTTTTTTGCTGATATAATCTGTGTTTGCTGTAAAATTTAATTTATTGTCTAGGATAGTGCCAAGGTATTTAAAAGTTTGCACTATTTCAATGGTCTCTCCAGCTACAGTTACAATATCATTTTCCTTCTTTTCCCTACGAAAATCGATAATCATTTCTTTGGTTTTTTTTTACATTTAATAATAAAAAATTATCTTTACAGTACCTTTCAATGTGGTCTATTCCTCTAAAATACTCGTTTACGTCTGAACTCTCTGAGAGCAGGGCAAGAAGAGCCGCATCATCAGCGAATTTTGTGAAAGAGCAAAAAGGACTATGGGATTGAAAGTCATTGGTGTACAAAATGAACCATAATGGCGATGTCACAGCCCCTGGGGCGCCCCTGTGTTATCTATGCGTGCATTTGATATAACATTGTTTACCCTAACCCTTTGAGGTCTCTGGGTCAAAAATTCATTAGCCCATAGGATGATATATGGACTAATCTTCAATGCTTTCATTTTTTCAATAAGTAAATGAAGTTGTATTGTATTGAAAGCGGATAAAAAATCAATGAAAAACAATCTTACATAGGTGTTTGGTAAGTCTAGATGTTTGTAGACACAATTTAAATCGGCTCTTCACCGACCTCTCTCTCTGGGGTCCCCCTGCGACTAGATGATCATTTAATCACATCCGTCTGGTCATGGGACACGGTTCTTTGAGCCAACGGCATGGATTTCCCATGCGAGGCCGGAGTCCGAGCTCACTGGGGGGGCGCCTCCATATGCCTATAATGTGCCACAGAACCCATGGAGGGACCATCACCACACCCGTATGGCCCCCGTTGGGGAACGAAGCGGTGGGTTTCGAACTTTTTAGGAGCCTTTCTCACCAAGTGCAGGCACACTCGCTAGAGCATACAGTGGTAGCTCACTGGAGGCCATGTTTGCTCTGGTTCTTAGCCTTTCCGCTACCCGGGCGGACGTTTACACGGATCTGCCACGCCCAGGCGACGTGAGCTGGAATCCCTCCGCGATGTAGCTACGAGCTACTTTGTATCATTGTAATTGTATTATTCAGTGGCAATTTCATTATACAGACATCTAGAACTAGATCTAGATTTAGACAGCGGATTTCTCCCCAAAGAAAGAACCATGGTTAACCCTTAAAGTGCTGAGCTGTTTTACAGTGAGTGCAAACAAAATGGAATTACAATTCTAATGTTTAGAGGCTATACTATCACACGCGTTTTAAGGGTTGACGGAATGAATCGATCTACTACACGTATAACACTCCAATGAAAGGACTTAAGTACAAGACCAGACGATGCGCATAATTTTCCTGATCATTAATTATTAAACTCTTGGATCTATAATTTTATCAAACAGTTATAAATTTCCGAACGCAAAAATCTTTCAAGAGCCATAGGAAAAGGGCGGCGTTGCCGGTGTACTCGGACACATTGGACACTATGGACATCGACTTAGACCCCTTCCAGACAGAGCGGTTTGTACATAAGGCTTTAAAGCCTACAGTTTGGCAGTAAAAGTGACTAGGACGATCTTGTTATCTGATTATTAAATTCAGCTGTGTTAATTTTAAAATCTTACATGAATTAAAATAAAGTGGGTAATAGTCACTCCATGGAAGAATAGTTCCGTCATGCCACTTAAGGACGCCTTCAGTATCCAAATCATCAAGACCTATCAAAATATTTCGGTTCCTTTGCCTGACAAGAATCTTCATTTTACCAGCACCTTTAACTCTTTCTCTCTGTAATTATTTACCACATTCTGATGGAATCAACGTTGGTATCGTCAGTTAGGAGAGAAAGAGTTAAAGAATCCCAGTCTTGCGCCTAGAGCTGCATGGAGAAAAAAATAGCCAATACAAAATTTACATATTAGATTCAAGGTGAATTTAAGAAACGAAAAAAAAATAAATATTTTAAACACAAGGAAAACCTTGTATTGCATTTGACACCATTAAATGACCGTGGAGTTTGTAGCTTTGCTGTCAATTGTGTAAATTTACTACTAGCATACTACATCGGTTACTCCAGTCGATTTGTTGCCAGGCTGTTTAAAGTAGAAACGTTCGGCTTCTTTCTCTTGAGATGTTATTAGAGTAGATCAGGTTTGTGTAGATCTAGGTGTTATTGACGTTGACAAAATGATATATAGTTCGTCCATCGTGGTTCGATGATGACCACTTTGTCATCCAGTGGGCTGAGGGCTTTGCACTGGGGTTTTGTGCCTCCTCATGTGGCTGGTGAGACCTATGCGAGCCCGGAATGTTCGGCCGCACTCTGGGCAGGTAATTCCAGCAGGAACTAGTGTCGTTTGCCTTGCTTTCCTTCTCTGGCGTTTTTCTTTCGCCAGCGTTGTTCTTTTTTCCTCAGCAACCTGTGCGCCGGATCTCACAGCGCGGCGCCATGATACTCTGTCATACTCTGACAAAATGATATAAGAGTATAAGATATCATTTAGCTTCCATCTAAGTTTACTGCTTCGACAGAAGAAATAACATGTGTCAAGCGCTTGTTTCGAGGTCAGGTCAACTATTGAAAAAATGTAGGCTCTGGCTAGTTCAATGACAATGGACTTGAATGCTTGTAAACAGGTTTCGCTTGAATGATCCTGTGTTGACTGTCTTGTTACGATTTAAAATAGAAAATGTAGAGTAAAATCAGGCTTGAGTCGGATTGTTATCATAGTCACCTTTAAAACTTCTACTTGTAGAGCAAATAAATTTCTTGAGTCTTTACAATCAAAATAAAGATCTTACTGGCGAAAAATAGTCCCTCTGTGTTCTCCAAGAAGTCAAGAACACAACATACTGATCATCAAATGAAACAGTAACGAATGGTGGAGCAGCAACAAACGAATGGAGTCAGATCTTAGACAGACAAAATAAAAAGTTTATTGAAGATAACATAATACTGCAGTCTCTCAGTTACACGAGTTCACGACATCATACACCCGCAAAACAGCGGCATTGAATATATCCAAAATTATTAGTTAAAGAAAAAACCATGAGTAACATCCGCATCACAGCGGGTAACAATAAACTTCACAGTAACTATTTGATTCTTTAAATCCACAGAAAACTTGCAAAATACCTAAGTCCGTACTGGACCAAAAGATATAACTTGTAAGTCACTACTAAAATACTTGACTGACTCAATTTTACTGACTTAACTGACTTAAAGTAACTACTTGGTACAACTGACTTATGTTAACTGACTGAACGCAAAGTTAATTTTATTCATACTACTTCCTGTTTCTGCATCAAGAGTTACACGTGTCTTTTCCCAGTCTAAAACATGTGAGCATATCACAATAATGTCAAACGAGACTGTTACAGTCAATATGCATGACTGAAAGCATGACGCGTAGGACGTAATCGTCTTCTTTGTTTGGAGTAACGTCTGTAACATATAAGATAAGATAAGATAAGAAGAAAGAGAACGAGTTCCGCCCAAGTCTAAAGTTGATGAAGAGGCTATGCCCAACACAGACGTTGGTTTTATGTATGCGTGATGCCCTCGTTTAAAGAAACAGCGTTACCTAATTGAGTTGCCTCCTTTAAGTTATTGCAATAGATAAAACATCGAACCATAATCTTCAAATATAAAAAACAAACGTAATAAAATACTCTAAAATTCTGAAAGATAAAGGCACAGTTATACTTAACTAGTACTATTAGAGCGTCTAATGAGTTGCTTGAGTTAGCCAGGAAAACCAGTGACTTTAATTTAAGTCATTGGTTAACACATGACTGAATGCATAACGCATGACGTAATCATCTCCTTTTTTTTGAAGTAACGTCTGTATTGTATAAGATAAGTTAAGATACTATTCTTCTATTTATTGTAGATTCTTTTGCTTGTCCTACTTCCGACCTGCCTTTGTCTCTACTAATTAGGTGATAAATAAAATGCTCAATATTTAGTTTATACAATTTGTTAAACATATCACGATTTTGTTCTCTACGATAAATGCACAAAATTGTATTTATTTCAGAAACAGCTCCAGGCTGCACTGTTTATTTTAAATAATCAATACACGTTTAATGAGAAAGTAAGTCTAAATGACGTCATCAATTGTTGAGCTATTAAATATACAACTAGAAACACTATCCTTCCCTGTACTTCTACTATTAGTCTCAAAACTCAGGCTTCTGATAACGATAACAATCTCCCAAGGGAAGTCACTGTACACCAACCAATGGACCAAAGAAATAAACCTAGAAATCATTAACTCTTAAACCCAAGATTCCATGACGTACCATCCACACTACTACCTTTCAACATATTGACCACAGCAGCATATATGAACTGTCATTAAATGACAAAGACTGACAAAAAGTCCAGGATATAGCCAGGGCCGGTCTTAAGCCATTGCAAACTATGCGGCCGCAGTGGATCCCTCACTTTCATATGCCCGCGCGAATCCTACGTGTAAATTATTAAAATTAACCATTTTTACTTATTAAAGGGTATCTGGAAATCTGAAATTATAAAATATATGAAAAAGTTATGAAAATCGCCTGAAATTATTTGTTTGTTTTCTGAAAACTTATGCAAATCTCCTTAAAAACAGACAAAATTGTCATTTACGGGTGTCATTCAATATGGAAAATGTAATTCATGATAGCAATTTGAAAAAAAAAAGCATTGACAACTGTCATTTAATAAAATATAATAATAAGGCACATTTTAACCAAAACAGAAAGTTCAAATACTTAATTTACTTTAATAGTCACTGGTATACAAATAAAGATGTACATTTACCTCTAAATATGTTGCTAGCCGATAATATAATTAAGTGCAAATCTGAATGTTTAACAGCTTTTTATTGAAAAACTACTATCTACAGTAGATGACTCGTAAAACTAATTTGACAGTGATTTTGTGCCTACTAAAAAATAAAGACAAATTTATTTTCGAATACGAAATCGCAGTCTGTAGGATTGGCTCTGCTTATCGCAAGAACCCACTGTATTTATTTACTAAAATTATATATTGTTGCAGTACTTGAGCTATTAAGACTTAAAACAGCAAGACAAGTTATTGTATTGCAATTAATTTCTTCAGTTCTTAACCTAAAATTAAAATAAGATTTTAGAAACTTTAAATTTAAAATTTAATCCATGCATTCAAAGTATTGCGGTGAAAAATTTGTTTAAAAAAATGTAACAAAAAATATCCAAAATTAATAAAGAAATATCCTTACATTTGAGGATTTTATTGTCAGGGGAAATGATGCCACAAACCGACGATTTTATTCAGTTATTTCCCTTGTTAATAAAACAAAAAAACTTTTTAGAAAGATTAATTTACGTGATGACCTGCTGTGTAGTTAGTGATTCCAGTGGTTTGTGAAGCAACTATTTGAGACTCTTGGAGTACTAGGAAAGCACTGGTATATAAGTACCAC
>JADKLZ010071779.1:0-16781 GCA_021533235.1 Biomphalaria straminea
AAAAAAAAAAGACATGTTACCGGAAGATCAGCTCATAAAGTTGACTTGTCATTTTTCTTGATTTATAATGGTTACTGACTTTTTTTTTATGTATGTCAAATGGCTGCTAGTCAGAATTGGAGTGCAGTTATATAGAGACTAGTCGAAGCTGTTCATTTTATAGTGCGATGTAGATTCACCATATGGCACAAACCTGTTTAATAAATAAAACCAAATGCGTAATTATAATTGTCATCATTCTGGACATGCATAGAGACTTTTTTTACCCTTCTGTTTCAATGTAGTAACTAACAAAACATAAATGTCATATTTAACCTTGACCCATAATTCACGACTGCGCTTTGGTATTTTCGATCAACCAATTCATTGCGTTTCCTACCCCTCTTGCTCCATCTCTCTCCTTCAAATGACTGATCGAACCGTTACCATTAAACCGCCGGATCGATACTTAACAATCCCACTGGACATAGAGATGGCCATAACACTAACGCTGGACAAAGCAATTGACAGTGGAAGCTAAAGTTATAGCTGATTGTAATAAAGAGTCTGGCTATTTTGTCCTGCTCTGACTACATATACACCAATAACTGGAACAAAGAAGATCATTTAGAGATGCTGCTGATAGTTAACGCCACCTCTCGACGTTATTATGACAAGAAAAATAACCCTTAACAAACCCCGTTATTTTTTTTTTTACATAACTTCCCCTGTGTTTAGAAATAAATGTCCAGGTCTCACTTGCATACATTGCTGCTGATCTTATTATGGCTTTGTATGTTATTTTCTTGGTTTTCCTCGAAATTGTTTTGCTCTTAATATTACATCCTAATGACATAGTCAAAACATCTAGCAGGACGGGGAGTGGCAGTAGCAAGGGTTCAAATGCAGAGCCATTGTGAATACAGTCCATAACGCAAACCAAGCATCGATCCTAGCTGAGCTACAAGTGACCATATCTGTTCGACCTTCAGGTGACGTGTGTGTTGGAGCCGACCCCAATACATGACGTTGTTGTGTGTGTGTTTCGTCGACTCATCACCATTCTTGCTTAAACAAACACCCACATTCAGTTTGTCTTCAATTTGCTGAGTGACTGGTGTGTAGGTTTACAGCATCTAACACGTATATTACTATTTCTTAATGTATAACTATGTATCGCCTTCTGGATTAGGCCTACCAGCGTTATTTAGAAGTGAATGACTGTTCAATATCTAGTTTCATCGTCTTCTCAAATGTTGTTTAACACTTTCTGACTAGTCGACGAGCCAGCAGTAATAAATGTATTTAAACCAAGTAGTAGCAATTTGAGATAGCGGGGAAATAACTTCCTTGAAAGATAAAACCAACCCAAGTATTTGCCTTTTCCCTGTGAGGATAAAATCTAATTAAATTGTCTCCCTTTTCAAATTAAACTGTAAAGGAAAGATCACTGGGCTGTTAACAGCGGCGTTGCAGGGAGTTATCAGACTTTTCAGATTATCAAGCTCACCCGATAACTTCACGAGTAGATAAAATTGAAGAACAGTTATAGACTCCATATCGGGAAAATACAATTCTTTTCTCTCTAAACATTCTATGTATCCAAATCTTTTAAATGTGTATTTATAAACTTCTAACTTGTGATAGTAAAATGTTGGTAAAAATAATTGAATCATTGGCTTATTTGTGTAAGTGGCTCAGCCTCAAAAGTTTTGGATCTTCCCCGCTTCTTGGGTTTATTGATGTCTATGGAACTCATTTAGGGTTAGATATTATTTTGGTCGTCTTGAATTCAGAGTTGTTCTTTTATATTGGTCGAATTTATAAGGACTGGAAACCCTTCTAAATGGAAGTTGCCTAGGAAAAAATGTTATAAAAATGGAACAAAAAAGTGGATTTGCACTTTTGTAGTGAGAGAAAGAGAGAGAGAGAGAAAAAGAGAGAGAGAGAGAGAAATGGAAAGGAGGGGTGGGACTGGCAAGGTAGAGAGACTAGAAAGAAGAGAAAAGAAAGTGTGAAAATGTGGTAAATAAAGAATGAATGAAAAGAAGAGTTAAATGGTGACAAAGTGACGACTGTGAAGTTTGTAAATAGTTGTATTGAAATATTTTCAAGCACATAACAACACAACAAAAACACAACAACAACACAACAACAACACGATAACAACACAACAACACCTCTTTTTTAAAGCTGTGTATGGGTATTTGTCCCAGAACGAGACAGCTGAAGGTCACTCACGAAGGTCGCGAGATACACATTTGAGACCAAAGAAAATCCGCTGCCGAAGACAGCCGCAGACGGCGAAAAGAAAATCTAAATCGGCCACCTGAGGACAATGGTTATGTTTTGCTTGGTTGTGGCAAGAAATGTAGGTCGAAGCTGAGGCTGCGCAGCCACGGGAAATACTGCATTGCTCACTAACCTTCGGGCTCAAACACAAGCTTTTTTTGTGTGTGATTGTGAATGAAGGTCAAGGCTACTCAATACACTTAACATTCCTAAAGTCTTGTCTTTTTTTTTTATTGAAAACTTTTACCTTTACAACTATCATCTCTTCATTTAATGATCATTAACTCATACGCACTTTAAGACTCTGTTCTATGTTGTAGGTTTGATGTCGGATCAATTTGAAAGTGTATTTTAGCGGGAGTTATGCATATAGTTTCATGTTTTTTTTTAGAAGTGGGTTTCAAAAGAGCTGACCCTGGCCATCTGGAATTTATAACAGACTTGAAGTTGACTACCTGAACTATATGATATAGTGGGATAAATCCTTTTGAGTTAACATTTTCATGTCATTTCTGGAATGATCATGTTTAGCCTTGGTTCAAAACCATATCAGAGCGTTCTCTGTGTGTGTCACCAGTTATATTTTAACCTAATAAGTATGAGGTCTAGAGACGAAATTGATTCTCAATACTGAAGTGAAAAAAGAAAAATGTTGGATTGGATAATTTACTGGCAATTTGTGTTGAGCTCATTTATGGCCCAGACTCTAGTGATGAGAGATCAACTGGGAAATTTTCATTAGTTTAAGATGACGAAGAGATCAATGTTGAACTCGTAGCCTCAATTTTTTTTCATTATTGATGTTTTGTATTGTGAGAATATGATTGGATAACATACATTCCTATATTATCAAAGTGAGGGTCTGTGTGTGTGTGTGTGTGTGTGACGGGGTAAGCAACACAAAAAGTGTGAATATTGTAAACTAAGTTAACAAACGTTTCGGCAGAAATTCATGGTAAATATGTAAATTTAAATATGTGAATATGTTAGCGCCTCCATAAAAAAAAAAAAAAAAAAAAAGAAATGCTCATTAAATTCTGTTCGTATAGGATACAAAGCCAATAAAACATATTCATACTGTAACATTGTCTTCATCTGATCATTTGTGAGCCTTTATTGAATTCCTTTTTTCTTGGCTACAGTCATAGTTTATAGTGTGTAATAGATTTTCAATAAGATTTTTTTTTTTGGGGGGGGGTGAATGGGGTATTTTCATCCATATTATTTCGGGCAAACTTCCAGACCTATAACTTGTTTACCTGTTGCATTTTGAAGTGTCGAATTCAGTGCCTCAAAACTTTCAACCGCCATCAATGTGGTTACAAGCCAAGGGAAGCTACTGTTATCTACCGAATTTGTTTGATGAGGTGGTCACGTGTCGAGTTCTGGCACCTTGCCCCTGGCGTCAAGGTGTGTGGTTTACAAAACACGAACCACGTGACCCCCCACCTCCCCAACCAGTAGCATTGGAGCTAACACAGGCATATGTTGTACTTGACATTTAATGGCCGTAACACTTTTGTTAGGTTTTTTTTTTTTTACAAGTTGACATTTAAGTGTACACTCTTACTGTGTGAATCTCTGCACTCGAAGTTAAGAAGGAGCAAAACAGCAATGTTACGTCCACGAAGATTTCGAGGGAATCAAATTCCGAAATTTCTTAACGATCACGTCAGGAATAAGTTGGGTCTAAGTTTGAGTAGCGAGTTCTCTATTCTTTTTTTCATTAGCTTACAAATTAACGGTGACATTTTGCTTTAACTGCACTAAAACTTTAAGTATAGTGACTTTTCCAATAGATCAGTTACAGTAACTGAAAAGGATGAATATCCACTCCTAGTAACTAAAAAAAGTTTTGAACTATCACAAGTTGAAACTCCACAGAGCGGCCCGAAGCAGACGCCTGACTGTTAAAAACAGTCACCTATCTGACTCGAGATGTATTTCGTTAGAGACATGTTTTAAATGGGATGCTATACATTTTGAGCACTTTTGAGCAGTTTGAAATCAATTTTTTTTTCGCCTGTAGCATAACGTAATTTTATTATATTTTATTTTATAGTGTTGGCATTTTGAAATTTACTATTGACAGACATAATACACCTCAATATAAGGTGACTGTCCCTGGTGAAGTTAAAATTGTAGACATTCAGTTACAAATACTGCGCCCTCAGAAGTCCTCGTCACTTACCACATCCTTAGTATTGTGTGATATTGATGTGACTACAGATATACTGAATTAAAAAAAATCACGTGACTAAGAAAATGCAAACTAAAGTGTCCCGTTATGACCTTGCTATATATAAAGCAGCTGATGAAAAGGTCTTTTTTTTTCAGTGGCCGACGGTTAACGAATCACCACAACGACCAACCGCCTTTAACTTGTCTAATGTCAGGTATCTGTATAAGTTGGGTGGACTCAGGGGCGTTTAACAATCCGGAAATTCCTAATGCCCAAAGTAAAAAATGTATTTCTATGGAGTTATTATTATTTTTTTTTCTCAACTTGTATCTCAACTAGCTCACAGTAAATGACGGGTGTGAAGTTATGTCGAAATGTGTCAACAATGTCGAGCGAGATGAGAACCGTTGAGACGTGAATATGTCAATCTAGTGGTTTTAACTTCTAGGATAAACAGCACAGCACTGTGGGCTGTCATCACTATTAGACAAATATCATGTTTCAAAGACAGAGAGAGAGAGAGAGAGAGAGAATGAAAAAGAAAGAAATATAAAAAAAAATAAAGAGCGATAGAAAAAGACAGAAAGAAAGAAAGAGAAGGAGAAAGAAAGAGAGGGAAAGAAAAAGAGAAATAAAAGGAAGAGAGATAGAAAGAGAGAAAGGAAGAGAGACAAATAGAGGGAAATAGAAAAAGAGAAAAGGAGAGAAAAGGCAGAGAAAGAGAGAGAAGGGAGATAGAGAGTGACAAAGAGAGACAGAGTGAACATGAGAAAGAGAATAAGAAAGAGAGCTACATCTAATCTTGGCTTTTTGTTTATTGTTTACATTTGATTTCAAATTAAATAAACTTTGAAACGTGACTGTGTTTTGTTTTGTACTTTTCAACAAAAATTTTCAGGAATGTTCCCCCCAATTGAAGCTGCCACGGTGGCCATGTAACTGTCAATAAAACAAGGTGAACATTTCAGTGTTTTCAAAGCGATGTGCAAAAAAATAAATGACGTCATCGCAGCCTGAAAGGCTTTAGTACTTGTGTACTGACTAGACCAGCTACTTTTACTTTTACATGACCTGTTTTGTCCACAGTGAGTGACCTTTTGAACTGATCAATACCCTAAGCAATGATTTAAATAGTCTGGAAATACTGCTCCCTGTAACACAGTTAAGCTAGCTTAGAAGTAACATCGTCTGTAGCCAACGTTGGCTAAACACCAAAAGTTTACACAAATAAAACAAGTCGAGATTTCGAAATACTTTTTGAATTTAAGACGGAATTTTTTATTTAAGGGGCAGAAAATAATTAAAAAGGAGAGGGGGATAACTGCCTGGCCATCCTTCGAATGGGGCTCCGTAATTTAATTAAGAAGACATCATTTTGTGAACAAGTAGACGAAGGGTTATTTTACGAATAATAAAGTTTTTGAATGCATGTATCATAAGACTTTTATTGCTGACAGTAGAATTAACATTGTAAAACATAATGATGGTAAAATTGAATGTTTTATCTTTTCATCATCTTTGTGAATGGCGAAAGGGAATTCCCGAAGCTATGAATGACACTCTGTCTGGGTAGTGTAAATGTGTTTGTGTCATTACACTCTGACGTCACTCAAGTGGAGACACGTGACATTGCTGTGATTAACAATGCTCTTTCATGACATTTACTTAGCATCCCCCCCCCCTTACCAAAACACAAGCAAACACAGGATTGGCAGAGAAGGCTTCAACATTTGTCAAGGACTTTTACACACATGGTGATAAATGCTAAAACATCGAGAGAGCTAGAAACTCTTAAGTCAGTAGTATCAGCGTCAGTGATGTATCAAAATGTCGTTGTAGTGTAATAACACCAAATGTGACTTCGTCATTCGCCAGTAAAAGATTTCAAAGAAAGAACTGAGAATAGTGGCGCCATCTATGACAATCTCACATCGACCCATACCCGTTAGTCCCTTGCTTTGTTTTGGTCATTTTGTTGTGGAGATATATAGCCACACATTTTTTTACTGAAGGAGTACGCAACTCACTCTGTTTGGTAAAATGTTTATGCATGTTCTCCCACACCCTTTCTCGTATAAGTTGAAACTTGTTTAATTATTAATTATTTATAACCATCAACAAGCCTTAACAGTAACACAAATATAAAACTAATAACAAAAATAAAACTAACTAGTCAATTAATTACTGGTTATTAATTAATGGGTTTCTTTCCAGTAAGGGGAATAAATCCTTCGTTATTCAATAGATACGACTAAGTATGAAGGGTTTCGTCTAGTTAGATAGTATACACGGTGTTTCTCTCACACATATCCTCTAATCAAGTTGAAACTTTAAAACAATTATTTATTATGCTAACCAAACATAAATCAATTAAAAATATATAATTAGTCAAATAACAATTGGCAATTAAATTTGTTCATTGATTTCGAACGAGGGCAATATCAACATTACTGAGAGATAGTTATAACTGCTGGTTCTTTCCAGTAGATATCCTTTTATTTTTTTAAATGTTCGTTTTTAAATTTTGCTTGTTTCATGATATAACGAACGAGTTTCGTCCCTTCAATTGCACGCTTCATGACACTGTCTAGTGTTTAAACTGTGCAGTACAAACCGGAAGTTAAGAATACTTTCATGCGTTGGAGTTAGAGAAATAGTAAAGTAAAATAAAAAAAGTAAAGTTCTCCTTTCAGACTTTGTGACCTTGTGGTCTATAGGGCAGATGATGTAAAGGTCATCTGATTCTGTTGCCCACGGTTAACGAGGGTATCATGTTGCCAGCACAACGACCAACCGCCTTTACTTTTCCCCAACTAATGTCAGGTACCCATTAGAGTTGGATGGACTCAAGGGCGCCCGAAAATCCCGAAATAAAAATCACAGTCTTCACCAGGATTTGAATCCGGGACCTCCACTACGGAAGCCAAGCGCTTTACCGCTCAGCCACCGCGTCCTCAAAGAAATGGTAGTCAGTATAAAATTATGTCGCCATTTTATGCTGCATTACTAATGAGTACAATATTAACACTTACGTTTTCAGTATAATAACATAAACATTAATCACCATTAATCACGTATACTAAGGAGAGAAAAAAAAGAAGCATTAAAAAAAATAAAAAAAAAACTTTTCCGAATTAAAAAAAAAACAACATAAAAACGTTTTTGGGCCAAACAGTTGGCTTTGTCTTCTGCAATCTTCTTCATCACGTTCGAGTGACTTCCCTTGCAGACACCAGGAGCACAGTTTGAATTGAGGAAGTCGACTCACGGACACGACGTCTGCAATTGAATCCGTGCTCAAGAGTTGTGCCCCGTGAGCTGAGGAAATTTTAAAGGGAGATAATTAGGGATGAAGTGGGCGCTGGAGGGATAGTATGGAAAGGTGTATAAGTTGAAACGAATGACGAAGCCTCGAAATTTTGAAAAGTTGGGGTGGATTCTTTCTCATGACGTTATTTTTCAATTTTGAAACTCAACCACAGTTAAATATTCTAAAATGTCCATCTTGACTTTGTCAACTAATGTATGCCCTGTGCCGTCATCAGTCATATGCAGACCAAACAATTACGATTTGTGGGCGTGTATACTTTATAAAAATTATATATATGCTGCACGCACGTTTATGCATAGGGTTAGGGTTTACTGGGCGTTAGGGTTAGGGTTTGGAAAAAAATCGCCCCCCCCCCCTCCAAAGTTCTGGATCCGCTAGTGCTTCAGGGCCGTATCCTAAATACATTATTGTCAAACAATGAAAGCTTAAAGTAAAGTTTGTTATTTTCAGATATGCATTAACTTAGATACCTTATATATTACTTAAAGTTTTTTAAAAAAAGAAGATAGGAATTACTTCCTATGCTTTACATATTACAATATAGTTATGGTTTTTAATCAGTGACTTAAAGTCGTTCGCTTTCCTGGCTGATTCAGGCAACCCATTCCATTCTCTAATTGGTACTACGGAAGAAGGAACACTTGTACGAATTTGTTCTAGCATATGGAATAAGAATTGTGTCTCATCTATACATACCAATATGTACGACTAGTAAATCTCTACCCCCCCCCCCCCCCTTTTCCTTATTTCAAGCCTTCCAATACTCTACATTCCCAGCGTTACATTGAGAAAAACAAATGAGAATATGTAAGCTGACCTTTACCAAAGTAATGATTGGTAAGGCGTTGAACTTATAGGTCGGGAAATAAAATCACTTGCCTATGTGGACATAACGTGTAAGTTGTTTTGCTAAGCTGTCGATATCTCGGTCAGTGCACTGCTCAAAGAACATTTTGGTGTTAGCTAGTCCAATGAAAGTGAAACAAACAAACCTGTCTTCACCACTGGACAGTACATCTGTTTGGGTCAAAAGTACTCTCACATTGGACAGCCTAGTGACAAGAAAATGACAGTTGAAAGTGATGTCAGGTCGCGCTAGATTTTTGATGTTATTGTTTTGATCACCTCCTTACGTGGCAGCGGACAGGAGAAACTCAAAAAATTGGTAGATCTTGAGAAACCATATGAAGGACATTGCGATTTTTTTTCTTTTTCGGTTTAATACGATGATTAAGGATTAAATCAAGTAGGCTACTCTATGTGGTCAAATCTAGGGGTAAATACGTTTGTGCATAAAAACTGTGCAGTGTATTTAGTGACTTTAGAAGATGACGTGACCGCACTGACCTATGAAATGGCAGTACAGGAACGCACAAAATAGTAGAGTAGGTTTTATGGGATTTGAGAAATAAGCATCGAAAATTGGCTACCTGTTTTATGACGCATATCATTAGCCTTAATTATTTGTCTTGAGAAAGTGCGAACACTATGTTCTTATCAATGAAGTAACCAAGTATCAAGTAATCAATGAAACATTAATATTGTTAGCATCGAATTACGTCAAGAACAGATCAACCCATTCATTCGTTACAACTGGCGAAGTCACCCCTCATTGTGTTCCAAGATACATCACCTGTTACCTCATACTGTAAAAATATTATTTATAGTTCAAATTTGTCTAACTACCGTCAGTTAGGAATATTAAACAATAATATTGGCACAATATAATGTTTACTTTTATGACTGTATGTTTTTTTTTTATAAACTTGTACAAAAAACAATTCTGATATAAAAGTAAAGTTCAATAAGCTGATATTTTGTTTCTAAACAATTATTTTCTATTTACACCAAATAAGATGTGATGGACATTGACTGACGTACAGACAACGAAATTATATTTCCTGCTCTCGGTAACACGTCACCCACGCGAGCTTATATCATGAACTTACTTTCTTTTGTGCTTTGTTTTACGATTTATTTTTTTTTAGTTCCATCTCACATTTTTTCTCTGCTTTTTGAAAACTAAAGTAGATGACCAATACCATGTGTTACTATGTACCGATTGACTTCCGCAAACAAGAGCTAAAAAAAGAAATTATTCTATTGTTGTATCAGCTCGGGGCTTGAAGTCCACCTCCAAGGAATGGACTCGCACTGGAAATCCCCAATAGCCAGACACCTGACTTCCAACGCTGAAATTCGGTGACTTATTTTAAACAATCAAAAGTTATTTCACGCTCGCTCAAGCCAGTTGGACCTCCTTGTCACCATCGGGCTCAACACACACACATGCATACATATACACTGACAGTTGAACTTGTGCGCCACCATCCTGCACACACCTATACACACACCTAGCTTGGTTAATCCATCCCTGGTATTACTCAATACTTCACAGACATATAACATTTAATGTTAGCTTGACATCAGTTTTTCTGGTTGTGTTTATTAAGAATATTCTGGGTGTTTTTTAAAATTTGTATTTATTCAATTTTTCAGTTGATTGCTTACATCTTTTGAGTTTCATTCTGTATTTGGAACCACCGTACAATAATCCAACAAGTTCTTGGCCAGTTGGTTTGGTTAAAAAAAAACAACCTCCACCCCAAAAAAATATATAATAATAATTTTAATAAACTCTTGTCACAAGTACTGAAAGTCAAAGTTACGAATGAAAACAATTGGCAAACAATTTTGTTGAACATAAGACAGTGTTCAAGACACATTCCCACACTTTCTTTCTCATTCTTTCTCTTCTGTCTATTCTCATATCTCTCTTTCTCTCTCTCTCTCTCCATGTTTACTTCGCTCTTTTTTATTTCCTTCCTCTGTTTTTGGTTTTACATCTACAATTTCCTACACAATTTCCATTTTTTTCCACAAAGTAGAACTTCAAAAACACGTACCAAATAATGATTCCCTTCAAAACCATCAGACCATCATACTACACACAAAATTAAACTCTTTTAAAATTACTACACCGAAACACCAGCACAGAATGTCAGAAAGATAATGACAATAACTTCATGACAAAATTTTGAGAACATTGACAGCATTACCATTATGAATATACTTCTCGTTTTAAAAGTAGTTCTGCAGATTTAGATTTTACGAGGTCAGCTTATTTCAACGTTTTCGCTTCTTGCTATAGCATGATCAGTGGGCTAGGGATCAATCTATTTTCCGGCCCTGCTTGGGAAGGGGTGATATCAGGCAGATCGTTACAGTGCCTCCTTCAGGCGCTCAGCAGTCACTGCTCAGCTCCAGCTCAAGTCGGGATTCGAACTGTAGCCCCAAGCGTTTCGTTGCAGTATGCTTGGTTTATTATGTATAACTTCAGAACATTATAAGCCTTCGTTTATTACATTTTGATGTATGAAACACTGCACGCGTACTTTATCTTCGGAATCGCAGACATTGCCATTATTATGGATAACATCAGATATCGCATCCAACAAACACTGCATCAATAAACGTTGGGTGATTGCGTCCTTCATTTATGTTATTTTATTGCTCGCGTGCTTTTGTATTAATTAATATTTTTTTTCATATTACTATTGATTTTGTGTATGGCACGTCTCCACGCTATTGGCTCTAATGCAATGTTGTTTTTTCTTTATCATTTTATTGCTGACACGTGGAAGAAAGAAAAGGGGGCTAGGGGGTGAAGAGATGATATTGCTGCCTTTAGGCCATCGGAAAACATTACTCAGCTTTCAGTTACAAATGCCAAGCCCCATTCAAGGCTCCACAATCAACATTTTGCAATGGCGTAATGAAACAACGGACAGAACATGGATTTATTAAACATAAATACTGAATGATAGTTATTAACTGTGTTTTTTTTCCCCTAAAACAAACTTTTAGCTGCTCGTTGATCATAATATTACATTTTATGCATATGTATTGGCACCAAAATAATTTAAATGTAAAATAAATAAATTAAGAGTCAATTGCAAAATATTTAGTACCAGACGACATATACAAATCTTGCAAAGTGACACATATCTTCGCACGTCTTGAGTTCCGACTAAGGCACCTTGCCCTAAACTTAAGGTCACTGTCCTCCCCCAGTTCGATTCCCCTCACATATCACCTGGTCTGTCAAACCGTTGGTCGTTACAGATGATCTTCCGACCGTCTTTCTCAATTCCTCCTTTTGCCTCACTAAACTCACTTTCAATGACACTCCTTTAATGACGTGTCAATTCCTTGTCTTACCAACGCTCCCTGTTTGCCTCTTCTTCTTTTTCCTGGGACTGTTCACTGTAGGAAGTTCTTTTGAGATCCCTGCGGACCTTTTGATATGGCCATAGAGTTTAAGTTCTATCTCTTCAGATATTACTTCGGACTTTCACAATCATAGCTACGACTTTTGTGTTTGGTGGTTTAAAGATCACATCTAGCCGTTAAACCAATGTATCGCTAACAATTCAATGGGAAGTTATTTTTTGTTACAGGTTATGAAACTCTTAAGGCCAATTTTTTTTTCATTCACTTTACCATAAATACTTAATTTTCTAGTTTTTATTATACAATCAAATTTAAATTTACATTGTGAATGATTGCGTATCTTTAACTAGATGATACATAAAATGCGTAGGACGTAATTATCTTCTGTTTTTAAAATAACGTCTGTAATTTATAAGATAATATATTAATGCATGTAATAAACATTTGTTTATAACCATACTTTCATTATTAGTATAAGTGCATTTATAAATATTTTGTTTCGTATTTATGAGAATATAGTTAGGTTTTTATAAATTCTGATTCATTAACTAGCACGCGCGCATAGCACATACACACAAATAAGCATACACACACACACATACAAAATCGACAAAAGAAAAACGCAATTCTTTACTTGTTTTTTTTTTTTTTTTATGCCAATCAAGAAATACTGAATTAGAATATTCTACGTTGCGAGAAAAAAAGTGAGTTATGGGTGGGTCAATATGGATTTTCATCTATGTAAACAAAAATTTGGCTTAATGATTAAATATCAATGTATGAGTGGAAAAGGGAAGTACTTCTATTTCCTATTGCTCATGTAACTCATTTCAAGACAATTTTATAAAGAGCATTTAGTAAGGGCGTGGCTGAAATGAACTACTTATTTTTATAGTAAAGTTCTCTGTTTCTTTACTTAAATAAAAATATCTTTTTCCTTTTTTTCTCACTCTTTATCAGTCATACAAAAGACACCTGCGTAGTTAATATATATTTTGTTTTTACTTAAGGAACACTCTCTCTCTCTCTCTCTCTCTCTCTCTCACACACATATATATATATATACACACACACATATCTGTAAAATTAATACTTTAATTTTTTTTAAAAATCTTTTTCCTGCTCTCTCTCTCTCTCATTTAATAATTTTATTTTGTGTTCCATTAACTCTATCTTAATGTAAATATGTAAAGAACTTTGACGATTTCACCTCTTTCACACAATCTCTTTTATTCACTTCCTCTATTCTCTCTCTCCCTCTCTCCCTCCCTTCCCTCTACCCCCCCTCTCTCTCTCTCTCTCTCACTTTCCTTACTTCTGTCTCTATTATGACATTTATAAACTTTCATTTTCCATTCTATGTTCCATTATATGTTCCATTATATTTTCCATGATATTTTCCATTATATTTTCCATAGCTTATATCGCCCGTCTGTCTGGTACAAGATTTGTTCTCCCACTTCCCATTCTCGGATCACGTTGACATTTTGCACAATCATTAATTGTCTATGACAATACACGAATTAACAAAGCAGAAAAAAAAAAATAAAGAAAAACACTAAAAAGAATACTTGATCAATTGGTGGTAATTAATTAATTGTGATTTATTTAGAAAAAGGCAGTTTAGACTTAATGTATTTATAGGTATGACACACATTTTGCGGTTTTTCCCTTTAGATTAGCTTTTACAAGCTGGAGCCCCAACCAGCGATCGCAGCTGTACATAAAGGATTTGCCTCTTTAGTCACACAAGAATGTGCAAAGGGAAAAGATCGTTTCTCGAGACGTACAATACCACAGATCAGATATCAGTTGGTTGCCATTCAACATAATCTATACATTATCACTTAAATTTGAAGTAAACTTCTACTACAGAAATATCATTTTTATTGTTCAATAACGACCCAGATTATAAATAGACAGCAGACATTGAATGCATTCATTATTTCGTCTACTTCAACACGATAAAGTGAATAGTGTTTTCTATTGATTATCACAACAAACATATTGACAGCGTCATCAATATCTATTCCAGTGGTTACTACTTGGTAGTCCTATTTGCCTTGACTCCATAATACATGTATTTTCATTCACGTAACTTCCGAAAGGAAGATGCTACAATGCATATCAAGTAGGAAAAAGGAGAGATCATTTCTTTCTTTGCTGGACGTTTTAGCCAATCAATAGAATATTGAAAATTCGCAATTTGAAGGTTACGTATTGTAAATACCATTAGACGAAATCTAGAAACTAATGGTAGGTGCATTTAATGTGCTGCAAACCGCTCGTATGTAAGTTCTAGAAAATCTTTTTTTTCCTTTACAATGCACTGTGACGTTAAAGTAACTTTTAAAGTAATTTATTTCTTCTTATAATATTAATTAGTAATTAGTGTGTGAATCTTAATACATTTGTTTGCGAAGTTGTGGGTGCAAAACAAATGATTAGGTTGTGGAACAAAAGGTCGAAGCGAAACGGAAAGGGTCATAACGGTCATAAGGGTCAATTGAAATGGTCAAGTCTGTGATTAAATACAATCACGAAGCTCCTAAGTTACGTCATCCGTGTCAACCCAACTAGAATACACATTTTTATGAACTCCTTCAATCGCGAAGGGCTTAAGGGTCTCCGGCTCCGTATTTTTTCCCCGGGTTAACTCCGGAGGTCTTTTCCATGATGGGGTATAGCTGCAAGGCAAGAGAGGTTTCATTTCAGAGTTTTCCTTCTCCTAGTAGGGTAGCCAGCCATGGCTAACAAGCCCCTCCTGCCCTTTAGGCACCAGTTACTTGCCTTTTCTTGTTAGTACGACAGTTCCACCGGACTCAATATCTAAGCCACACGTGAAGGCCAGGAGTAACAATGGTTGTTAGAGGATATTTGAAACACAAGCCAATTGCCATAATGATGGCTACCTGGTCATGTGGTAAGACCCTGGACTGTAGTTTTGATGTGTCGAACCCTGCCTGCCATCATTAGCCGCTGTCCTTCAGGCGGTCTGGGCTAGGCAGTAATAACTTAATAACCTTCGCTTCTCAAGGAACATCAGAAACATGCAAAACAAACATCGTTTTGTTTATTGTTAAGATTTCCTGTATCTTGGACTGGTCATCTATGATCTATTTGACATATCCTAAACAGGTTGAAACCATCGTAATAGATGAAGTACACTATAAGATGTGGCTCACTGGCCATGATATTGACCCGTGGCCTAAGGTAATTTGATCAAACAACACGAAGGGTGTAATAGACACACTTTGAAAAAGTCTTACAAAATGAGTCTCAGTTAATAACACTTTTATTGTACTATACTCTTATCTCCAGCATCTTGTTATCAATCTGACCTCTTTTACACACCACCCTGACTTACACACTTTCTATGCTGTTCACTCAACCATGTACACTGAAGGTCAACTGGTCATTTCATACACAGGCACACACACTGCGCTACTAGCCACTCCAAACACATACACTTACTATCACAAAGGGATGTACTAGCTGCTTACTTGTTGTCAAGAAAAGAGCTTCCCATCTATATGTCTGACGATGTAAACTACACCTGTTTCTGTGACTGACGATTGGCGAGACTGTCGTGTGCTCATCACAACAACCAAACGCTTTTACTAATGTCGGAGTTGGGCGGTCTCAGGGGGGTTCTAAAAATCCCGAAATTCAAAATCCCAGTTTTTTACAAAGATTCAAACCCGAGAACGCCGCGTCGAAAGCCAAGTGTTTCACCATTCAGCCACAATGTCCCCTTGTTATTACTGATTAGAACGGCTTCAAATAGAGAAGATAGGAAAACTTTTATTTCGATTTCTGTCACTAGATGACGGTGATACTGTCCACATAGAGAACATGTGGATCGAAAGGATGAAAACAAATATTAAAATAGTTTCTTTTATCTTTCACACAAGCATCGACTCTACTATCTCATTGGTTTTTACTTTTAGTTTACTTGTCATTCATTTACGTCTGCAAAGTAATTCGACATCAACCTTGACCTTTTCACAATCAAAAAGTTCAATTTATTGCAACCTTTTGTGACTCATAGAGCTGGCTGATTGGGAACTAAAAAAAAAACAAAAACAAAAAAACACAACAAAAACACGACGGTTCTGACAATAGACACAAAAAGGTGAGAATTAATCACTTTTTTCTGACTGCAGTTTACAGCTTCAATTAATTTTTTGTTTGTTTCGGGTGACATTTGCATTTTTAATTGGCGGAACATAAATCCCATTATCTTGTTTGTTGAAATTTATTTGAACGCTTCAGGGCAAACAAGAAACACAATCTATATAGCGATGCACTTTACAGACATGCTTAGGAACGACAGTGGTTCTCAGGTTTGTTGAAGCCAAGGCCGTTCTGTTCCAAGATAAAATGAGGAGTTTTAACTTCAATAATTATTTATTAGAGGGTTACAAGGTCATCTGGCGTCACCGAGAAGTACATATAAGCCTAATTCACAAAGAACTGGTTGTGTGAGTGTGTGTTTGTCTTTTATGTGAGAATGTTCGTATCTGCGTTTATATTTTAATTTCTATACTAGTTATGCTGAGGTGAACGATTGTAAACAAGCTGAATTTCCATTGGTTTGGAGCAATTAACTTATCTTGTAAACACAGAAAACAACTTCTCCCTCATTAATTATGTACAATTGAAACATTACCAACCATCTGACCAATGCCAGTACGTGTATATTACTAAGATTAAGCTATAAGCTATCCCGACAAGATCAACGTGTAATCTTTCGACTTAGGA
>JADKLZ010071786.1:0-11089 GCA_021533235.1 Biomphalaria straminea
TCTCTTTCGTAACGTGCATTAATTCAAGCCATTCTTAAGGACAAACGTGATACATTCTAAAATCTAGATCTAATCCCCAGGAGTTGTTTTCCGTTGAGAAATCTAAACCCATTCCAATCGACATAGAGAACAAACATCCATCCTAACCGTCTTGATATAAAAACAGTTAACAGTAAGAGCAAATGGGGAGTGGGAGGGGGGTGGCATTGGAAAGAGTTGGGTCAAGGATAACACAAATATGGATTTGCTTCCTTCTCGAAATGTGTATGTACATGTAAACACTGCATATATTCTTAATCTTCGTATTCAAAGACATTGCCATTATTATTTTTTTAATTGTCATTTTCTTCGACTTAAACAGCTGCGCAATCTTCACATTCGTTCTTTCATCACTCTCTGTGAATTAGTATTACAGTTGAACGCGCGTGCTCTGTATTGTGCTACAAAGTGGCGAAAACATTGAGGTCTTCTAAGATAAGATAAGATAATTTTTTGATTCAAATTAATTGAAATTCAGTTTGATTGCAATTGACAACCTCAGCGTAACTACTGTACAAAAACAATGTTGATGACAAATTCGGAAAACATTCACATACGAAAACACATACTCATTCACAACCAGCGCTTTATCAATTTGGCTTCTATGTACTTCTCGATGACAGCTGACCTCGTAACACTCTGACCGAAAGTGGAACAAAAGGAGTTTTTGAATCTTTCAGTTTTAGTCTTAATGGAAAGGAGGCGACCACTTCGTTCAGATCTTATGTAACAGTGGTTTAATGGGTGCAGGTTGTCTTTAAGAATCGTGAGTGATTTGGAAATGCATCTTTCTTGGAAAAGCTCTTCAAGAGATGGTAGCTGTACTTGAGTAATATACGATGCTTTTTTAATTAGTCTATTTATTCTAAGTCTTTGTGCCAGTGAAGTATTACCGTACCAGCAGGTGATGGCAAAGTTAATAAGACTGCTGATGGTTGCTGTGTAAAAGAGTTTGATTATTGTTTTGTCCATGTTAAATTTTCTTAGCTTTCTGAGATAGAAGAGTCGCTGGTTAATTTTCGTGTATAGATTTTGACAGTGTTCACTCCATTTCAATTTGTTGTTGATAGTTGTGCCTAGATATTTATATTCTTGTACTTGCTCTATGTTTTGGTTGTCTATCTCAATTTCTGCAATATGGTCCTTGTTTTTCCTAAAATTAATAATCATTTCTTTAGTTTTCTGAACATTTAAAATTAGAAAGTTACTCATACACCATTGGTAAAAGGTGTTAATTGTTGAATGGTACATATTTTCGTCACCTGCAATAAGGCCAATGATTGCTGTGTCGTCAGCGAATTTTATGATGGGAGTGTCAGCTGATAAGCTCTGAATGTCATTTGTGTATATGGTATACAATACTGGTGACAGGACGCACCCCTGCGGCGCTCCAGTGCTAAGTTCTCTCGTGGCTGACACATACCCGTTCACTTTTACATATTGTGGGCGTTTGTTGAGAAAGTTAAAAATCCAAGCTTGTATGTTTTTGCTAACGTTCAGTTCAGATAGTTTTTGTATCAGGCGATGTGGTTGGATGGTGTTGAATGCAGATGAAAAATCTACGAATAATACTCTGGCGTAGTGTCTCTGAGTATCAAGATGATAATATAGACAATGCAGCATAAATAGTATTGCATCTTCTGTACTTCTTGACGGTTTGATGTCTTCTAAATGTCTTCTGATGCCTCTACTAGTTTTTCTGAATAGCTTGCATTTCCCTGCATGATAATGTAAGCCATAGTGGTCTCTGGGAACTCGTTTCTAAATTTGACTGACCTAATCACATCATAACGATGACGCATCAATTCCATTTAGGGCATGCAACACAGAGATTTGGCGTCACTAGTGGGGTGCGGGGACGGCCTCATCGTGTGACATCCACCCTCGTGGCGTCGCTGACACCGAGCCCATTTTTATTTAGACTTAAATGCTAAGTGGGGTTTTGTGTTTAAACCGATAAACTTTAAAGTATATAAAATTCATTGGTAACGAATTTCTTACGATTAATGGGGTCAATTCACCAAATGTAAATAGACAAATTTAGCCACGTCATAATATTGATAAAATAGTGAGAAATACGGATCACGTGACACACATACGGATTGCGTAATTTGTATAGAACATATAGAGAAAATGTTGTTTGTTTACGTTTGGTGAATAGACCCCATTAATAATAATCACAAACATCTGGATATTGCTGAGGACAACATGTCTCCTGATATACTGCTGTAAATGTCTCCTGATATACTGCTGTAAATGTCTCCTGAAAAACTGCTGTAAACGTCTCTTGATATACTGCTGTAAACGTCTCCTGATATACTGCTGTAAACGTCTTCTGATAAACTGCTGTAAACGTCTCCTGATATCCTGCTGTAAACGTCTCCTGATATACTGATGTAAACGTCTCCTGATATACTGCTGTAAACGTCTTCTGATATACTGCTGTAAATGTCTTCTGATATACTGCTAAACGTCTCCTGATATACTGCTGTAAATATCTTCTGATATACTGCTGTAAACGTCTCCTGATATACTGCTGTAAATGTCTCCTGATATAATGCTGTAAACGTCTTCTGATATACTGCTGTAAATATCTTCTGATATACTGATGTAAACGTCTTCTGATATACTGCTGTAAATGTCTCCTGATATACTGCTGTAAACGTCTTCTGGTATACTGCTGTAAATGTCTTCTGTTATATACTGCTGTAAACGTCTCCTGTTATACTGCTGTAAAAGTCTCCTGATATACTGCTGTAAACGTCTTCTAATATACTGCTGTAAATGTCTTCTGATATACTGCTGTAAATGTCTTCTGATATACTGCTGTAAACGTCTCCTGATATACTGTTGTAAATTTAATTTTGAAATATTGCTGTAAATGTCTTCTGATATACTGCTGTAAATCATACCTTGTGATGAGTGGAGGTGCGTGGACCAATTTTTGTAATACTCCTTCTTCCCTAGTACTATTAGAAAATGCCTTAATCAGCCAGGCAACGACTTGGCGTAAATGAAGTCATTGATCTACAAGCATGACCAAGAGACGGGCCTAGGACGTAATCCTCTCTTTTTGAAGTGACGTCTGTATTTTGAAAGAGACGATCAAATAAGTGATCTTTTGTGTGCCATCAGTCATCCCGAAATTCTACTTACTGTTCAGACCAAATAATAGCGGTAAAAATACAAACCGTTTAATAGTGGTAAATAATTAAAACATTATAATAGCGGTAATTATAATCCAGAATTGAAAGTATTTTAAAGTATTTCACTAGTGAATGTTTGTTTCCCCTTTGTGAACTAAAAATGTAAACAAGAATCCATCTCCAGTTTAGTTAAAAGTTCTTCCAAAATATTGGACAATCTCATTGGAGGCTTGAAGTATTGATTTCTTTCTTTTTTCGTCATCATCTAAGAGATCAGACGCTACCAAGTGTCAAAATAGAAACAAAAATATCGTGAGAGAGAGACTGAAAACATGTTCGACTCCATTTCTGATCTCTTAAATGAATGCCGTTTCTGGTGTTCTCGTCTACATTAGAAGATTAAGGGGAAAGAATTTGATAAGCTTTAAACATTCACTCCCAATGTCTATGGTTTTTAGATGGCTTCTATTTGGACGTAAATGCCTATCAGAGTTCATTCCCTTTGAATCCCGTAGTTTAGGACATGGAAGCGAGTCGAGTGTTTTCATTCTGTCAATGTCAGTGTTCTAACCGTCAAGGGTAGAGTGTTTACCTAGCCGCCCCTTCAGGGATCTTAGCGCCCCCCGAGGCACGTCTGAAGAGGAGTAAAATTTTGACTGAGTTTTCATCTAGAGGGGGCTGATACAAAGGGCTTAGTTCGACAAGCGATGGAGGGTCTACGCGATCTAAAAAAGAGATTTCTTGATTCACTTGTCACATTTTGTTGACGTTAACAGACACATTAGGGGTCAAGGTCATTAGCAGACGACAAAAAGAGGAAAATGAACACAACGCAATGAATGGAACATCTTCCTTTATTCTCATTAGAATCGAGGGAGAATTTTAAATTATACAAGCAAAAAAATATGTTCATATAATTTCATTATGTATTTAATATTTATCATATCATGCGTAAGATATAATATCAAAAACATAATCATATCATGCATGTATCAGGTATAATATCAAAAACATAGGCGTATCATGCATCCTGTATAATATCAAAACAATGGTTATACCATGCAAAAGGTATAACATCAAAAATATTGTTATATTATGGCATCGTGTATAATATCAAAACATGGTTATATCATTGTATCATTGTCATATCATGCTTCAGGTATAATAAAAAAACAACATTAAAACGTCATAGCACAAACATATTATTTAAGACAAAATCAATAAAAACAAATATAAAAACAAAAAAACAAACTTCTTGACAGAAACATATCGAATTAGATGTAATTGACATCTCTTAAACAAGCGAGTCATTGATAAGACGCTATCTTTCTTTCAAGTCATCGCACAGTGCTTATTTATTTTATCCTATTGTATTTCCGGTGAATGCGTCGTGGTGAGTTTTGGTAGATGAGAAAGTTACACGGTGTGAGATTGGACGATGACAATGTTCTTACCGGCGAATGATTTTTATAGTAATAGCTCACACATTTTCTTTTTGTAAGCTCCCCTCTGTTCATGAAACATAAATGGAGTTCCAAGCTTTTGGTGCAGAAACAAATTATGAATAAACGTGACATGCATTATATGATAATAGTAGCACTAAGGTAGCATGAGAAATTATTGCTATGAGTTGCTGGGCCATTTTTTTTTGTTGTTGTTGTTGTTGTAGACGGTATTTGCGCCATCTTAAGCCAGTGTACCTCTCTCTCCCACCATTTCAAACATTGTGTTGAATTGGGAAACATTCCTCTGGGATATTTAAGTGGTGCGGACTGTGAATCTTCATGTATTTATTTTCATTTTTGGCTCGTTACAAATATTTGGCTTTCAAAGTGGAGACAACTAGACTGAACTATTCCCTGGCCGTGCAAGTGATTACCTCCCTTTGCGACTCGGATGTCAAATTGATCGAGGCCAGGTTTATTTATAGATCCATGTCTGCACTGTTTTTTTTTTCTTGTTCAGCTTTGAAAACTGATTCTGACATGAAAGATTTTTGTTTTAAATGTAAGTTTATTTGATCACAAATTGAATTTGCTTATCTTATCTTTCTTATATACATATACTACAGACGTTGCTTACAAAAAAAGATAATGATTACGTGATGATTACGTATAGAGCAGTGAGATTCCTAACAAACGCATTGAATTTTCACATTTGACTATAGTATATATATATATATATATATGTCTCCTTCTGTCTCGGAAGACAATGGATGCGCAGAGATGAGTCACTGACTTTGGTTACGTATTGAGACAGGGCAGAATCTGGAGTGGCTGATCAAGCCAATTCTGGATCGGCATAGTTTGCCGCAGTTCGTGCATTTATATTCCTCAGTTTTAGGGCTGGCTGACAGCAGGGCAGCTTTCTTTTTCATTCTCTTGGCCGATGCAGCTTCATTTCTTTTGCATTCAGCAAAGTTCGTACCAGCACGCACAGTCTGTTTCCATGCTGTTCGGTCTTGGGCTATCTCCTCCCACATGCTTTGGTCGATGCCCGTTGCCTTCATGTCTCGCTTGCAGACATCTCTGTAAGTTAATCTTGGGCGGCCCTTGGGTCTGGCTCCCTCTGCTAGCTCAGCGTATAGGATGTCTTTCGGGATTCTTCCATCTGGCATGCGCGTGACATGACCCAGCCAGCGTAATTTTCTCTGTTGAAGGAGAGCATAGATGCTGTGCATGTTGGCCCGTGTCAAAACGTCCTGGTTGGTGACACAATCCCTCCAGGCGATGCACATAAGGCGTCGCAGGCAACATATAGTACTATAGTAATACCTTTAGTAAAATCAATAAATTTAGAAAGCCTTCAGGAGAGAAGACTCAAAAGTGAAGTAGCAATTATACATAAAACAATGAACCATAATTTTCAAACAGAGAAACAAATGTACTATGCCACATTCCTCGTTCCATATGCCTGAACAAATTTATACAAAAGCTCCTTCTTCCCTAGTGCTATTAATGTATGGAATGGGTTGCCTGGGCTAGCCAGGAAAACCAGTGACTTGCCAGAATTTATTTCATTGGTTAATATGCATGACTAAATGCATGACACGTAGGACGTAACCTTCATCTTTTTTGATTTAATGTCTGTATTTTATAAGAGAATATAATATCATTAATGCAAAACTTACTTCCCTTACCAGGATCTTTTTAATATCTACGTAATAAAAGCAAGATGGCCCTGACATTAATTACATATTATCCTCATCAAATCCTATATGTTGATGAACTTCCCACCGGGATTGCATACGTATTCCGCATTTTTAATCATTGAAATTTGAGCTGTGTTGAACCAGTTGATGCATACACAAGTACTTATATAGCATCTTCAGGTTTATGCACATTCCTTTACACCAGAGTAGAATTACTTGTCGCCCATATTAATGCCGTGCATACTAATTGGAAAAAAAAAAATAGTATAATAATAAATACACTAGTATTTAGAAATGGACTCAATTAAAATTAATAAGTTACAACAATATTATGATGAAAACCTAAGCTTTAACTTTTCATTATCTTTTTATACATATAAATTTAATTTAAACATTTAATATTTTGTTTTTCTTATTTTGAATAAACATAAATAAAAAAAAAGGCATTCACTGGGATTCAAACCTGAGATCACTCGTTTCGGAAGCTAAGCGCTTTACCCCTCAACCACAACACCGTAATTAAACTATCTGAAGAATATATAAGGTCCAAGGTTGTACAGTTAAGCTTTAGATTTATATCTGGATGTTTATGTAACTTCTTTTTTTTTGTGTGTGTCAGTTTTTCCTCGCCATTCTTTTCTCTGTCCAGCTAAACGCTAGAGCCTGACTCTACCAGAGAGTGTCGTCTAGAACCAAGACCCAATATAAAACACGCTCTATTTTTCTTGCTCAGAACCTTTAATCACCAGATCACTAGTCCACTCTGTCGCTTGTCCGCCCAGGAGGGAGTCCAGTCTTTGAGTGGTCCGATCTGTTGTGTCAATAATCCAACTACGCCGAGGACGCCAGAGTAAGACAATTATCAAAAGTTTTTTCAAACACTCGGAATCTTCTTGGTGTCTGGGGGGAGCTTTGTTTTTACAAAGACTATATGTACAGTATGTCTATTCTAGCGGTTCGATTTTTAAACGGATTTTGTCTTTGTCTATGCTTTTATTTTATAGCGGTGAACAAAATAGCCAACTTTAAATATACATAAACTCTTTTCAAAACACCAAATTTACAACTATGATCTTGCGTTAATGCGAACCAAAGATAAAGGATCATTCCTCATTCCGGTTCCTAGGACAAATTCGTACAAAAACTCGTTCTTACCCTACTCAGTCACACTTTACCAACGCCACTCTTTGATCAGAAAATATGAAAAGGACAAAAAATGCAGTGTGTCGTCCCTGAATGAATTCTTGATTGTGTGTCTGTTCTATTCATGTGAATGTTTCTGTTGTGTTGTCTTTATAAGAGAAAAGAGTCCGGTTGTCTTTATAAGAGAAAAGAGTCATTATAATCACAACAAATTTCCATAGTCCTTCTTCCCTAGCGCTATTAAATCATGGAAAGGGTTGCCTGAGCCAGCCAGGATAACTAGTGACTTGGCAGAATTAAGTCATTGGTTAACATGCTTGACTAGATGCATGACGAGTTGGACGTAATCATGTTCTTTTTAATTTTTGAAGTAACGTCCGCATTTGATAAGATAAGAAACTTGCATGGGACTTGTTACTCCCCTTTCATATTATTAAAAGTAAAAGTTTCCCCTTTCAGAACTATGAGGCAGACTGCGCTAAGGTCAAGGTCAACAGGCATAAAGCTTCGTGTTATATATTGTCTGCGGTATTGCTGGGATTCTAAGTGACCGTCATGACTACTTGTTTCATTTGATTACAGCTCTAATTATAAAAACAGCTCTAATAATAAATTTAATAAACTATCATAACGTAGTAAACACTCACACGAAACAACAAATGAAATCACACGAGATACCATTGGAAGAAATATGGATGAACTTAAATCTTATATTGTCAACATGTAATTACTGAAGTTCAAACTTCGTAAAAAAAAAAAAAAAAAAACACAGGTCCTTTAAGCATCTCCAAGTCTCTAGCGTAACAGTATTTATTTCCCTCACAATTTTTTTTGTCTCTATTAATTTTTCCATAAATATTACCCAGTAACTTAGTCTATAACAATATAAAAAGGTAATACAACTGTTTTTTTTTTTTTTAAATATGTACATTGGCATACGCCGTTTATGATAAATCCTCTCTAAAGTATGAAGAAATAGAGATTACACTAGTTTCCGGTTTTAACCCTAATCCGTATGTAAATATTGAAAACCAAAACGAGGCAGTTACGTAAACAAATTATTTTAATAAGCAGACACTCGACCTACTATTCTTATATGAGACCGCTCATAAACATCCAATACGCCACGATAGCATCTGTCGTATTTTTCGTGTTTTCAAAATAATTTCTCTCTGGTCAAGATAGACGGGTTGTTTTTCAAATGAATAGTCTAGAGTCTAGACATAGCTAGACTAACTCGTCATACGCCCCAACTCACGCTCAAATAACAATAAGATTTATAGACCCATCGATCCAATATTTAATGATAGTAGTAGTGGCAATAGAGCTAAGGCATAATTATTTTTGTGTGGCATTTTACGTCTCGAGAGACGATCTTTTCCCCTTGCAAGCTCTTGTGTGACTAAAGAGGCCGATCCTTGATACACAGCTGCGATCGCAGGTTGGGCATATGTAGTCACCAGGCGCCGTTGCATTTTCACCCTTCTTTCTGCTTCTGTTGTGTATGGCATCTGCAATCAAAGACCCCTCCTTTATGCTCTTTCTCCACGTGGATCTATCCAGTGCCACCTCTTCCCAGTTGCTGGTGTCGATCTTAAAGAGCTTCATGTCCCGTTTGCATACATCTGTATAACGTAAGAGCCCACTCTAAGGCATAATACACTAATAGCAAAACAAGTCGCTTTAATCGAGAATCCAAATAATCTAGTTTGTTCTGTATACATGAATATCTGTTTTTAGCTTTTCTGTCAGCCGAACTAGGTCGTATATACAAGTTGTAGTTCCATCTTCAGCCAGTTTGTCGGAAATTCATCTCTTGATTGCATAGAGCTTCACCTCTACCCATCCCAAACCCAATGGGCTCAGGGGCGTAGCTAGAAATTTTCCATCATTTGGGGGCCCTGGAAGGAGCTTGACTGCTTTGGAGGCCCTTGCATTTAGCGAATTATTTGACACTTAATGTAAAAAACATTCATTTGCCCTCCCCCTCAAGTGGAGTCCCGGAGGTTTTCCAATTCTCTCCCACTCCCCCACCCTACGCCACTGAATGGGGTTGTTCCGCATTTATGCACGTAGAAGTGTTGTTAACATTAATGTCCCAAATTGATTTCATTGTAATTTGAATATGAAAATAGTCTAGGTATTTTTAAGTACTAAAAAGTATGTTACAATTATTCTATAATTGATTAGCCTATATTGATATGATTATTTAGTAGATCTAATAGATCTAGGTTAGTTGTGTAATTGAAACACTTCAAACAGCAAGGGTCTTAATTAACACACACTCCAGCATCTCCTCCCAGGTGGGAGGAGGCTTCAGACATTGCCAATGACAGATCTTTATGGAGACAGCTTGCTGACCAACGCGCCGAACGGCGCGGGAGGACTTAAGTTTAGTCCAGCATTTTAAATTGGTGTGCTTCTGACCCATTTTTACACAGTCCTGATTCACACACTTTCTTTGCTGTTCACTCATCCATGTATAAAGAAGGTATACTGGTCATTTCATACACAGACACAAACACTATACTACTAGCCACTCAAAACACACACACACACACACAATAACTAATAATCACACGTAGTATATCTAGATCTATAATCGTATCACAGGAAGACATTGCCATTATTGTAATGTACCAGACCATAACCACGTGACTTATTTGAATTTAGGTCAGGGATTCTGAACAACTCTATTGTGTGTTGGGCTGTTGGAGCACTTTTTTTTTTTACCACACCTCTCTGACTTGATTATTTTTAATGAACCGCCCATTAGATAATAGTTCATTCTTTGATGTTGTCCTCTCATCGCTGTCTTCAGCCTTTTCTCACTGTTCCCGACAGAAAGGTCTTTGCAAGCCCCGAGGACCTGATGGTATGGCCATGCAGCTTAAATGGATTTTATAAAGTGTTCGAGACAATACCCGACGTGAACGTATTTTTATATTACCACTACAGAAAAATTACACAGAGCAACTGATTGAAACAATATACTAACCATAATGCGTGTAACATGAGCGCAAACACCTTTAATGAAATCTTCCTAATTTTGTTTTTAAACTTAAAGGTTTAAGGGCAATGGGCACTAGCCCAAGACATCTAGCAATTGTCTCAACGATGTGGCAGTCCGATTGCTTAACATGCTACCAGTCCGCCCCCATCCCTTTGGACAACCTTTCTTTATCATTTCAATGTCAAGTTCAATGCTCGAAAAAGCGGGTATAAGCATTGCCGAAATATGGCCCCGTCCACATAACGTCAAAGATGGGTTTGTGGTCGCAAAGTGTGCTACATGCGGAAAACCAATCTCAGGGAACGGTTCCCTCTACCGGATTGCACCAGAAGACAAGGCAAGGGGAAGTGGTGCACCCTTATTCACCAAATCCCGAAAGGTGACTGCACCAGGAGGCAAGGCAAGGGGAAGTGGTGCGCCCTCATTCACCAAATCCCGAAAGGTGACTGCACCAGGAGGCAAGGCAAGGGGAAGTGGTGCACCCTCATTCACCAAATCCCGAAAGGTGACTGCACCAGGAGGCAAGGCAAGGGGAAGTGGTGCGCCCTCATTCACCAAAACCCGAAAGGTGACTGCACCAGGAGGCAAGGCAAGGGG
>JADKLZ010071801.1:0-13681 GCA_021533235.1 Biomphalaria straminea
CAAATCTTTAAACTCTTGGATTTACTTTAGTCATGTGAATAAAAACAAATTATTTATGAAAGTAATTACATTTATCAAGTATGTTAACAATTAATCCCATTCTTCTGAAACATATTTGGATCATCTCATCTGTCCCTTTACTATTGTTGTAAGGTTGCTGGGACAGTTCACGTAATCAAATTCCTCCACTTTTTCCAGTCAGCAGAAGTCAAACTGGTAATACATAATTACTGTTCTGGTATTGAGCAACCACAATAAACAAAACATTGAAATTCAATGACTGTTTTACTTCAATGTATGGACATTATTTCTAAAGCTCATTATACTTTTATCTTTTATAAGCACCAATGTTTTGTTTTTTCAATGCTTGCTCATCAAAGGAGTAAAACAAAAAGCTTGCTAAGAGAAATTCTATGTGAGTGACTGATTTTAAACTTTGCAGGCCCAGAATGTCTTGCAAGGGAAGTTAGTGAAAATGCAATTTGCAATTTTCAAAATAATATATTTTTTCAATGTAGTTATGTCTAAGAAATACATCATGTTTATCTACCTTTCAACCAGAAATGATTGGACTAGTTTTGTTCATTTTAAAATCTCTTTTCAATAATTTAGAACTTTTGTGTTTTTTTTTAGCTTTTGGATTATGCTGTTCAGGATATTCAGAATTTGTTTTATCAATTTTGTTTACTTTCAGCTTTCATTCAAGATCACAGACTTCACTCACTCTGGTTGTGGCATTGATGCAAAGTCTGTTCAACTTTTACCTTCTACTAAATTTAAGTTAAATTTGAGTAAGTTTTTTTTTTTTATTTAAAATCTATTCGTGTACACAATAGAAACTAGTTCGTGCTAGCACTTTCAACTAGCCACATGATAGATGGTTGCCTGGTCTTGTGGTATCTGCACTGGGGCCTGTTTTTTGTCTTAATGGTCTTGGCTTCATACCCTGCCCTTTGCCATTCTCAGCCATTCTGCAGGAGGTTTCGATTAGGATGTAGATTATCTTCAACTCTGAAGAAAAATCTGAAACTTGAAAATTAAAAAAAAAAAAAACAACTATTGTTTAAAAAGTCTTAAAGTTTTTAGCTTTAAATAAACTAAAAGACACTTTGAAAAAGTGAGTGAAGCATTACATCTGGCCATTTTTCAAAGTGACTCAATAATATGGCCCATTAGTTTCATTGTAGAACAAAATTTTGAAGTTTCAAGGCTGATGTGGTTCACTGACCTATATATTTGATATGTGCATTCAGTTCTTCTGTTTGTAATATTCTGATCAGTTTATTTCAAACAATGTATATGTTAGCTGAGTTTCCTTTAATATGTTTATTTCACTGTATAGTACAAGTTAAGAAAAGGAAATTATTTATTTTTAAAAAATGCAAATTATAGAAAAAGTAGAGGATCAGTATATATTCAAAATACTAACTTAATTAAAATGTAAACAGATGCTGTGAAGAATACAGTACAGAATATAGTAGAACATTTTCAAATCCATGAAATGCAGTAAAACACATATTTTTATATCACAATACTCTCATTTAACTAACTGCACTACTCTGGGATATTGTTAGTTCTGCATGCTAACATTGTAGGTATGTGCACAAAAAACAACAATGTAACATAAGATAGTTCACACAATACACTGTTATAACTGTACTGGCGACGTGATAGGGTTAACTGAGTGTGATCAGCTGACACATGTGACACAGGGCAGCTTGCTGCTTGGTGGTCAACTGTGTCAAAGGACAAGGGAACTCTCCTAATGTAAACCTGTGATATGATCTTGTGATTGATTCTATCATTTCAAGAAGGCCTTGAGGGACAAGATATGGAGACAGAATGTGTAAAAGAGGCAGTTCAGTTCAGCAGAGTGACTGTTAGTCCACAGTTCAGTTAAAGCACTGCGACTGTTAGTCCTCAGTTCAGCACTGCGACTGTTAGTCTATAGTGAAGTGAGACCTGTTATCTGTGTCCAGAGTGTAGCAGTACGAGTTCAGGAGAGACCAATAGACTTCAGTAGGATAGTATATTTCTGTACAACAAAGCATTTATAGTCACTGAAGCATTAGTAGTGGGTGTATTGTTTTGCCAATGGTACAGTATTGGCTGTTGATGTATTTTGTTATTAAACTACCACATTATTTTGGCGTTCTTGCTGTCAAGGTTTTTGGTTAGATGTGCTGTGTTGAGCAGTGTTGCAGAAACCAATATAGAGAACATAACAATAGCAAGCCCCTATGTCTAGTCACTCTTAACAAAGAGATTGTCGGAATGAAATTGGATTTTTAAGTGAGGATGGCCTGTAATTTTTGTCCCCCCAATACACAAACTTAAAACTTGACATGGGTGACCTTGATGTTTGTTTGCTTTCACCAAATGACTAGTACAAGGTTAACAGCGCTAATGAAGGAAAAGAATGAGTTGCTTTGTCACATCTGCAAATGGTAATATCTAGAATAGATGAGACTCATAAAAATAGTATTGTTACGATCCTTCTCTCTCTCTACTATCCAGACTCTCTGCAAACTCAATACAGCGAACTTAAAGAACTTCACAACTCACAGGGCTCAAAAGTATCAGTGACATTTTAATTCAAATACATCACAAGTGGCAATCACATGAACACTAAAAACATAGCCTTGCTCCGGACTTGACACACCGTGCTGGTTCTGACTTCGCCTCGTCCTGGTCACATGGCGAGGTATCGTGAAGTCCCCCGACTCTGACACACTCGCTCTTATATAGTCTCTACTGGCCTTCTCGAACTTTCTTGACCAGTCCAGTTGATCACTTGCGTGCGTAATCGTCGAGCCGAACTGGCGTGTATTGTCACTGGTCACAGTTGACCTCTTGTACTGTGCTGAACTGGGGCGATTTGGGTAGGCTGAAACACACACACATAGCACTACCAACATCTGTGTCAGCAGGTTTACAGCAGTATTTAAAAAAAATAAGGAAAGTGAACAAGTATAAAGATTCATTTGGAGAATGGTTCATTTGTTGTTTTCTATTCATATTACTAGTTTGGCTTAACAAATCTATTTTATGTAATTTCACTAAAGTGATTCAAACATATTGTTTAGTATTTGAGGATAAATCTTATTGTCTTATTCATTTCAGTTCTCATTGTATTTATAAGAAAAAAATCACAAATAAAAATTCACATCAAACAATAGTACAATGTTATACAAATGTATAATGATTGCTTTTCTTTTCTCCAGGTAGAGAATATTCAACAGTTGATTACAAGATTTGGAATTCCATTGGAGAGGCATTGTCTACGTGACCTACATTTTAATTTAGTATAAAATTAACTAACCAATGACAATTGCATAATGCAGATTTATCATTCTAGAGCTGACAGAACAAAGATTCACATGTATACAGTTTTCAGGGTATCACTAGTATCTCCATGCTAATACAACAACTGTGTCAAACATTTTTGTAGATAATTGAATTTAAACATTGTGCATAGATGAATTAAATTTTTCAGGACAAAACAAAGGTCTTTCTTTTTTAAATTCTTTTACTATATTAGTGGATAAAATAAAACCCAGATTAATTTGTATATTTATTTTAGCATAAATATACACTGATTTTTTTGTTCATCAACTTATAGCTGTGAATAATAATAATAGTAATAATAATAAGAATCTTTATTATCCATAAGGAAATTTATTTTACAATTTGTGCATTACACCATACAAAATATTACTATAGAAAACCAAAATGTACATTCACACCAGACTCACTCATAATTTACATATGAAAAGTTTATATCAGATAGTTTAATTCTAATTAAAACTTGTATAACAAAAATATACAACTTAAGCATTTGTTATCTGTACAACTTAGTAGCATATTACACAAAGAGCAACAACAGATTACAACTTAAAGTATTCTTAGATCTGGGTTTTTGTAACTTATTCCTAAATCTGGGTTTGAATCTCAGTGTTGCAAGGAAATATACCAGAGAATATGTAGCCAAGTTTGTGACCTAATAAACTTAATTTACTTGCAGTAATATCCAGTGGTATCAATTCACCTTTTTCTTAGTCTGATGCCACTGTATTGATTATTGACTGTTGTAGGCTCTAGTTTTCTTTCATGGCTTATATTGCTGCCTGATGTGTTGACGTAGTGATTTTGGGGAGATGGGAGGGCTATACACTGATTGTTTTTATTATATTGTACCCAATCTTTAAAATGTGTGCGACCCCCAATTATTTTTGGTCACCTTTCTATAGTTAGTACCTTTGTTTCATTTCTCAGCATTCTTTTTGAAAATGTTTCTTTTGACTTGCTCCTGTAGGACTTCTCTGCTAGTACCATTTATACTTTGGTTCTTTAAGAGCTTAACTAGAAACACGAAATCTTTAAGTAATGAAGAATATGCAATGATTAAGTAAATTTGAAGAGTAGATTTTGTTGCTAAAGGGAAATAATTTTTAAACGGAGATTGTTTTAAAGATTATACTAGTTATGTCCCTTTCTATGTTTTTAAAGGATAATCGACTAACAGATCTACTTTCTATGAAACAATCACTCTTTCTAGTTTTGGCGAAATTGACCTCAATCGAAATAAAAAGAACGTACAGCAAATTTCTCATTAGATAAACTCGATTTACTCTTTGTGACTGGAAGCTAGGAAAATTCGAACAATATTGATAACATTGAGAATGAGTTCACTCCCCTTATGCCGATGAGAACCTATTTTAAAAATACGTATTCACCAGAGAGTAAAGTTGATTCTTTCATTTTATTTCTAGAACTTGCCAGTCTAGTATTTAATTACCTTAGTAACTAGTAAAAAAACAAAAAGTAGAACTTTCAGGCCTTTCGATCTATAGGGCAGTTGAGGTGAAGGTCATCTGTTTCAATGGCTCATGGTTAATGAAGGTGTTATGTGACCAGCACAACGACCAACCAGCTTTATTTTCCCCAAATTATTATTATTATTGATGCTTTTTTATAGCGCTACTTTCATGCCAGTAGCATACTCAGAGCGCTTTTGTCCAATCTCATGTGTAGACAAGTTTGGGGGGGGGTGAGGGGGTATCTAGGAGTTGGTTTTCCGTGCTGCCTTTAGGCGCTCAGTAAACACAACTCTGTCCGAGTCGGGTGTGGAACCTCGACCCCCCCCCCCTTCTGGTCAAACGTCGGAGGGTAAACTCCAAACTTTCGCGATTCTTTCGTGTTAACCAGTCAGCCTCGTTTTCGAACTATTTCCTTTCGGAACCAGGAAGTGGCTACGCGAATAACCTGACAAGCTTTTGCCATCAGACTCGCTACATAACTGACCTACTCATGTTCAGGCTTTGATACTGAAGGCTTCTAGATCTAGTCTAGTCATGTTACGAAATTTCTGTTTTCATCAGGATTCAAACCCGAGATCATATCCTTTCCTACGTGGTGAAGATTTTGTTGCGACTTATAAATGTCCCAGTAATGAAAGAATAAACACATTAAACATGTTAGAAATCTAGAAGCTTTTGAATACAAACTCTTGTCAATGAAATGACCTCATTAGTTTGTGACACCCATAGACACCATTAATCATTTTTTTAATCTCCTTTCAAAGAGAGAGAGCTCTGTGTCAACATGCGTACTACGTCATTTGAAAGTAGAGGGAATGTCGTTCTCTGTGTAGAGTACGCTGGAAAAGAGCAAGTATAATGAACAGCAGAGTATGGACCTCATTCACCAATTGTAAATAAACATATTTAGCCACGTCATAATATTGATAAAATAGTGAAAATTACGTATCACGTGACAGCCTTACGTATTGCGTAATTTGTATAGAACATATAGAGAAAATGTTGTTTGTTTACGTTTGGTGAATGAGGTCCATTGTCAAATGGTTTATCACCCCAACCCTCTTATCTACACAAGGAACCACGCCATTTCAATAAAAGGTCCGCTAGACTTTTTTTTAAAGCTGCTTTTAAAAAGTAGCACTTAATTTAGGCTGCGCACTGAGGATTGTATGACGGCAGCCTAGTTCTCCGGTCAATGGCGGAACTAGGGATCTTGGAATCCCAGGGGGGGGGGGGGGCGCTTGAGCTCTTTTGGGGCCCCTGCATTTTGACATTCGACATCATGACATGCCGTAATATTTAATGTAAAAACAAATTTCGTACACTCATTTGGGGAATCCCACAAGTGGGGGGGGGACGGGGGAAGATTCACATTTGGACCACCACCCTCTTCACCCTAGCTACGCCCCTGTCTCCAGTTAGTGCATGGCTATGCCTAGCTTTTTGGTAACTGTTACTGTTGTGTGGGTCAAGAAAAATTATGATTTTATTAAAGCTTTTTTTTTTACTTAAAGTTACATGTAGAGACATTTTTTTTTAAATCTTTGAATACATTCGCATTATGATATTTAATTGTTATCATGATGATCATGTCTTTAATTCTTTGATTTTAATTCTTCTACATTTTCATAAAGACAGAAAAGATTCGCCTTTTTCTTTTAAAATTATTTTTGTTACACGAGTGCTTTGTGGCTGGTGCAACTACTGACAGCATTTATCTTTCCCATCTGAAGTCATTAAAGACTACTTATTACAGTAATTGGAAGCTATACTAATTAGGGTGTTTCGGAAATTCCTCGTTGAGTACACATCAACATGATTCTAGCCAAATACTTAAAAAAAAACGTTTTAAAATACCCAACTATTTAGTCAGTCTGCATTTGAAGATGGCGAAGTAAGATGTTGGTAGAAGTTATGGAAGTCAATATCTACTCTTGAAAGTAGCAGTATTATACAATGTTGTTACACATGTTTAGCCAAAAGCAATATTATGAATGTTCCGAATTGTTTCAGAGTCACGTGGTAGTGCTTAATTTCTGTTTATAGAGGTAAGTGGGAAGCGTGGTGGAGAGGCTAAGTGCGGCTTGAACTTGGCTTGGCTACCTAGAAGGGGGCTCGAGGTTCGACACCCGACTCGGGCAGAGTTGAGTTTACTGAGCGCCTAAAGGCAGCACGGAAAACCAACTCCTAGATACCTCCTTCCCCCCACTGGTCCCCAAAGCGCTCTGAGCATGCTATAAGCATGAAAGTAGCGCTATATAAAAGCTATAATAATAATCTGATAGATCAATATTTAGTGGTTTAAATCAATTCATGTGCTGCAAACAATAATTTATTAATTGCAGGAACATCAAGTAGATTTTTGTTAAGAGTAGCTTCCTTAACTTGTCATTGTATAATAATAATCTGATAAACGTGTTAGGTCAATATTTAGTGGTTTAAATCAATTCATGTGCTGCAAACAATAATTTATTAACTACAGGAACATCAAGTAGATTTTCGTTAAGAGTAGCTTCCTCAACTAGTCATTGTTGTCATCTCGAGTGCGTCGCGGGAGAACCAGCCGCCTTTAATCTTTACAAACTACAGTACGCTATCATTAAAGCTTTGTAAGTGGTAGACGCCAAACGTTAGATCTAAGGCTGCTGAACTGTAATTAGAAAGTTCTATTCATAGCAATTCGTTCTGTCATTCCTGTCACGTGATCTCTTTTCATCAATGCATATAGTTCAGGGTAACAACTTAACAAGGCCTAGTATTTTAGCCTGTGACAATCAAATAACAAAGAATAAACCAAAAAAAAACAAAAAAAATAAAAATAAACCAGACTGTTAAGTATTAAAAATAAAAGGTTGAGACTTGAAAAAAAAAACTAACTCTAAAAGATCCCCCTCCCCCCTCCCAAAAAAAAAAACACACTTAAAACACAATTATTAAGGTTAATTAAATCAAGATTAAATTCCTGTTAATGATATGCTCATATCGATAAAACTTGTGTTAAATAGCTAAGTGGCTCCTTTTTGCTTTTTAACCCAACAAAACCGCTTTTTCGTAAACCCAGAACATTTCTTTAACGGCTACATGATTATAATTACAGGGTAATTAAGTTAAAAGCCTCTTAAAGACAAGTCTGTCAGAGAATTAAGCAATAAAACAGAAAAAAAAAGTGAAATCAATAAATGAATGCATTAGCTGTGTTTTCAGATCTATTGTTGGCAGGTTTAACGCAGTGTTTAGGATCATACTAGTAGTTTGTGCCCGTCAAAATGTCGGGAAATCAGAATGCCATGACACTTGCTATTAGATTCTAGATGCCTGTCTGTTCCTTTTTTTTAAAGAAAGGTCTATTGAATTAAGTGAACATGGCCATATATTTCTCATGAACTTTGACCCTTTCAAATCGTGTGCTTGATATTGAGCTCCTAGTTCGGTGTGGCATTTATAGCGTAGCCATTATAGACTACGTAAACTGCAGATGAAGACATATATAATGTATATTGTTGCACGGGTAAAATTATTATTATTGTATTATTATCGGAATCTAGATAATAATAATAATAATAATAATCTTTATTGTCTGTAAGGAAATTTGTCTTACAATTTGTGCATTATACAAAACAAAACATTATTTTAAAAAATGTACATTCACACCAGACTCACTCACAATTTACGTATGAAAAGTTTACATTAGATTGGTTCTATTTAATGATCTGATTGCCAGAGGAACAAAAGAGTTTTTGTGTCTGTTTGTCTTTGCTATCGGTGTCTTGTATCTCTTTTGTGATGGTAAAATAACAAAATCCCGACCCAAAGGGTGATTTTTTATTTCTAGAATCTTCTTAGATTTTGTAAGGATGTTTGCCTCAAACAGCTGCCCTAATGGGGTTTGTTTTTTTCCAATGACTTTACCAAATTAACTTCTACTTTCATTCATTCATTCATCCAAGTTGCCCACAAAGTCAGATTGTCTTACTAACCGATGCGAAAACAACCCTCCAAAGCTTGCAAAACTCTGATTTCTCTTATATTAAAAACCTCAGAACAGCACTTACAAAACTCAACAACAACAGCAAAAAAAATGTTATTCAATGGGTACCAGCTCATATACAACAAGAAGGAAATGAGAAGGCTCACACACTCTGCACTCTACCCGGAAGAAATGAAGAAATTAATTGTAAATAAAATAAATGAGAAATGGACGAGCTCCCATCCAAATCACAAGAAAGATGATGCTTACTATAAGCTATCCCGACAAGATCAACATCTAATCTTTCGACTTAGAACCGGACACAACAGAATGCGACAACACATGTACCGGAAGCTCAAAATTGGAACCAGTGATATACGCCCATGTGGAGTGTCACCAGAGAATGCCGACCACGTCCTCCAACACTGCGCTCTTTACCAAGAGGCCCGTATAAGACACTGGCCCCAAAACACCCCAATAGAAAGAAATCTATATGGAGAGCTCCCTGACTTGGAAACCACTGCGCAGTTCATCTCGTATATTGGTATAGTGATCTGAACCCTCCAACATAACAATGAGAACGAAGAAGAAGAAATTCATTCTGGACATATTTACAATGTTCTACCATGACTAGAGCTACCAGATATCGTCTGCTATTCATACTCGCAGAATTCTTATTTTCAATGGGAACTCTATCATTGTAGACCAACATATTGAGGTACAAACATGTACGTTATAGAGATGTACGTTCTTCCTCGGGCATTCATTCAGTAATTCAATTGTCGATGACTTTTACTAGAAGGTCAAGGATGAATGGATCCTTGTCATACCACGCAATTTGTGATCACGATGTTTCTGGTCATGTGAAAGTCGACATTCAGGGATACGGTAACATTCTGTATTTTATAAGATTCAGGGATATAATAACTTTATGTATTCTAAGGGGATACAGTAGCTTTCTGCATTCTAAGACATTCAGGATATTGTAACTTTCTGTAGCCTAAAGAGATTAAGTGATGCAATTTCTGTTTTTCTAAGGGACTAATGGATACTGCAACTTTATGTATTCTAAGATATTCAGGGTATGCTGAAACATTCTGTGACTTCACAGTTATCCTCTTAGCGCTTGGTGTAAAACCAATAATGGACAAAAACTCTCAATAATCTTTGAATTTTTAACAAGCGGCTGGCATTTGTAACCTTTGACCCTGCCCATATAACTTTATTAGCACACACACACACGCACAGACAGACAAGCTAAACATCTCTCACTCCACCTAAAACTAATTATCACCTTTGTGTCCATTAAGCATCAATACGTGTCTATTAACCTAATTTCGACTATATATTGCCCTACAATACAATCATAAACAAACAAGGTCAAATAGTCGTGACACGCGAAAGCGAAGCATTTGATTGGTTGATGGTCAATTTAAACAAAAAAAAAATCAAATTAATTTAGTTTCGTACATTGATTGCTCTTCCTCTACTGGTCAATGGCTTCTAGTTTCGTACTTTCTTGGTTTTCACAACAATATCATTTAGATTCGACCTTGCAAAAATAAGCTTGTCATTATTAAGAATAAATTAAATATCTGTCAGCAGGAATCTGGAAATGCATTATCAATAAGCTCATTAGTAAAATGATAATTAGTATCAACAAGCAACTCGAAAGAAAATCTATTTCCAAATCACTAATAGAACAAAGGGGAGAGAATTAAGTCAAATACTGTTTCAAACGCCATGTAGACTATTCTTATATTGAACTAGTCAAGACATCCCAGACAAAAAAAAATGCATTTTCGTAAAATGCCTATTGATAGTATGTCTGAAACTTCGAATTAGGGGAAAGCAATGCACGCTCTACTGCTTCATGCAGGATGCGCTATAATATTTTCTTTGAAACGTTACTAAGAATAAATGAAGCCTGTCTCGTACACTTCATGTGGAACCCCAAACTTTATGTACATCTATGACCTGCAATCATCCGAGACCGTTATAGGGATACTAGTGACTGGGCTACAACGTCACAACCCGAGGGCAGTTTACACCAATGGTGTATCGTATGAATGGTTTAAACTTTTTTGCATAGATTCTACAAATTTAATTTAAAAAATATATATATTTCAGATGAACGAATGTAGTTGGTGCACATATTTTGATTACGACGGAAGCAATGTTGCAATCTAAATTTTAATTGTGCTTTATTTTGAGCTCTAAACGTGACTGGCTGATTGATAGTCACCGCACATAATGACAATAACTTTCCCTTATAAAGTTCACTAAAGGATTTCTTCGATAAAGAAATACCACAGACTAGTCTATATCTTCAAGTGGAAGACTACGGCTGTGACTGTCTCCATGACTATGAAAGAGTATGGCTTGTGGTTTCTGACTAGTAGCTACCTACATGAGAACGACTCGATGAAAGTGTCTTTATGATGAGTGTGTCTTTAAAAAAAAAGGTGTCTGTTTGTTTCGGATGCACTCTCCCAGGTCAGGCTGTCGGTATGATTCACGTGTTATCGATCATCGGATAATTAGCATGTCTGTAATTTGCGCTGATAATTACAGACGTCTGGAAACTTTATCTGGCATCACGGAGACCTGCCTGGACTGAGATGGGGGGGGGGGGATAGCGGGGCGGGAGATATACCGTGAAACGTTTGTGTGTGCGTGTCCTTGTGTAAGCATGTCTTGTGTGTGGTGTGTGTGTGTGTGTGTGTGAGGTGAGTGTGCGTAAATCTAGGAAGATGGGACGTGGGCTAAATTTTGTTTTCTTTATTCAAATATAACCTAAGTCTAGTCCAAAGAGAAAAAAAGAGGACCCCTTTATGTTTTGTCCGTAAGAAAAGAAATTTTTATTTAGAAACGTAAAAATTATGACAAAAGCGAACAAGTAAGTGCTAGTAGCTGGCCAAGGACAACCCCTTTCACCCCACAATCTTGATTATCTCCACATGACGCATAAAATGTATATTCAACATCTCATAAGGATAAGTGCCTGTTTAACTGAATCAAGATCAATCGTTTTCGAAGGCACGTACACTCACCTACAACGTCACAAGCAGTGGGCAGTTTAGAACTTTAGACCAACAGCTTGATGTCATGACACAGGTCTGACGTCACGACCTGTGACGTGGCAACAAGTTATTGGTCTAAACTACCCACAGATTGCAACGTCTCAGGTCAATGTTGAGGGCTTCTTTAACAATTGGTCTCGGTGGACTGCGCTTTAAAATTCGGCTTGGGAAATAGTCGTTTATCTTGTCCGATTCTGTACAAATGCTCTTTCTTCCCTAGTGCCATTAGAGCATGGAATGGTTTGCCTGAGCTAGCCAGGAAAACCAGTGACTTGGCAGAATTTAAGTCACTGGTAAATATGCATGACATGACGCGTAGGACGTAATCATCTTCTTTTTTGAAGTAACGTCTGTATTGTATAAGATAAAATAAGATTTATAAAAAAGTTTCACTCTGTTCACTAAGAAGTTGTTTAATCCATGACCAGAAATTTGATGTTAATTTTGAAATACAAAAGGAACATTTTGTTTTGTAATGCGTTTCTTTACTTCATTGGCCATTGTTGTGACAACCATCGCACGAAAAGGTCATTGCGCCCGGGCCAAGAATTATTTGCAACGCCACTGTTCCTTATATTATTATAGCTTTTATATAGCGCTACTTTCATGCTTAAAGCATGCTCAGAGCGCTTTGGTCCAAACTCATGTGTTGACCAGTGGGGGGGAGGGGGTATCTAGGAGTTGGTTTCCCGTGCTGCCTTTGGGCGCTCAGTAAACACAACTCTGCCCGAGTCGGGTGTCGAACCTCGAGCCCCCTTCTAGGTAGCCAAGCCAGCCAAGCTCAAGCCGCACTTGGCCTCTCGACCACGCTTCCCACTTGAGAAGCCGTACTTCTCGCTCTAGATTAGTTGTAGGTGCAAATACAAGTTTGTTCCTAGGGTGTCAACAAGTAGCCCGCTAGTCAGATAGAACGCCGACCTCCTTCTTCAGTTGTCTGTGGTCCACCTTCAGTACCGTAGTAAGCTTTTGAAAGTAATTACACTTCAACAAATAAAAGAACGCACAATCGCACGTCATTATCAGCTCGGGCACTGCCAAAGACACGTGTCACGTGATAGGCGTCCCCTTGATGACAGCTCATCAACTCATCTGTCAGCAGTCCAGTTGGTGCTCATGACAGTCTTCTGTCAGTGACACTCGGGCACAACAGATTAAAAACTTCCAGTGACTTCAACACAGTCACACGACCACAAACACTCACACACAGACCTCACACACACACACTCATACGCGTAAAATAAATAAATAACCATTCACTTTCTCTTTAGTGACGTCGATGTGTGTATGTGTGTGTGTGTGTAGCGGTAGACTTTATTCTGCTGAAGATTAAGGACTTGGGGTGGTCACTTGTAGTCAAACTGAATTTCCGTTTGATTGGACCAATAAAAATTATATTATCTTATGTTATGTTATCTTATGTTATGTTATCTTATGAAGAGCACTGGCGTTCCATAGATTAGTGAGACGCTAGTGAATAGTAAAGTCTCTGTTGTAAACTGAGAGCCCTCTGTATTGTTAGGCACCACTGTTTAGTGAGAATACAAAGAATAATGAGAATTCGCTATACAGTAATACGTCAGTGCATAGTGAGACGGTTGAGACTGCACTGCACCGTGATTCTCCTTTGCACTGAGACACTCTGCTGCTCTCCGGAGGGGCTTTACTTCACTGCGAGACAATAGTCCAACCTGAGACTCTACTTTTAGTGAGACTTCACTTTGTGGCTCCGCTCCAATGTAACGTGAGACTCTGCTCCAATGTAATGTGAGACTCTGCTCCAATGTAACGTGAGACTCTGCTCCAATGTAACG
>JADKLZ010071803.1:0-14026 GCA_021533235.1 Biomphalaria straminea
CAAATCTTTAAACTCTTGGATTTACTTTAGTCATGTGAATAAAAACAAATTATTTATGAAAGTAATTACATTTATCAAGTATGTTAACAATTAATCCCATTCTTCTGAAATATATTTGGATCATCTCATCCGTCCCTTTACTATTGTTGTAAGGTTGCTGGGACAGTTCACGTAATCAAATTCCTCCACTTTTTCCAGTCAGCAGAAGTCAAACTAGAAGGCGCGGTGGCTTAGCGGTAAAGCGCTTGGCTTCCGTAGTGGAGGTCCCGGGTTCGAATCCCGGTGAAGACTGGGATTTTTATTTAGGGATTTTCGGGCGCCCTTGAGTCCACCCAGCTCTAATGGGTACCTGACATTAGTTGGGGAAAAGTAAAGGCGGTTGGTCGTTGTGCTGGCCACATGACACCCTTGTTAACCGTAGGCCACAGAAACAGATGACCTTTACATCATCTGCCCTATAGACCACAAGGTCTGAAAGGGGAACTTTACTTTACTTTTAGAAGTCAAACTGGTAATACATAATTACTGTTCTGGTAATGAGCAACCACAATAAACAAAACATTGGAATTCAATGACTGTCTTACTTCAATGTATGGACATTATTTCTGAAGCTCATTATACATTTTATCTTTTATAAGCACCAATGTTTTGTTTTTTCAATGCTTGCTCATCAAAGGAGTAAAACAAAAAGCTTGATAAGAGAAATTCTATGTGAAAGACTGATTTTAAACTTTGCAGGCCCAGAATGTCTTGCAAGGGAAGCGTGGTCAAGAGGCTAAGTGCGGCTTGAGCTTGGCTTGCTTAGCTACCTAGAAGGGGGCTCGAGGTTCAACACCTGACTCGGGCAGAGTTGTGTTTACTGAGCGCCCAAAGGCAGCACGGGAAACCAACTCCTAGATACCCCCCACTGGTCCACAAATGAGATTGGACCAAAGCGCTCTGAGCATGCTATAAGCATGAAAGTAGCGCTATATTAAAGCTATAAAAATAAAAAAGGGAAGTTAGTGAAAATGCTAAGGCTTCAAATTGCAATTTTCAAAATAATATATTTTTTCAATTTAGTTATGTCCAAGAAATACATCATGTTTATCTACCTTTCAACCAGAAATGATTGAGCTAGTTTTGTTCATTTTAAAATCTCTTTTCAATAATTTAGAACTTTTGTGTTTTTTTTAGCTTTTGGATTATGCTTTTCAGGATATTCAGAATTTGTTTTATCAATTTTGTTTACTTTCAGCTTTCATTCAAGATCACAGACTTCACTCACTCTGGTTGTGGCATTGATGCAAAGTCTGTTCAACTTTTACCTTCTACTAAATTTAAGTTAAATTTGAGTAAGTTTTTTTTTTTTATTTAAAATCTATTCGTGTACACAATAGAAACTAGTTCTAGCACTTTCAACTAGCCACATGATAGATGGTTGCCTGGTCTTGTGGTATCTGCACTGGGGCCTGTTTTTGTTTCAATGGTCTTGGCTTCATACCCTGACCTTTGCCATTCTCAGCCATTCTGCAGGAGGTTTCGATTAGGATGTAGATTATCTTCAACTCTGAAGAAAAATCTGAAACATGAAATAAAAAAAAAAACATCTATTGTTTAAAAAGTCTTAAAGTTTTTAGCTTTAAATAAACTAAAAGACACTTTGAAAAAGTGAGTGAAGCATTACATCTGGCCATTTTTAAAGTGACTCAATAATATGGCCCATTAGTTTCATTGTAGAACAAAATTTTGAAGTTTCAAGGCTGATGTGGTTCACTGACCTATATATTTGATATGTGCATTCAGTTCTTCTGTTTTAATATTCTGATCAGTTTATTTCAATCAAACAATGTATATGTTAGCTGAGTTTCCTTTAATATATTTATTTCACTGTATAGTACAATCTTAGAAAAGGAAATTATTTATTTTAAAAAAATGCAAATTATAGAAAAAGTAGAGGATCAGTATATATTCAAAATACTAACTTAATTAAAATGTAAACAGATGCTGTGAAGAATACAGTACAGAATATAGTAGAACGTACATTTTCAAATCCATGAAATGCAGTAAAACAAATATTTTTATATCACAATACTCCCATTTAACTAACTGCACTACTCTGGGATATTGTTAGTTCTGCATGCTAACATTGTAGGTACCGTATGTGCACAAAAAACAACAATGTAACATAAGATAGTTTACACAATACACTGTTATAACTGTACTGGCCACGTGATAGGGTTAACTGAGTGTGATCAGCTGACACATGTGACACAGGGCAGCTTGCTGCATAGTGGTCAACTATGTCAAAGGACAAGGGAACTCTCCACATGTAAACCTGTGATATGATCTTGTGATTGATTCTATCATTTCAAGAAGGCCTTGAGGGACAAGATATGGAGACAGAATGTGTAAAAGAGGCAGTTCAGTTCAGCAGAGTGACTGTTAGTCCACAGTTCAGTGAAAGCACTGCGACTGTTAGTCCTCAGTTCAGCACTGCGACTGTTAGTCTATAGTAAAGTGAGACCTGTTATCTGTGTCCAGAGTGTAGCAGTATGAGTTCAGGAGAGACCAGTAGACTTCAGTAGGATAGTATATTTCTGTACAACAAAGCATTTATAGTCACTGAAACATTAGTAGTGAGTGTATTGTTTTGCCAATGGTACAGTATTGGCTGTTGATGTATTAGTTATTAAACTACCACATTATTTTGGCCTTCTTGCTGTCAAGGTTTTTGGTTAGATGTGCTGTGTTGAGCAGTGTTGCAGAAACCAATATAGAGAACATAACAATAGCAAGCCCCTATGTCTAGTCACTCTTAACAAAGAGATTGTCGGAATGAAATTGAATTTTTAAGTGAGGATGGCCTGTCATTTTTGTCCCCCCAATACACAAACTTAAAACTTGACATGGGTGACCTTGATGCTTGTTTGCTTTCACCAAATGACTAGTACCAGGTTAACAGCGCTAATGAAGGAAAAGAATGAGTTGCTTTGTCACATCTGCAAATGGTAATATCTAGAATAGATGAGACTCATAAAATAGTATTTAAAAAAATAAGGAAAGTGAACAAGTATTAATATTCATTTAAAGAATGGTTCATTTGTTGATTTCTATTCATATTACTAGTTTGGCTTAACAAATCTATTTTATGTAATTTCACTAAAGTGATTCAAACATATTGTTAAGTATTTGAGGATAAATCTTATTGTCTTATTCATTTCAGTTCTCATTGTATTTATAAGAAAAAAATCACAAATAAAAATTCACATAAAAAAATAGTACAATGTTATACAAATGTATAATGATTGCTTTTCTTTTCTCCAGGTAGAGAATATTCAACAGTTGATTACAAGATTTGGAATTCCATTGGAGAGGCATTGTCTACATGACCTACATTTTAATTTAGTATAAAATTAACTAACCAATGACAATTGCATAATGCAGATTTATCATTCTAGAGCTGACAGAACAAAGATTCACATGTATACAGTTTTCAGGGTATCACTAGTATCTCCATGCTAATACAACAACTGTGTCAAACATTTTTGTAGATAATTGAATTTAAACATTGTGCATAGATGAATTAAATTTTTCAGGACAAAACAAAGGTCTTTCTTTTTAAAATTCTTTTACTATATTAGTGGATAAAATAAAACTCAGATTAATTTGCATTTATTTTAGCACAAATATACACTGATTTTTTTTGTTCATCAACTTATAGCTGTGAATAATAATAATAGTAATAATAATAAGAATCTTTATTATCCATAAGGAAATTTATCTTACAATTTGTGCATTACACCATACAAAATATTACTATAGAAAACCAAAATGTACATTCACACCAGACTCACTCATAATTTACATATGAAAAGTTTATATCAGATAGTTTAATTCTAATTAAAACTAGTATAACAAAAATATACAACTTAAGCATTTGTTCTCTGTACAACTTAGTAGCATATTACACAAAGAGCAACAACAGATTACAACTTAATGTATTCTTAGATCTGGGTTTTTGTAACTTATTCCTAAATCTGAGTTTGAATCTCAGTGTTGCAAGGAAATATACCAGAGAATATGTAGCCAAGTTTGTGACCTAATAAACTTAATTTACTTGCAGTAATATCCAATGGTATCAATTCACCTTTTTCTTAGTCTGATGCCACTGTATTGATTATTGACTGTTGTAGGCTCTAGTTTTCTTTAATAGCTCATATTGCTGCCTGATGTGTTGACGTAGTGATTTTGGGGAGATGGGAGGGCTATACACTGATTGTTTTTGTTATATTGTACCCAATCTTTAAAATGTGTGCGACCCTCAATTATTTTTGGTCACCTTTCTATGGGTAGTACCTTAGTTTCATTTCTCAGCATTCTTTTTGAAAATGTTTCTTTTGACTTGCTCCTGTAGGACTTCTCTACTTTGGTTCTTTAAGAACTTAACTAGAAACACGAAATCTTTAAGTAATGAAGAATATGCAATGATTAATTAAATTTGAAGAGTAGATTTTGTTGCTAAAGGGAAATAATTTTTAAACGGAGATTGTTTTAAAGATTATACTAGTTATGTCCCTTTCTATGTTTTTAAAGGATAATCTACTTTCTATGAAACAATCACTCTTTCTAGTTTTGGCGAAATTGACCTCAATCGAAATAAAAAGAACGTAAAGCAAATTTCTCATTAGATAAACTCGATTTACTCTTTGTGACTGGAAGCTAGGAAAATTCGAACAATATTGATAACATTGAGAATGAGTTCACTCCCCTTATGCCGATGAGAACCTATTTTAAAAATACGTATTCATCAGAGAGTAAAGTTGATTCGTTCATTTTATTTCTAGAACTTCACAATCTAGTATTTAATTACCTTAGTAACTAGTAAAAAAATAAAAAAGTAGAACTTTCAGGCCTTTCGATCTATAGGGCAGTTGAGGTTAAGGTCATTTGTTTCATTGGCTAATGGTTAATGAAGGTGTCATGTGACCAGCACAACAACCAACCAGCTTTACTTTCCCCAAATTATTATTATTATTGTTGTTTTTTATAGCGCTACTTATAGTAGCATACTCAGAGCGCTTTTGTCCAATCTCATGTGTAGACAAGTTTGGGGGGGTGAGGTGGTATCTAGGAGTTTGTTTTCCGTGCTGCCTTTAGGCGCTCAGTAAACACAACTCTGTCCGAGTCGGGTGTGGAACCTCGACCCCCCCCCCCTTCTGGTCAAACGTCGGAGGGTAAACTCCAAACTTTCGCGATTCTTTCGTGTTAACCAGTCAGCCTCGTTTTCGAACTATTTCCTTTCGGAACCAGGAAGTGGCTACGCGAATAACCTGACAAGCTTTTGCCATCAGACTCGCTACATAACTGACCTACTCATGTTCAGGCTTTGATACTGAAGGCTTCTAGATCTAGTCTAGTCATGTTACGAAATTTCTGTTTTCATCAGGATTCAAACCCGAGATCATATCCTTTCCTACGTGGTGAAGATTTTGTTGCGACTTATAAATGTCCCAGTAATGAAAGAATAAACACATTAAACATGTTAGAAATCTAGAAGCTTTTGAATACAAACTCTTGTCAATGAAATGACCTCATTAGTTTGTGACACCCATAGACACCATTAATCATTTTTTTAATCTCCTTTCAAAGAGAGAGAGCTCTGTGTCAACATGCGTACTACGTCATTTGAAAGTAGAGGGAATGTCGTTCTCTGTGTAGAGTACGCTGGAAAAGAGCAAGTATAATGAACAGCAGAGTATGGACCTCATTCACCAATTGTAAATAAACATATTTAGCCACGTCATAATATTGATAAAATAGTGAAAATTACGTATCACGTGACAGCCTTACGTATTGCGTAATTTGTATAGAACATATAGAGAAAATGTTGTTTGGTGAATGAGGTCCATTGTCAAATGGTTTATCACCTCAACCCTCTTATCTACACAAGGAACCACGCCGTTTCAATAACAGGTCAACTAGACTTATTAAAAAGTAGCACTTAATTTAGGCTGCGCACTGATTGTATGACGGCAGCCTAGTTCTCCGGTCAATGGCGGAACTAGGGATCTTGGAATCCCAGGGGGGGGGGGGGGCGCTTGAGCTCTTTTGGGGCCCCTGCATTTTGACATTCGACATCATGACATGCCGTAATATTTAATGTAAAAACAAATTTCGTACACTCATTTGGGGAATCCCACAAGTGGGGGGGGGACGGGGGAAGATTCACATTTGGACCACCACCCTCTTCACCCTAGCTACGCCCCTGTCTCCAGTTAGTGCATGGCTATGCCTAGCTTTTTGGTAACTGTTACTGTTGGGTGGGTCAAGAAAAATTATGATTTTATTAAAGCTTTTTTTTACTTAAAGTTACATGTAGAGACATTTTTTTAAAAATCTTTGAATACATTCGCATTATGATATTTAATTGTTATCATGATGATCATGTCTTTAATTCTTTGATTTTAATTCTTCTACATTTTCATAAAGACAGAAAAGATTCGCCTTTTTCTTTTAAAATTATTTTTGTTACATGAGTGCTTTGTGGCTGGTGCAACTACTGACAGCATTTATCTTTCCCATCTGAAGTCATTAAAGACTACTTATTACAGCAATTGGAAGCTATAGTAATTAGGGTGTTTCGGAAATTCCTCGTTGAGTACACATCAACATGATTCTAGCCAAATACCCAACTATTTAGTCAGTCTGCATTTGAAGATGGCGAAGTAAGATGTTGGTAGAAGTTATGGAAGTCAATATCTACACTTGAAAGTAGCAGTATTATACAATGTTGTTACACATGTTTTGCCAAAAGCAATATTATGAATGTTCCGAATTGTTTCAGAGTCACGTGGTAGTGCTTAATTTCTGTTTATAGAGGTAAGTGGGAAGCGTGGTGGAGAGGCTAAGTGCGGCTTGAACTTGGCTTGGCTACCTAGAAGGGGGCTCGAGGTTCGACACCCGACTCGGGCAGAGTTGAGTTTACTGAGCGCCTAAAGGCAGCACGGAAAACCAACTCCTAGATACCTCCTTCCCCCCACTGGTCCCCAAAGCGCTCTGAGCATGCTATAAGCATGAAAGTAGCGCTATATAAAAGCTATAATAATAATCTGATAGATCAATATTTAGTGGTTTAAATCAATTCATGTGCTGCAAACAATAATTTATTAACTACAGGAACATCAAGTAGATTTTTGTTAAGAGTAGCTTCCTTAACTTGTCATTGTATAATAATAATCTGATAAACGTGTTAGGTCAATATTTAGTGGTTTAAATCAATTCATGTGCTGCAAACATTAATTTATTAACTTCAGGAACATCAAGTAGATTTTTGTTAAGAGTAGCTTACTTAACTTGTCATTGTTGTCATCTCGAGTGCGTCGCGGGAGAACCAGCCGCCTTTAATCTTTACAAACTACAGTACGCTGTCATTAAAGCTTTGTAAGTGGTATACGCCAAACGTTAGATCTAAGGCTGCTGAACTGTAATTAGAAAGTTCTATTCATAGCAATTCGTTCTGTCATTCCTGCCATGTGATCTCTTTTCATCAATGCATATAGTTCAGGGTAACAACTTAACAAGGCCTAGTATTTTAGCCTGTGACAATCAAATAACAAAGAATAAACCAAAAAAAAACAAAAAAAATAAAAATAAACCAGACTGTTAAGTATTAAAAATAAAAGGTTGAGACTTGAAAAAAAAAACTAACTCTAAAAGATCCCCCTCCCCCCTCCCAAAAAAAAAAACACACTTAAAACACAATTATTAAGGTTAATTAAATCAAGATTAAATTCCTGTTAATGATATGCTCATATCGATAAAACTTGTGTTAAATAGCTAAGTGGGTCCTTTTTGCTTTTTAACCCAACAAAACCGCTTTTTCGTAAACCCAGAACATTTCTTTAACGGCTACATGATTATAATAACAGGGTAATTAAGTTAAAAGCCTCTTAAAGACAAGTCTGTCAGAGAATTAAGCAATAAAACAGCAAAAAAAAAGTGAAATCAATAAATGAATGCATTAGCTGTGTTTTCAGATCTATTGTTGGCAGGTTTAACGCAGTGTTTAGGATCATACTAGTAGTTTGTGCCCGTCAAAATGTCGGGAAATCAGAATGCCATGACACTTGTTATTAGATTCTAGATGTCTGTCTGTTCCTTTTTTTTAAAGAAAGGCCTATTGAATTAAGTGAACATGGCCATATATTTCTCATGAACTTTGACCCTTTAAAATCGTGTGCTTGATATTGAGCTCCTAGTTCGGTGTGGCATTTATAGCGTAGCCATTATAGACTACGTAAACTGCAGATGAAGACATATATAATGTATATTGTTGCACGGGTAAAATTATTATTATTGTATTATTATCGGAATCTAGATAATAATAATAATAATAATCTTTATTGTCCGTAAGGAAATTTGTCTTACAATTTATGCATTATACAATCAAAACATTATTTTAAAAAAATGTACATTCACACCAGACTCACTCACAATTTACGTATGAAAATTTTACATTAGATTGGTTCTATTTAATGATCTGATTGCCAGAGGAACAAAAGAGTTTTTGTGTCTGTTTGTCTTTGCTATCGGTGTCTTGTATCTCTTTTGTGATGGTAAAATAACAAAATCCTGACCCAAAGGGTGATTTTTTATTTCTAGAATCTTCTTAGATTTTGTAAGGATGTTTGCCTCAAACAGCTGCCCTAATGGGGTTTGTTTTTTTCCAATGACTTTACCAAATTAACTTCTACTTTCATTCATTCATTCATCCAAGTTCCCCACAAAGTCAGATTGTCTTACTAACCGATGCGAAAACAACCCTCCAAAGCTTGCAAAACTCTGATTTCTCTTATATTAAAAACCTCAGAACAGCACTTACAAAACTCAACAACAACAGCAAAAAAATGTTATTCAATGGGTACCAGCTCATATACAACAAGAAGGAAATGAGAAGGCTCACACACTCTGCACTCTACCCGGAAGAAATGAAGAAATTAATTGTAAATAAAATAAATGAGAAATGGACGAGCTCCCATCCAAATCACAAGAAAGATGATGCTTACTATAAGCTATCCCGACAAGATCAACATCTAATCTTTCGACTTAGAACCGGACACAACAGAATGCGACAACACATGTACCGGAAGCTCAAAATTGGAACCAGTGATATACGCCCATGTGGAGTGTCACCAGAGAATGCCGACCACGTCCTCCAACACTGCGCTCTTTACCAAGAGGCCCGTATAAGACACTGGCCCCAAAACACCCCAATAGAAAGAAATCTATATGGAGAGCTCCCTGACTTGGAAACCACTGCGCAGTTCATCTCATATATCTGAACCCATATGATCTGAACCCTCCAACATAACAATGAGAACGAAGAAGAAGAACTTCATTCTGGACATATTTACAATGTTCTACCATGACTAGAGCTACCAGATATCGTCTGCTACTCATACTCGCAGAATTCTTATTTTCAATGGGAACTCTATCATTGTAGACCAACATATTGAGGTACAAACATGTACATTCTTCCTCAGGCATTCATTCAGTAATTCAATTGTCGATGACTTTTACTAGAAGGTCAAGGATGAATGGATCCTTGTCATACCACGCACTTTGTGATCACGATGTTTCTGGTCATGTGAAAGTCGACATTCAGGGATACGGTAACATTCTGTATTTTAAGAGATTCAGGGATATAATAACTTTTAGTATTCTAAGGGGATACAGTAACTTTCTGCATTCTAAGACATTCAGGATATTGTAACTTTCTGTAGCCTAAAGAGATTAAGCGATGCAATATCATGTTTTTCTAAGGGACTAATGGATACTGCAACTTTATGTATTCTAAGATATTCAGGGTATGCTGTAACATTCTGTGACTTGACAGTTATCCTCTTAGCGCTTGGTGTAAAACCAATAATGGACAAAAACTCTCAATAATCTTTGAATTTTTAACAAGCGGCTGGCATTTGTAACCTTTGACCCTGCCCATATAACTTTATTAGCACACACACACACGCACAGACAGACAAGCTAAACATCTCTCACTCCACCTAAAACTAATTATCGCCTTTGTGTCCATTAAGCATCAATACGTGTCTATTAACCTAATTTCGACTATATATTGCCCTACAATACAATCATAAACAAACAAGGTCAAATAGTCGTGACACGCGAAAGCGAAGCATTTGATTGGTTGATGGTCAATTTAAACCAAAAAAAATCAAATTAATTTAGTTTCGTACATTGATTGCTCTTCCTCTACAGGTCAATGGCTTCTAGTTTCATACTTTCTTAGTTTTCACAACAATATCATTTAGATTCGACCTTGCAAAAATAAGCTTGTCATTATTAAGAATAAATTAAATATCTGTCAGCAGGAATCTGGAAATGCATTATCAATAAGCTCATTAGTAAAATGATAATTAGTATCAACAAGCAACTCGAAAGTCTATTTCCAAATCACTAATAGAACAAAGGGGAGAGAATTAAGTCAAATACTGTTTCAAACGCCATGTAGACTATTCTTCTATTGAACTAGTCAAGACATCCCAGACCAAAAAAAATGCATTTTCGTAAAATGCCTATTGATAGTATGTCTGAAACTTCGAATTAGGGGAAAACAATGCACGCTCTAATGCTTCATGCAGGATGCGCTATAATATTTTCTTTGAAACGTTACTAAGAATAAATGAAGCCTGTGTGGCGCTTGCGAGTCAGTCTGTCTCGTACACTTCATGTGGAACTCCCAACTTCATGTACATCTATGACCTGCAATCATCCGAGACCGTTATAGGATATTTAATGACTGAGCTACAACGTCACAACCCGAGGGCAGTTTACACCAATGGTGTATCGTATGAATGGTTTAAACTTTTTTGCATAAATTCTACAAATTTAATTTTAAAAAATATATATTTCAGATGAACGAATGTAGCTGGTGCACATATTTTGATTACGACGGAAGCAATGTTGCAATCTAAATTTTAATTGTGCTTTATTTTGAGCTCTAAACGTGACTGGCTTATTGATAGTCACCGCACATAATGACAATAACTTTCCCTTATAAAGTTCACTGAAGGATTTCTTCGATAAAGAAATGCCACAGACTAGTCTATATCTTCAAGTGGAAGACTACGGCTGTGACTGTCTCTATGACTATGAAAGAGTATGGCTTGTGGTTTCTGACTAGTAGCTACCCACATGAGAACGACGCGATGAAAGTGTCTTTATGATGAGTGTGTCTTTAAAAAAAAAGGTGTCTGCTTGTTTCGGATGCACTCTCCCAGGTCAGGCTGTCGGTATGATTCACGTGTTATCGATCATCGGATAATTAGCATGTCTGTAATTTGCGCTGATAATTACAGACGTCTGGAAACTTTATCTGGCATCACGGAGACCTGCCTGGACTGAGATGGGTGGGGGGCGGCGCGCGGGGCGGGAGATATACCGTGAAACGTTTGTGTGTGCGTGTCCTTGTGTAAGCATGTCTTATGTGTGTGTGTGTGTGTGTGTGTGTGAGAGGTGAGTGTGCGTAAATCTAGGAGGATGTGACGTGGGCTAAATTTTATTTTCTTTATTCAAATATAACCTAAGTCTAGTCCAAAAAGAAAAAAGAGAACCCCTTAATGTTTTGTCCGTAAGAAAAGAAATTTTTATTTAGAAACGTAAAAATTATGACAAAAGCGAACAAGTAAGTGCTAGATCTAGTAGCTGGCCAAGGACAACCCCTTTCACCCCACAATCTTGATTATCTCCACATGACGCATAAAATGTATATTCAACATCTGAGTCCTCATAAGGATAAGTGCCTGTTTAACTCTTTATCTCCTAACTGACGATACCAACGTTGATTCCACCTCAATGTTGTAAATAATTACGGAGAGAAAGAGTTAACTGAATCGAGACCAATCGTTTTAGAAGGCACGTACACTCACCTACAACGTCACAAGCAGTGAACAGTTTAGAACTTAAGACCAATAGCTTGATGTCATGACACAGGTCTGACGTCACGACCTGTGACGTGGCAACAAGTTATTGGTCTAAACTACCCACAGATTGCAACGTCTCAGGTCAATGTTGAGGGCTTCTTTAACAATTGGTCTCGGTGGACTGCGCTTTAAAATGTGGCTTGGGAAATGGTCGTTTATCTTGTCCGATTCTGTACAAATGCTCTTTCTTCCCTAGTGTCATTAGAGCATGGAATGGTTTGCCTGAGCTAGCCAGGAAAACCAGTGACTTGGCAGAATTTAAGTCACTGGTAAATATGCATGACTGAATGCAGGACGCGTAGGACGTAATCATCTTCTTTTTTGAAGTAACGTCTGTATTGTATAAGATAAGATAAGATAAGATTTATAAAAAGTTTCACTATGTGTTCAGTAAGAAGTTGTTTAATCAATGACCAGAAATTTGATGTTAATTTTGAAATACAAAAGGAACATTTTGTTTTGTAATGCGTTTCACTACACAATTGGCCATTGTTGTGACAACCATCGCACGAAAAGGTCATTGCGCCCGGGGCATCATCATCATCATCATCAAACTCCATTTGAGTGAGGGCTTGAGAGGCTTAAATCCTCTCTTTCAAAAGCCCTGGACAGAAACCCTGCTGTCTTGCGTAGTGCGTAGGCGTCACCATACAGGTCGAGAAGTTTTGGTTTCCCAGACCTGTCGAGACGGAGATCAGCATGTCTGGGGCAGTCAAACAGAATATGAGGCACGGTTTCCTCTTCTTCCCCACAGCGGGGGCACCGTGAGTCAAAATTTGGCCATAACCGTGAAAAGTATGAGCCAACAGGACAGTGGCCTGTCCTGCACTGTGCTATAACAGCTTGCTCAGGCCTGGACAGCCTCCACCACGGGGAAGTGCGGTCAGGGCGCCTCATGCGCTCCCAGACTCCACGGGCTTTTTGGGACTTGTTCCAGCACTGAAACCACTTTTCCATTTCAGTTTTTTTGAATTGTAGCCAGGGCATGGTGAAAACTTACAGCCTGTTCAGGGGCAAGAATCATTTGCAACGCCACTGTTCCTTGTCGCTTGGGAAGCCGTACTTCTCGCTCTAGATTTGTTGTAGGTGCAATACAAGTTTGTTGTGTGTTCCTAGGGTCTCAACAAGTAGCCCGCTAGTCAGATAGAACGCCGACCTCCTTCTTCAGTTGTCTGTGGTCCAGCTTCAGTACCGTAGTAAGCTTTTGAAAGTAATTACACTTCAACAAATAAAAGAACGCACAATCGCACGTCATTATCAGCTCGGGCACTGCCAAAGACACGTGTCACGTGATAGGCGTCCCCTTGATGACAGCTCATCAACTCATCTGTCAGCAGTCCAGTTGGTGCTCATGACAGTCTTCTGTCAGTGACACTCGGGCACAACAGATTAAAAACTTCCAGTGACTTCAACACAGTCACACGACCACAAACACTCACACACAGACCTCACACACACTCATACGCGTAAAATAAATAAATAACCATTCACTTTCTCTTTAGTGACGTCGATGTGTGTATGTGTGTGTGTGTGTAGCGGTAGACTTTATTCTGCTGAAGATTAAGGACTTGGGGTGGTCACTTGTAGTCAAACTGAATTTCCGTTTGATTGGACCAATAAAAATTATATTATCTTATGTTATGTTATCTTATGTTATGTTATCTTATGAAGAGCACTGGCGTTCCATAGATTAGTGAGACGCTAGTGAATAGTAAAGTCTCTGTTGTAAACTGAGAGCCCTCTGTATTGTTAGGCACCACTGTTTAGTGAGAATACAAAGAATAATGAGAATTCGCTATACAGTAATACGTCAGTGCATAGTGAGACGGTTGAGACTGCACTGCACCGTGATTCTCCTTTGCACTGAGACACTCTGCTGCTCTCCGGAGGGGCTTTACTTCACTGCGAGACAATAGTCCAACCTGAGACTCTACTTTTAGTGAGACTTCACTTTGTGGCTCCGCTCCAATGTAACGTGAGACTCTGCTCCAATGTAATGTGAGACTCTGCTCCAATGTAACGTGAGACTCTGCTCCAATGTAACG
>JADKLZ010071805.1:0-12958 GCA_021533235.1 Biomphalaria straminea
ATTTTAGATCTTCAACTGTATATTGCCATTTCTCAAGCAAATGTCAAACTAACACAACACATGATACTTGACGTAATGGCCGCTTTCATTTTAAATGCATTTTACATGTCAGCAGGCCATTTGACTGCTTTCCATAATGTTTTCAATAAAATGCAGATTTGTAATTCGATATAAATAATTTTTGATTCATTCAAAAACACACCATGAGTAAAATGGCTAAAAACCCACACCATTTCTAAAATATTTTTAGTTGATTCCGCCGATGTTCAGGCTTGATGCCGCCTCCTGCTTTTTCATTTTCAGCTCATGCTCTTTGATGATCTCCTCCTTGGAGGTGGCCTTGGCCTTAGCCAAAATAACATCAGCACCCTGCTTCACCATAACGTCAGCTAGCCTCTCCCCGGCCGCCCAGGCAGAGGTGTATTCATTTTTCTTACTGGGTGTCTGGCAGTGGATGCCCACAAAAGCATTCTGGGATGGAATCTAACAAGAAAAAAATGTGTTTAAAAAAAAGTTAATATTTGTTATTCTAAATTAACAACATGTAGATCTACTAGCTTTTAAAAGACTTTTATTATTTATCCAAGCTGTGGGAATTTTCTATACTTTTTTATCAGTAGGTTTGCAACTAACTTAACTATTATAATAATTTACAGTTTAACAATCTTTTATTAAAAAAAAAAAACTAACTAAAAAGAAGTTAACTTTGATATTGATTTACACTCTTGTAAGTTTATTGTACTAATTAGCCCCCCAAAAAATGTGCAAAAAAATATTGATCATTTTAAAAATGATAGTCCAAAAAAAAGTACATATATGTAAATTGGAATAATATCAAACATAAAAAAATTATACAATTACATATGCATTTATAGCATGAGGGGAAAAAATTGGGCTACTTAATTTATTCCTCATTCCACAAAATTTATTTTGAGTTGAAAGAAAAAAACTCAAATCAATCACTAACTACTTATACACTAATAATGCATATTTTAATATAAATATTTTCTTTTTGGGCCCTGCTATGTTTCTACCAGGATTTTAACTTAAGACCTTCACATTAAGCAATTTAATTATCCACCTATCTTCCCCAACGTCCACTCTGCATGTTTTTAGATATAATTAAGTGTGTAAAAGAGAAAAAAAAAATTTTTTTCAGGCCAAAACAGTTGACAGTCTAAAAAGTCAAGTTTAAAATACTACTTACTGGAACTTCTGGGAACAACAAATTAACAACTTCTGTATGCTGAACAACTTGACTGCCATCAATACTAAACACTCCACCTCTTATCCTCATCTGGGAAAATGAATGTCATGTCTTAGTAACAACACAATTTAATGCTGTGTCCTAGCGACAAACCTTAATATCATCTCCTAATTGACATCATACATTATACATGCATTACCTGGTTATCAGAGATTTCTGTGAACACGGAGACCGGGACACTGCAGCCTCCTTCCTGAAAGAAACAGTAAAAAAATCTTTAACATTAATGTCATAAGAAATGTGTATGAAATGAGGTCAATAAGTTAATCACGCAGTTAAAGGGCAACAGAGTTCAGCTGGGTAATGTAAACTGACTTTAGTGTTGTATTTGTCCAATAGCAACTACTTGTTCTTTGATAACAGCCGAAATTCCAATCTAGACTTCACAACAAAGGGTTTAGTTAGTTAAGTATTTACAATGGTTCAAACTTTAGACTGTGTTTGATTTCAAATAGGACACATGCTAATTATAATATTCATTTAAAGGGAAGAGCTCACCAGTTTCCTGAGGTAGGCTCTTTCTGCGGTGCAAGCAATGGTAGAGGTGTGGTCATGGATCCTGTTCAGGAGCTGTAGTGTGGCCTCATCATCAGCACGGCACTCCACTGCCATGGCTCCTTGTGAAACAGCATACATGCATTCATCTGGCGTGAGAACCTGCAATCGCCCACACTGCATGAGTCAAATATGCATGCACAGAACTAGCTATTACATTTTGTATACAATTATTTGAAAAAAAAAATTGCACAGCTATTATATAGAGTTGAAACAAGCAAAATATAAACAATTATTTAAAAAAAACAAAGCTTAACAAGGGTGAAGAATTAGCTCTTACAACTATATCTCTTAATAATGTAGAAATTATATTACCTTAATTAACATAAAACAAAATTAATTACTAATAATGAATTGACTTATTTGTTTTATTTTTAAATGATACATGTTTTGTTAGGTACAATAAAAAAATGATTGAAAGTTTCATCTTGAATGGGTGTAGGAGAAATAATGTGTATAATTATCTAAGGGGACAAAACCCTACCTATTTGGTCATATTCATTTAATACTGAATCATTAATTTTCCTTGTTGGTATCAAACAAAATAATTAATTACAAAACTAATTGGTTATTTTTTTTTATTGATTCATGTCTGGTCTATGCCAATGACAAATTGTGCAAAGTTTCAACTTGATCCAAGAATGGGTATGGGAGAAATAACATATACAAGCTTTTTACCAGCTTTGTAAAAATAAATGTGGAAACTAGAGCATTTTAGCCCCAAAAAGAAATTCACAGTACAAATGTGACAACCGATTACATTTATAACCATATGAAAATTTAACTTTTAGTATATTGACTTAGTCATATATGTTTGGTCTGGATAGATTCAGATGTCCGAAAATATCAGAGAACTTCAGGTTCCCTTTTATGGACCTCTTGACCAAGGGGAGGCTTTTATCCATGCCCAGGATGAGAAATCGGCTCTTCACCAATCTCTCTGTCCAAAGTGCCGCTTTATCCGAAGTGATCATTTATTCACACCGGGTATGTCGCTGCACCAAAATCCCCCTTGAGCCAAGCAGGGGTTAGTCTGAATAGAAGATGTGCTCAGCTATAAGCATCTTCAGTTCTGGCTGAGTGACCAAAATAAAGCTATTAATATAATAATAGAGATGTTCAAATCAAATCTTTTATTGAAAACCAGCTGAAACATAGAACAACACAACAAGTTGAAACTAAGACTTGGACTGACCTGAGAAATGCACTGCTGCCAACCCATCCTCTCCAGACCTGCGACTGCCAAGATAATAGCGTCATAAACATTTTCCTCTGATAGTTTCTTAAACCTGGTGTTTAAGTTTCCTCTCTAGTTGTTTGTTAAGGTCAATGTGGTCATTTAAGTTCAGTTTTGGTTAACTTTAAAAAAATTATCCATCATTATATTTACAAAAAAAATGTAAGCATAAATTAAATTTAATAATTATTTCATTCGTAAGGATACAATATTCTCAATTTTGTACTGTGGGTATATCCTTTGTACTTGTGCAGCTCGTCTTAAGGAACTGGTACCAATGACACTGCAAATAATATATAAACAATACTGGTATAACATTATGTTATTTTGAAGAGCAATCAAAATGAAGGAAATTAAAAATTTATAACTTCTGCATACAGAATTTATTTTTAGTCTAGTTCAGTAATTATTCAAAAGCAACCAAGTACTATAATTAGATAGTAAAAGAATTTTAAACATAGTGTTATAAAAACAGTATGTAAGGAGTCCCTTCTGGATTTAATTAAAATCTTAATACATTGCAACTCCTTTACGTTTAGAGTTTGGAAGAGTTCTTCCTCATCAGTTTTAAGGTATGAAAATTTGTAATAAACTAAGTGTCAATAATAAAGATGTATGAATAGGAACAGGTAAAACTTATATATATATATAGCTCCTCCTTCGTGTTCGAAGATGAGCACATTTCTCATTTCCTATGGACTCAAAGATGGCTGTAAAGTCCAATCCTTGCCCTGAAAAGCCGACCGCACACGTGGCACAGGCGAGTTCAGTCAGCCGCAGGCCTGCCCCCTCTCTCTGCCTCCCGCCGGCCCGGCGCTCCATCGCACCAGCCACTCCTCCCGCCCCAAAACTCGAGACTCCGAGACTCACAGCCTCTCGCCACGCGGAGCGATCCCGAGCCAGTGCCTCCCAGCCACGAATGTTGACTCCGCACTCCCCGAGGGAGCTCCCGAGGGTGTCCCCGCAGCGCCCGCACCGGGAGCGCTCTCCTGCACACAACTCTCCACACAGAAGTCGCCCGGGAAGGCGACCCCCCGCCCACCGCAGCCGGGACCCTTCCACTGTCGCACCAACACTGCGCACGTCGGACAGCTTCAGTGTCCGGCACTTAAAGCATGTTATAATAACATTTCTAGTATGGTCTGTTCTGCAGACTAATAACCAAAGCTAAGAACACTAACCTTCCGGCAGGGAGGTCCTGCAGAGTTTTCCCTTGATGCTTTGGATGAAGAACTATTGCATCGAATGGATTATCTCTCCTGAATGATACAAATATTATGTTGAAAGCTTATCATGATACATTACTCTTTCATCAAACAGATATGAAAAAGCAACATATTTGTTCATTAATTTTCTATCAAACTACCAAATATAATTATTTAAACTCTTTGTTCCAAGATGTTACAATTCAAACCTACTTGCAGACACATCCAATTACCAGTCCATCAGGCAATGTTGTGGGCAAATCTTTCAAAGAATGGACAACGAAATCCACTTGTTTCTTTATGAGTGCACTCTCCAACTCTTTGGTAAACAGAGATTTTTCTCCAATCTGAAATATAAACAAACACAGGCTCATAAACTGAATAAGAACAGTATAAATTTAAAGCCTCTCATGGGCTTAACATAAGACTTTGAAACTAATAACTATTCATCTAATTTCTTTATATTAACAAAGCTAAATATTGAAATGTATGTTTCTATCACTAACAAAATATTTTCACCTTTGAGAGAGCAGAGTCAAGAATTCTGTCCCCTGTTGTTGTCATAGGCACTGAAACACAGTAATGTTAAGACCTATGAATGTGAGTGCTTACACTGGTTATATTGTTTGGTCAAGAAAAAAAAACAACTGATATGTTAAATATAATGACTTTCAAATTGAGTATATATGTATATAATCTATAATCATAACAGTTTAAAGATTTGTTAAAATGTTGTTTAGATAAAGTAAATTTTTAAAATTAGGAATTGGTCAAGGTGATTGGCCAATGAAAGAATTAATGATACTTACAAGTTTCAAACTTGAGTGTTGGATCCAGTGATCGAAGCATCTGTATAACATTATTGGTCTGGATGAGGGCTAGCTGTTGGGGAGAGCAAATGAAAACATTATTTTAGAATTTGTAAACTAACTCTTTGATATCTAGGGGACATGCTGGCTGAGAGGTAAAGCAGTTGGCTTCCAAGTAAGGGCTCTTAGGTTTGAATCTAGGATCTAGGTAAAGTTGGCTTCCAAGTAAGGGGTCTCAGGTTTGAATCTAGGTAAAGTTTGCTTCCAAGTAAGGGGTCTTAGGTTTGAATCTAGGTAAAGTTTGCTTCCAAGTAAGGGGTCTCAGGTTTGAATCTAGGTAAGTTGGCTTCCAAGTAAGGGGTCTTAGGTTTGAATCTAGGTAAAGCCTGGGATTTTTTAAATTTCAAGAATTTTAGGATGACAGAGAGCACACAGCTCTAATAAGTACCTGACATTAGTTAGGGAAAAATAAAGGCATTTGGTCATTGTGCTGAAATCTTCATGGACCATAGATTGTAAAGTCTGACAATTGTACATGGAGCACATTAAGAAGTTTTTTTTCTAAAGGGAGACAGTCGGTATGTGTGTCTGAAAAGGAGCTGAGGTGAAATAAGCAATCTAGGCCGAAGGGCAAGTAATTAGGGACTTAATGATCACTCCAATCACCTTGTCTATTTTCCTAAGATCAAGGATATTCTACAAAAGCTTTTTTTTAGTGCTCTCACCTATATCTGTGTCTCAATAAGGTTATAATAAATGGTAATGTATATTTTCATATTTCAGACTTATAATTCATTAAATCATGTGGAAAGTAGTATCAAACTTTTGAAACTCTTCTGTCCCATATAAAATACACCAACAAAAGATAGTTTCCTGTATCATCTGTTTCAACGTTAGATCCATGTAGAAAGAGTGCTTCTAGATGTACTTCGATTGTTTTAAACAGTGAAATATGAAATTAGTATATATGTTGTTTTACAAAGAAAGACTACCGGTGAAGCGCCTTAAATAAATGTTTTTAAACAGTTACTTCCCCTGCTATGTGTAACAAATGCCACAAAGGTGTGAGCCCCTGGCCAGGGCCTACGTGACTTTGGTCGTGCCCTGGTTCTCCTTTCTATACTGCACCAGTTCCTGGCCTCGCAAAATGTACACAGAACACACAAAATCTCAACTTCCAAACGTACGCAATTACCCACCCTCCCCCCACGTAACACAGATCTGGTAATCGGGCCAATCAACCCATTGTTCAATCAAACGCACAAACGTTTTAATCATAGGGACTCTTGTATGATAAAGACATTCGAGTGCGATTAGGTTTTATTTAGCATTGGTGCTGCACTCCTTCAAAATACACGAAAACATAAAGGCAGGATAACAGATGCAGCAGGATTGCTTTGGTCACGTGGTAACAAGGTCGCCGTTGTGTTTTTTTTTTTTTTAATTAACCAAAACTAACCCCAGTTTGTACCCTGACCGCTTTCTGTGGGTAGGAAGTTAGTCTTAGACAGTAGGCCTACTCTTTCTTTCTGAAGCAATTGCTAAATAATATCAAATCTTAAAGTAGCACAACCAGCGTACACCCAAGACAACGGAAGGGAAGCGGCTAATGACCTGTTGAACAGATGCATGAATTTCCCGGAAAATTCAAATGAAGACATGACTAGGCCCGAGCAAAACAAAGCCGCAAACTATTCAAACACAACTGAATGCGAAGAATCATGGTAAGCATTGGCAGGGGTAATGTGCTTCGTTTTTCTTTTTTAAATAAACGGGCATCATAAATCTACAGTCGCTCGATACACAACTCCTTGTTCATGTTATGCTTTCACTAGGGCGGGACATGTCACTAGATAACGTAAACCATCCACTTGTTTTATATGCTGACGCAGGCTACAGACACAACAGTTCGTTTTGTTGACCAGTTTCCATCATTCTCATTAACCGCTTCACCAAGTGTGTGACCCATCCACCACTCTGGTTGTTTGGTTTGCCTCATTGTGTCTCTAATCTGCCCCTCCACCCTCTCTAAGATCTTCACATTTTTTTACACGTGTCTCTATTGCACATTTTTTTAAAATGTAAATTCAACTGTGTACCGACCTTAGAAGGTCTTCAGGGCCTATTAATTTTTTTTTTGAACTTCTCCTAGTGAAATATAGTTTTTGTAATATATGATGTGTCTGTATGTCCAGTCCGAGACAAAGTGCTATCAAACCCCTAGAAACAGTTGTGTATGATTGAAGCTGTAGATACTCGGTTCTATAGAACACAATGGTGGCGCGGTGGCTGAGCGGTAAAGCGCTTGGCTTCTGAACCGGGGCTCTGGGTTCGAATCCTGGTGAAGACTGGGATTTTTTATTTCGGAATACTTGGGTGCCTCCGAGTCCACTCAGCTCTAATGGGTACCTGGCATTAGTTAAGGAAAAGTAAAGGCGGTTGGTCGTTGAGCTGGCCACATGACACCCTCGTTAACCGTTGGCCACAGAATCAGATGACCTTTACATCATCTGCCATATAGACCACAAGGTCTGAAAGGGGAACTTTACTTTTATAGAACACAACGATATGTATTATTATGTGTGGCGATGTGGCCAATGTCACGCGTGTCGTCAATCTATTTGTCCCCCATGTAGAAAAGGTTGAAGGTATCACAGGTACCGGTATACACAGATTCATTTGAACTAGGAGAATGTATATACAAAATAAAGACACCCGGAACAGAGAAGACTTCCTCATCCCCCCCCCCCCTCAAACTAGGATATAATGCTGCACACAGTGGATACCTATCTATATGAAAAACAAAGAGGGCCTATTTAACTGAAAACTAGCCTATCATCTAAAACCCCGACTATTTCCTATATAACAAACGCCTAAGTAGGATAGAGAGATAAAAAGATATAAATTAGGTTATGTAATTCACACACTGGTCAGCTTGTTGAGTTTCGATGGCTTTCTAATTCAACCAGTTAAAACTATGCTATGTCTGTCTGGTCGAGTGGTATGCGCTACATTTTGTCGTGGCCGATGGTCCAAAGAGTTCTGTCCCCTACCATCTCCTGCTGGAGGTTTAGGGTAAGACGTAATCAACTTTATCCGTAACCTAACTCCTTAGAGAAACGAGGCGAGTCTATAGTCTTCATTATTCGTGATAGCACCTTCTTTAAGCAGGCTTAGGTTAGGAAGAATTAGCCACTAATTCGTTTCTTAAAAATAGTCAGTGGCTAGCGTCGTCCAATCCCACCTACTATTCCGGGGTCAAGAAAAGGTCAACACGTGTCAATGAAGTGTGACAAGATCTCTTCAATTTGCATCAAGGCCTATTACTCGGGCTAAAAAAAAATAGTGCAACAGTTCAAATCTATCAAGTGAACGGTTCTGGGTTCGTGTCCTAAAGATAGATGTTTACCTCAGAACTTGGCGGTCTTGGGCCCACTTTGTCTATCGGTGATTAACCGACAAAAACAAGGGGAAAAATCGATTCTAATTTGTCTTGGCTTGTTAGCCTGCAGTAGATCGAATTTCAACATCTCTGCCTAGTTTGTCAAATCAAAAATAAACTTAATAAAATCTTAAATGGTGCTAATAAGATCCTTGCCGACAAACAAACAGAGCTTGCACACAACAACAAAAACATTGTTAAGAAAGTTTAAAGACTGTATAAAAACAAAAAAAAACAACACTCTATTGGTCAGGATATTAACATTTTATCGTACCAGGCTCTGAGACTCCATTGATAATCATTGAATAAAGTAACCAATGAAATCTGGATTGTCACCAGAGAATGCTGACCATGTCCTTCAAAACTGCTGTCTTTATCAAGAAGCCCGAACAAGACAAGGGCCCTAAAACACCCATGTAGAAAGAAAACTAGAAAGCTCCCTGAATTGAAAACCACTGCGCAGTTCATCTCATTTATTGGCCTTGTCATCTGAACGATCCAACATAATAATGAGATTGAGGAAGAAGAAGAATTGAATCAAGTCTTTCTGATATACATTTCACAAGTTATGTTCAAGAGAAACTCTGGTATGAACGTACAGCGTGAGTGGTATTGTACAATTCGTTTGCTCTATTGTTTTTATGTGCAAGCAAGACAAAGTTCCCACGTATAATAAAAGATTACTATTATTCACCTCGCAGAGCATCTCACACTATCACGAAGATTAGAAAATCATAAACAATACACCAAATACATTGCGTTAAAACAACATCTTTAGACATTCGTTAAGACAATGTACATTAGTTTACAGAGCCATAAGCCCTTAACATATATGTTCTTAACAAGTCCCGGTTGACGTGTTACATATTTGACTATAACTCAGCACAAGAAGGGAGATTTGAAAAGGGGGCAAGATGGGACTCGGACAAACAGAGCCAAGACTTTAGGTCACGTTTTGTTCTAGCCAGTGGAAGATAAAAGATAAAAACTTTTCAGAACAGGAAATTCTAGAAGATAAGGCGGAGATAGAGTCACAGAAACGCTGGTCAAGACATACTGCATGTAGATTTTAAAATAGTGCACACACACACGCACACACGCACATGCAGTGGACACGTTGGCGGTCTGACACCAAATCGACTGAAAGTATTTCGTTTTTAAACTCAAGATACTAAACATTCGTTTTCCTTGTCTTAATTCGTAAAATAATATGGATAATATAGATACTTCAAACTTATTGATATGACAGAACGCCAGACAGAAGTCTTTGTTCTTTCACTGGTGTGTCTAGCAAAAAAAAAATGGCAGTGGGGACACCATTATAGCTTACTGTAGGTGAATCTAGTGAAAGAGGAGCTGGATTTTTCTCTTTCACCTCGACCATTTATCCCCACACACACACATACATAAACAAAACACCTCTCTCTTTCAGCTTTAAAAAAAAAAAAAAAAAAAAAACTATTCACGTGCTGCTATTGCCCTCTTTAAAAAAAAAAAAAAGATGTCACGCGCAAAGATTGTAAGAGTGCATTTTGTTTTGTTTTGAAATATGCAAACTACTTGTGGTTTCTGCAAGGCACACAAACAATTGATTCTCACAAGCGTATCATTTACAACATAAGTATAACGAGCTCAGATCGAGGAGACAACAGTTAATCTGCTCACTCAGTTCTTTGGAAAGTTTTTTTTTTAAACATGCATCTTTCGAGGGTTTTTTTTTTTTTTTTGGTCTACTTAGATCCAGAACGGTTTCCATATGTCTATTGTATCGCTCAAGTTTTTATAAGACAAGAACTCTCCCTTAAAATAATGTGCATGTGTAGCGTATAATGGAGCATTGTAAAAGGTACTTTCTTATAAATAAAAACCTGCATAGTAGGATTCGAGCTGTAACCGCGATGAAACTTTCGCCATAAGTTAGACTTTGAAATTCATGACGATAATTACCACAACAAAAATATATATGTTATTTCTTGTATTTATTACATAGATCAGTGATTAAATACTGTTATTCATAAAGTACCTTTACTAATAAAAAAAAAATGAATTGGAAACGCCAACACTAGCATTTGATGGTTATCTAATTCAGTAGACTTAAAATCATACTGGGCGTGATAAAATAGAAGTCCTCTGTGATAAAATAGAGATCCTCTGTCAGACTTAGCGGGACAGCGGGTGTGCAATGGCGTCATTCCCCGATGCGACGTCACACATGGTAAATATATTCCACTACACAAATATCGTGCGATTAGTAACTGTATGTTCAACACAGAAACATTGTTAAGATTTATTATTATTTATTATCTTGTTGTTTTAGTCTTTTTACGTTCATTCAATATAGATCTGTTGATTCTGTATGTGATGTGTGTATTGATTTCTATGCATTTCCCTCCTATAAGTTTTACTATGCATTGAAAGAAAACTATCAGCATTCAAATTGACACACAACTTGATTTTAAAAAAAAAAACAAAAACAGAAAGATGTTGAGCCATAGGCTGTAGGAACCCTAAGGTTAAATCTGCCACTGCATGCCCCCCCTTACCCCAACCCGCGTAAATAACCTGCTGGGTGAGTTCAACTCAACGCGCCAAGGCAAAAGCTGATGTTTCGGACGAGTGAAAGGTCAAACGTCGGTCAGCCTGGTTCACCCCTTTTTTTTTTTCTCTCCTTTTCCCCTAATACTAACCTTTCAAACTAAAAGACAAACACAGATCTACATGCATATTTACATGTGTAGCCATACAAACACAGAATTCTGATTTGCTGTCTCCTTACATGGAGAAAGTTTTTTTCTTCAATAATCCAATTTAAAAAAAAAAAAAAAAAGCAATTTTAAAAAAGGGTTTTATTTCTTGAAGGGGTATAATGTTACAAAATAACCTAATTGACATAACATATAATGACCCAATTTAAAAAAAAAAACAACATTTACAATGGACCTCATTCACCAATCGTAAACAAACAACATTTAGCCACGTCTCAATATTGATAAAACAATGAAAAAAAAACGTATCACGTGACAACCTTTATGAATTGCGTAATTTGAATAGAAGAGATAGAGAACCACGTGGCTAAATGTTGTTTGCTTACGATTAGTGAATGATGTTCAATACCAAATGTATAAGATTATCTTCTATTTCAAAAACAGCGAATACACTGGGAACATCTTGAGAGCTACAAAACTGTAGAGCCCCTGTCGATCTTGTTTCTTTGTATCATTAAGTCTTACGCGTATCAAACGAGAACTAGACATGTGTTTAGGCTACATGTAGCAACAGGTCAATAAACGAATGTATCGGCTTGAGAATATTGGCAGACGCTGATATTGATAGAACAGTAACATTACAAAGTCAATAGCTTCAATTCTCGCGATAAAGGTGAAGTTAAATTTAGCAAAATGCAGTCATCAACCCAATGTACACTTTTGAAGTTAATCAACTGACATTCCATTTAAAACTAGTCCTTCTAGCGTATCCGTTAAGACATACAAATAAGCTAATGAGAGATAAGTCTCTGGTTGGTTATTGTTCTTGGTGAAGACAAAAAAAAAACTTCAAAATCTTGACATCTAAGCTCTCCACTTGGGGCTGCCTTCATTAACTCTTCGACCTCGCAACGACGCCCCCATCGTTGATTCTATCTAGATATAAAGCTATAAATTCCGTCCAAACGTGGAAAATAATTTCGGTGTCAAAGAGTTAAGGCGGTCCTCCCACGGAAATGTTGGTACATTATTGGATCAAGGACTCTCCAAGGTGCTCGTCCTTCTATCGAGAGGGTTAGGGTTAAGGAGGTCGAGATTTTATAACGGCTGTGATCACATTCTTACATCACGCTATATCCTAAAATGAAATGGTGAAGTGAGCTAGGTAATACAACACTCCAAGTAGACTAAGATATTTGAGAATGCTAAACATTTAATTAGCATTGAGGTCATTTGTATTAAGGTTTTACTATAACGAGAAGATGAACATTGATCTTGTGATTACAACGTTCACATGACTTTCCCCAATCCCATCAGTAACGAGCTAGAAACCAATCAATAATTGATGTATCACAACTCCAAAAAGCAAACAAATCAATACAAATAATCGACATGGAAATCCTCCAACACTATTCTTACACAGATTGTTGACAACTGGAAATGACGCAATACTGTTTCTCATTCATTTGGCCATGGGAAACCAATCCCAAAGCCTTTTTTTAACCTCCATGTTATGACCGAATTTATCCAATTAAATTTGGCCTCAGGGAACACTCACTAGGCCTATTGACGTGCTAAACGAGCTTTACCTTTCAATCACCTGACCAGTTTAAGTTTTTTGCAATTAGATCTAGATCCCATCTGGTCTCTTCGTAAACATCACAAACGGGGCTAATGAAAGGTCTGGTCGATACTATCGTGAATCTAAATGACTTTGATCTCCGCAAAGCAAAAAAAA
>JADKLZ010071806.1:0-12500 GCA_021533235.1 Biomphalaria straminea
ATTTTAGATCTTCAACTGTATATTGCCATTTCTCAAGCAAATGTCAAGCTAACACAACACATGATACTTGACGTAATGGCCGCTTTCATTTTAAATGCATTTTACATGTCAGCAGGCCATTTGACTGCTTTCCATAATGTTTTCAATAAAATGCAGATTTGTAATTCGATATAAATAATTTTTGATTCATTCAAAAACACACCATGAGTAAAATGGCTAAAAACCCACACCATTTCTAAAATATTTTTAGTTGATTCCGCCGATGTTCAGGCTTGATGCCGCCTCCTGCTTTTTCATTTTCAGCTCATGCTCTTTGATGATCTCCTCCTTGGAGGTGGCCTTGGCCTTAGCCAAAATAACATCAGCACCCTGCTTCACCATAACGTCAGCTAGCCTCTCCCCGGCCGCCCAGGCAGAGGTGTATTCATTTTTCTTACTGGGTGTCTGGCAGTGGATGCCCACAAAAGCATTCTGGGATGGAATCTAACAAGAAAAAAATGTGTTTAAAAAAAAGTAAATATTTGTTATTCTAAATTAACAACATGTAGATCTACTAGCTTTTAAAAGACTTTTATTATTTATCCAAGCTGTGGGAATTTTCTATACTTTTTTATCAGTAGGTTTGCAACTAACTTAACTATTATAATAATTTACAGTTTAACAATCTTTTATTAAAAAAAAAACTAACTAAAAAGAAGTTAACTTTGATATTGATTTACACTCTTGTAAGTTTATTGTACTAATTAGCCCCCCCAAAAAATGTGCAAAAAAATATTGATCATTTTAAAAATGATAGTCCAAAAAAAAGTACATATATGTAAATTGGAATAATATCAAACATAAAAAAATTATACAATTACATATGCATTTATAGCATGAGGGGAAAAAATTGGGCTACTTAATTTATTCCTCATTCCACAAAATTTATTTTGAGTTGAAAGAAAAAAACTCAAATCAATCACTAACTACTTATACACTAATAATGCATATTTTAATATAAATATTTTCTTTTTGGGCCCTGCTATGTTTCTACCAGGATTTTAACTTAAGACCTTCACATTAAGCAATTAAATTATCCACCTATCTTCCCCAACGTCCACTCTGCATGTTTTTAGATATAATTAAGTGTGTAAAAGAGAAAAAAAATATTTTTTTCAGGCCAAAACAGTTGACAGTCTAAAAAGTCAAGTTTAAAATACTACTTACTGGAACTTCTGGGAACAACAAATTAACAACTTCTGTATGCTGAACAACTTGACTGCCATCAATACTAAACACTCCACCTCTTATCCTCATCTGGGAAAATGAATGTCATGTCTTAGTAACAACACAATTTAATGCTGTGTCCTAGCGACAAACCTTAATATCATCTCCTAATTGACATCATACATTATACATGCATTACCTGGTTATCAGAGATTTCTGTGAACACGGAGACCGGGACACTGCAGCCTCCTTCCTGAAAGAAACAGTAAAAAAATCTTTAACATTAATGTCATAAGAAATGTGTATGAAATGAGGTCAATAAGTTAATCACGCAGTTAAAGGGCAACAGAGTTCAGCTGGGTAATGTAAACTGACTTTAGTGTTGTATTTGTCCAATAGCAACTACTTGTTCTTTGATAACAGCCGAAATTCCAATCTAGACTTCACAACAAAGGGTTTAGTTAGTTAAGTATTTACAATGGTTCAAACTTTAGACTGTGTTTGATTTCAAATAGGACACATGCTAATTATAATATTCATTTAAAGGGAAGAGCTCACCAGTTTCCTGAGGTAGGCTCTTTCTGCGGTGCAAGCAATGGTAGAGGTGTGGTCATGGATCCTGTTCAGGAGCTGTAGTGTGGCCTCATCATCAGCACGGCACTCCACTGCCATGGCTCCTTGTGAAACAGCATACATGCATTCATCTGGCGTGAGAACCTGCAATCGCCCACACTGCATGAGTCAAATATGCATGCACAGAACTAGCTATTACATTTTGTATACAATTATTTGAAAAAAAAAATTGCACAGCTATTATATAGAGTTGAAACAAGCAAAATATAAACAATTATTTAAAAAAAACAAAGCTTAACAAGGGTGAAGAATTAGCTCTTACAACTATATCTCTTAATAATGTAGAAATTATATTACCTTAATTAACATAAAACAAAATTAATTACTAATAATGAATTGACTTATTTGTTTTATTTTTAAATGATACATGTTTTGTTAGGTACAATAAAAAAATGATTGAAAGTTTCATCTGGAATGGGTGTAGGAGAAATAATGTGTATAATTATCTAAGGGGACAAAACCCTACCTATTTGGTCATATTCATTTAATACTGAATCATTAATTTTCCTTGTTGGTATCAAACAAAATAATTAATTACAAAACTAATTGGTTATTTTTTTGATTGATTCATGTCTGGTCTATGCCAATGAAAAATTGTGCTAAGTTTCAACTTGTCCCAAGAATGGGTATGGGAGAAATAGCATATACAAGCTTTTTACCAGCTTTGTAAAAATAAATGTGGAAACTAAAGCATTTTAGCCCCAAAAACAAATTCACAGTACAAATGTGACAACCGATTACATTTATAACCATAAGAAAAATTAACTTTTAGTTTATTGACTTAGTCATATATGTTTGGTCTGGATAGATTCAGATGTCCGAAAATATCAGATAACTTCCGGTTCCCTTTTATGGACCTCTTGACCAAGGGGAGGCTTTTATCCATGACCAGGATGAGAAATCGGCTCTTCACCAATCTCTCTGTCCGAAGTCCCGCTTTATCCGAAGTGATCATTTATTCACACCGGGTATGCCGCTGCACCAAATCCCCCTTGAGCCAAGCACGGGTTAGTCTGAATAGAAGATGTGCTCAGCTATAAGCATCTTCAGTTCTGGCTGAGTGACCAAAATAAAGCAATTAATATAATAATAGAGATGTTCAAATCAAATCTTTTATTGAAAACCAGCTGAAACATTGAACAACACAACAAGTTGAAACTAAGACTTGGACTGACCTGAGAAATGCACTGCTGCCAACCCATCCTCTCCAGACCTGCGACTGCCAAGATAATAGCGTCATAAACATTTTCCTCTGATAGTTTCTTAAACCTGGTGTTTAAGTTTCCTCTCTAGTTGTTTGTTAAGGTCAATGTGGTCATTTAAGTTCAGTTTCGGTTAACTTTAAAAAAATTATCCATCATATTATTTACAAAAAAAATGTAAGCATAAATTAAATTTAATAATTATTTCATTCGTAAGGATACAATATTCTCAATTTTGTACTGTGGGTATATCCTTTGTACTTGTGCAGCTCGTCTTAAGGAACTGGTACCAATGACACTGCAAATAATATATAAACAATACTGGTATAACATTATGTTATTTTGAAGAGCAATCAAAATGAAGGAAGTTAAAAATTTATAACTTCTGCATAAAGAATTTATTTTTAGTCTAGTTCAGTAATTATTCAAAAGCAACCAAGTACTATAATTAGATAGTAAAAGAATTTTAAACATAGTGTTATAAAAAATCCCTTCTGGATTTAATTAAAATCTTAATACATTGCAACTCCTTTACTTTTAGAGTTTGGAAGAGTTCTTCCTCATCAGTTTTAAGGTATGAAAATTTGTAATAAACTAAGAGTCAATAATAAAGATGTATGAATAGGAACAGGTAAAACTTAAAGCATGTTATAATAACATTTCTAGTATGGTCTGTTCTGCAGACTAATAACTAAAGCTAAGAACACTAACCTTCCGGCAGGGAGGTCCTGCAGAGTTTTCCCTTGATGCTTTGGATGAAGAACTATTGCATCGAATGGATTATCTCTCCTGAATGATACAAATATTATGTTGAAAGCTTATCATGATACATTACTCTTTCATCAAACAGATATGAAAAAGCAACATATTTGTTCATTAATTTTCTATCAAACTACCAAATATAATTATTTAAACTCTTTGTTCCAAGATGTTACAATTCAAACCTACTTGCAGACACATCCAATTACCAGTCCATCAGGCAATGTTGTGGGCAAATCTTTCAAAGAATGGACAACGAAATCCACTTGTTTCTTTATGAGTGCACTCTCCAACTCTTTGGTAAACAGAGATTTTTCTCCAATCTGAAATATAAACAAACACAGGCTCATAAACTGAATGAGAACAGAATAAATTTAAAGCCTCTCATCTGCTTAACATAAGACTTTGAAACTAATAACTATTCATCTAATTTCTTTATATTAACAAAGCTAAATATTGAAATGTATGTTTCTATCACTAACAAAATATTTTCACCTTTGAGAGAGCAGAGTCAAGAATTCTGTCCCCTGTTGTTGTCATAGGCACTGAAACACAGTAATGTTAAGACCTATGAATTTGAGTGCTTACACTGGTTATATTGTTTGGTCAAGAATTAAAAAAAAACTGATATGTTAAATATAATGACTTTCAAATTGAGTATATATGTATATAATCTATAATCATAACAGTTTAAAGATTTGTTAAAATGTTGTTTAGATAAAGTAAATTTTTAAAAAATTAGGAATTGGTCAAGGTGATTGGCCAATGAAAGAATTAATGATACTTACAAGTTTCAAACTTGAGTGTTGGATCCAGTGATCGAAGCATCTGTATAACATTATTGGTCTGGATGAGGGCTAGCTGTTGGGGAGAGCAAATGAAAACATTATTTTAGAATTTGTAAACTAACTCTTTGATATCTAGGGGACATGCTGGCTGAGAGGTAAAGCAGTTGGCTTCCAAGTAAGGGCTCTTAGGTTTGAATCTAGGATCTAGGTAAAGTTGGCTTCCAAGTAAGGGGTCTCAGGTTTGAATCTAGGTAAAGTTTGCTTCCAAGTAAGGGGTCTTAGGTTTGAATCTAGGTAAAGTTTGCTTCCAAGTAAGGGGTCTCAGGTTTGAATCTAGGTAAGTTGGCTTCCAAGTAAGGGGTCTTAGGTTTGAATCTAGGTAAAGCCTGGGATTTTTTAAATTTCAAGAATTTTAGGATGACAGAGAGCACACAGCTCTAATAAGTACCTGACATTAGTTAGGGAAAAATAAAGGCATTTGGTCATTGTGCTGAAATCTTCATGGACCATAGATTGTAAAGTCTGACAATTGTACATGGAGCACATTAAGAAGTTTTTTTTCTAAAGGGAGACAGTCGGTATGTGTGTCTGAAAAGGAGCTGAGGTGAAATAAGCAATCTAGGCCGAAGGGCAAGTAATTAGGGACTTAATGATCACTCCAATCACCTTGTCTATTTTCCTAAGATCAAGGATATTCTACAAAAGCTTTTTTTTAGTGCTCTCACCTATATCTGTGTCTCAATAAGGTTATAATAAATGGTAATGTATATTTTCATATTTCAGACTTATAATTCATTAAATCATGTGGAAAGTAGTATCAAACTTTTGAAACTCTTCTGTCCCATATAAAATACACCAACAAAAGATAGTTTCCTGTATCATCTGTTTCAACGTTAGATCCATGTAGAAAGAGTGCTTCTAGATGTACTTCGATTGTTTTAAACAGTGAAATATGAAATTAGTATATATGTTGTTTTACAAAGAAAGACTACCGGTGAAGCGCCTTAAATAAATGTTTTTAAACAGTTACTTCCCCTGCTATGTGTAACAAATGCCACAAAGGTGTGAGCCCCTGGCCAGGGCCTACGTGACTTTGGTCGTGCCCTGGTTCTCCTTTCTATACTGCACCAGTTCCTGGCCTCGCAAAATGTACACAGAACACACAAAATCTCAACTTCCAAACGTACGCAATTACCCACCCTCCCCCCACGTAACACAGATCTGGTAATCGGGCCAATCAACCCATTGTTCAATCAAACGCACAAACGTTTTAATCATAGGGACTCTTGTATGATAAAGACATTCGAGTGCGATTAGGTTTTATTTAGCATTGGTGCTGCACTCCTTCAAAATACACGAAAACATAAAGGCAGGATAACAGATGCAGCAGGATTGCTTTGGTCACGTGGTAACAAGGTCGCCGTTGTGTTTTTTTTTTTTTAATTAACCAAAACTAACCCCAGTTTGTACCCTGACCGCTTTCTGTGGGTAGGAAGTTAGTTTTAGAGTAGACAGTAGGCCTACTCTTTCTTTCTGAAGCAATTGCTAAATAATATAAAATCTTAAAGTAGCACAACCAGCGTACACCCAAGACAACGGAAGGGAAGCGGCTAATAGCCTGTTGAACAGATGCATGAATTTCCCGGAAAATTCAAATAAAGACATGACTAGGCCCGAGCAAAACAAAGCCGCAAACTATTCAAACACAACTGAATGCGAAGAATCATGGTAAGCATTGGCAGGGGTAATGTGCTTCGTTTTTCTTTTTTAAATAAACGGGCATCATAAATCTACAGTCGCTCGATACACAACTCCTTGTTCATGTTATGCTTTCACTAGGGCGGGACATGTCACTAGATAACGTAAACCATCCACTTGTTTTATATGCTGACGCAGGCTACAGACACAACAGTTCGTTTTGTTGACCAGTTTCCATCATTCTCATTAACCGCTTCACCAAGTGTGTGACCCATCCACCACTCTGGTTGTTTGGTTTGCCTCATTGTGTCTCTAATCTGCCCCTCCACCCTCTCTAAGATCTTCACATTTTTTTACACGTGTCTCTATTGCACATTTTTTTAAAATGTAAATTCAACTGTGTACCGACCTTAGAAGGTCTTCAGGGCCTATTAATTTTTTTTTTGAACTTCTCCTAGTGAAATATAGTTTTTGTAATATATGATGTGTCTGTATGTCCAGTCCGAGACAAAGTGCTATCAAACCCCTAGAAACAGTTGTGTATGATTGAAGCTGTAGATACTCGGTTCTATAGAACACAATGGTGGCGCGGTGGCTGAGCGGTAAAGCGCTTGGCTTCTGAACCGGGGCTCTGGGTTCGAATCCTGGTGAAGACTGGGATTTTTTATTTCGGAATACTTGGGTGCCTCCGAGTCCACTCAGCTCTAATGGGTACCTGGCATTAGTTAAGGAAAAGTAAAGGCGGTTGGTCGTTGAGCTGGCCACATGACACCCTCGTTAACCGTTGGCCACAGAATCAGATGACCTTTACATCATCTGCCATATAGACCACAAGGTCTGAAAGGGGAACTTTACTTTTATAGAACACAACGATATGTATTATTATGTGTGGCGATGTGGCCAATGTCACGCGTGTCGTCAATCTATTTGTCCCCCATGTAGAAAAGGTTGAAGGTATCACAGGTACCGGTATACACAGATTCATTTGAACTAGGAGAATGTATATACAAAATAAAGACACCCGGAACAGAGAAGACTTCCTCATCCCCCCCCCCCCTCAAACTAGGATATAATGCTGCACACAGTGGATACCTATCTATATGAAAAACAAAGAGGGCCTATTTAACTGAAAACTAGCCTATCATCTAAAACCCCGACTATTTCCTATATAACAAACGCCTAAGTAGGATAGAGAGATAAAAAGATATAAATTAGGTTATGTAATTCACACACTGGTCAGCTTGTTGAGTTTCGATGGCTTTCTAATTCAACCAGTTAAAACTATGCTATGTCTGTCTGGTCGAGTGGTATGCGCTACATTTTGTCGTGGCCGATGGTCCAAAGAGTTCTGTCCCCTACCATCTCCTGCTGGAGGTTTAGGGTAAGACGTAATCAACTTTATCCGTAACCTAACTCCTTAGAGAAACGAGGCGAGTCTATAGTCTTCATTATTCGTGATAGCACCTTCTTTAAGCAGGCTTAGGTTAGGAAGAATTAGCCACTAATTCGTTTCTTAAAAATAGTCAGTGGCTAGCGTCGTCCAATCCCACCTACTATTCCGGGGTCAAGAAAAGGTCAACACGTGTCAATGAAGTGTGACAAGATCTCTTCAATTTGCATCAAGGCCTATTACTCGGGCTAAAAAAAAATAGTGCAACAGTTCAAATCTATCAAGTGAACGGTTCTGGGTTCGTGTCCTAAAGATAGATGTTTACCTCAGAACTTGGCGGTCTTGGGCCCACTTTGTCTATCGGTGATTAACCGACAAAAACAAGGGGAAAAATCGATTCTAATTTGTCTTGGCTTGTTAGCCTGCAGTAGATCGAATTTCAACATCTCTGCCTAGTTTGTCAAATCAAAAATAAACTTAATAAAATCTTAAATGGTGCTAATAAGATCCTTGCCGACAAACAAACAGAGCTTGCACACAACAACAAAAACATTGTTAAGAAAGTTTAAAGACTGTATAAAAACAAAAAAAAACAACACTCTATTGGTCAGGATATTAACATTTTATCGTACCAGGCTCTGAGACTCCATTGATAATCATTGAATAAAGTAACCAATGAAATCTGGATTGTCACCAGAGAATGCTGACCATGTCCTTCAAAACTGCTGTCTTTATCAAGAAGCCCGAACAAGACAAGGGCCCTAAAACACCCATGTAGAAAGAAAACTAGAAAGCTCCCTGAATTGAAAACCACTGCGCAGTTCATCTCATTTATTGGCCTTGTCATCTGAACGATCCAACATAATAATGAGATTGAGGAAGAAGAAGAATTGAATCAAGTCTTTCTGATATACATTTCACAAGTTATGTTCAAGAGAAACTCTGGTATGAACGTACAGCGTGAGTGGTATTGTACAATTCGTTTGCTCTATTGTTTTTATGTGCAAGCAAGACAAAGTTCCCACGTATAATAAAAGATTACTATTATTCACCTCGCAGAGCATCTCACACTATCACGAAGATTAGAAAATCATAAACAATACACCAAATACATTGCGTTAAAACAACATCTTTAGACATTCGTTAAGACAATGTACATTAGTTTACAGAGCCATAAGCCCTTAACATATATGTTCTTAACAAGTCCCGGTTGACGTGTTACATATTTGACTATAACTCAGCACAAGAAGGGAGATTTGAAAAGGGGGCAAGATGGGACTCGGACAAACAGAGCCAAGACTTTAGGTCACGTTTTGTTCTAGCCAGTGGAAGATAAAAGATAAAAACTTTTCAGAACAGGAAATTCTAGAAGATAAGGCGGAGATAGAGTCACAGAAACGCTGGTCAAGACATACTGCATGTAGATTTTAAAATAGTGCACACACACACGCACACACGCACATGCAGTGGACACGTTGGCGGTCTGACACCAAATCGACTGAAAGTATTTCGTTTTTAAACTCAAGATACTAAACATTCGTTTTCCTTGTCTTAATTCGTAAAATAATATGGATAATATAGATACTTCAAACTTATTGATATGACAGAACGCCAGACAGAAGTCTTTGTTCTTTCACTGGTGTGTCTAGCAAAAAAAAAATGGCAGTGGGGACACCATTATAGCTTACTGTAGGTGAATCTAGTGAAAGAGGAGCTGGATTTTTCTCTTTCACCTCGACCATTTATCCCCACACACACACATACATAAACAAAACACCTCTCTCTTTCAGCTTTAAAAAAAAAAAAAAAAAAAAAACTATTCACGTGCTGCTATTGCCCTCTTTAAAAAAAAAAAAAAGATGTCACGCGCAAAGATTGTAAGAGTGCATTTTGTTTTGTTTTGAAATATGCAAACTACTTGTGGTTTCTGCAAGGCACACAAACAATTGATTCTCACAAGCGTATCATTTACAACATAAGTATAACGAGCTCAGATCGAGGAGACAACAGTTAATCTGCTCACTCAGTTCTTTGGAAAGTTTTTTTTTTAAACATGCATCTTTCGAGGGTTTTTTTTTTTTTTTTGGTCTACTTAGATCCAGAACGGTTTCCATATGTCTATTGTATCGCTCAAGTTTTTATAAGACAAGAACTCTCCCTTAAAATAATGTGCATGTGTAGCGTATAATGGAGCATTGTAAAAGGTACTTTCTTATAAATAAAAACCTGCATAGTAGGATTCGAGCTGTAACCGCGATGAAACTTTCGCCATAAGTTAGACTTTGAAATTCATGACGATAATTACCACAACAAAAATATATATGTTATTTCTTGTATTTATTACATAGATCAGTGATTAAATACTGTTATTCATAAAGTACCTTTACTAATAAAAAAAAAATGAATTGGAAACGCCAACACTAGCATTTGATGGTTATCTAATTCAGTAGACTTAAAATCATACTGGGCGTGATAAAATAGAAGTCCTCTGTGATAAAATAGAGATCCTCTGTCAGACTTAGCGGGACAGCGGGTGTGCAATGGCGTCATTCCCCGATGCGACGTCACACATGGTAAATATATTCCACTACACAAATATCGTGCGATTAGTAACTGTATGTTCAACACAGAAACATTGTTAAGATTTATTATTATTTATTATCTTGTTGTTTTAGTCTTTTTACGTTCATTCAATATAGATCTGTTGATTCTGTATGTGATGTGTGTATTGATTTCTATGCATTTCCCTCCTATAAGTTTTACTATGCATTGAAAGAAAACTATCAGCATTCAAATTGACACACAACTTGATTTTAAAAAAAAAAACAAAAACAGAAAGATGTTGAGCCATAGGCTGTAGGAACCCTAAGGTTAAATCTGCCACTGCATGCCCCCCCTTACCCCAACCCGCGTAAATAACCTGCTGGGTGAGTTCAACTCAACGCGCCAAGGCAAAAGCTGATGTTTCGGACGAGTGAAAGGTCAAACGTCGGTCAGCCTGGTTCACCCCTTTTTTTTTTTCTCTCCTTTTCCCCTAATACTAACCTTTCAAACTAAAAGACAAACACAGATCTACATGCATATTTACATGTGTAGCCATACAAACACAGAATTCTGATTTGCTGTCTCCTTACATGGAGAAAGTTTTTTTCTTCAATAATCCAATTTAAAAAAAAAAAAAAAAAGCAATTTTAAAAAAGGGTTTTATTTCTTGAAGGGGTATAATGTTACAAAATAACCTAATTGACATAACATATAATGACCCAATTTAAAAAAAAAAACAACATTTACAATGGACCTCATTCACCAATCGTAAACAAACAACATTTAGCCACGTCTCAATATTGATAAAACAATGAAAAAAAAACGTATCACGTGACAACCTTTATGAATTGCGTAATTTGAATAGAAGAGATAGAGAACCACGTGGCTAAATGTTGTTTGCTTACGATTAGTGAATGATGTTCAATACCAAATGTATAAGATTATCTTCTATTTCAAAAACAGCGAATACACTGGGAACATCTTGAGAGCTACAAAACTGTAGAGCCCCTGTCGATCTTGTTTCTTTGTATCATTAAGTCTTACGCGTATCAAACGAGAACTAGACATGTGTTTAGGCTACATGTAGCAACAGGTCAATAAACGAATGTATCGGCTTGAGAATATTGGCAGACGCTGATATTGATAGAACAGTAACATTACAAAGTCAATAGCTTCAATTCTCGCGATAAAGGTGAAGTTAAATTTAGCAAAATGCAGTCATCAACCCAAGGTACACTTTTGAAGTTAATCAACTGACATTCCATTTAAAACTAGTCCTTCTAGCATATCCGTTAAGACATACAAATAAGCTAATGAGAGACAAGTCTCTGGTTGGTTATTGTTCTTGGTGAAGACACAAAAAAAAACTTCAAAATCTTGACATCTAAGCTCTCCACTTGGGGCTGCCTTCATTACCTCTTCGACCTCGCAACGACGCCCCCATCGTTGATTCTATCTAGATATAAAGCTATAAATTCCGTCCAAACGTGGAAAATAATTTCGGTGTCAAAGAGTTAAGGCGGTCCTCCCACGGAAATGTTGGTAGGCCTACATTATTGGATCAAGGACTCTCCAAGGTGCTCGTCCTTCTGTCGAGAGGGTTAGGGTTAAGGAGGTCGAGATTTTATAACGGCTGTGATCACATTCTTACATCACGCTATATTCTAAAATGAAATGGTGAAGTGAGCTAGGTAATACAACACTCCAAGTAGACTAAGATATTTGAGAATGCTAAAGATTTAATTAGCATTGAGGTCATTTGTATTAAGATTTTACTATACCGAGAAGATGAACATTGATCTTGTGATTACAACATTAATTATCCCCTGACGTTCACATGACTTTCCCCAATCCCATCAGTAACGAGCTAGAAACCAATCAATAATTGATGTATCACAACTCCAAAAAGCAAACAAATCAATACAAATAATCGACATGGAAATCCTCCAACACTATTCTTACACAGATTGTTGACAACTGGAAATGACGCAATACTGTTTCTCATTCATTTGGCCATGGGAAACCAATCCCCTAGCCTTTTTTAACCTCCATGTTATGACCGAATTTATCCAATTAAATTTGGCCCCAGGGAACACTCACTAGGCCTACTGACGTGCTAAACGAGCTTTACCTTTCAATCACCTGACCAGTTTAAGTTTTTTGCAATTAGATCTAGATCCCATCTGGTCTCTTCGTAAACATCACAAACGGGGCTAATGAAAGGTCTGGTCGATACTATCGTGAATCTAAATGACTTTGATCTCCGCAAAGCAAAAAAAA
>JADKLZ010071813.1:0-24036 GCA_021533235.1 Biomphalaria straminea
AAAGGGGACTAATTCAGCTTATACCACCACTTCAGTCAAGTACTATTTCCTTGTTTGAGATACAAAACATAATAATTACCAACAGTTAATTGACTACTTATTTCATTTTGTAAAAATTAATAATTGTGCAAAATTTTTGCTTCAACCAAGATTGGTTGTGGGAGAAATAACAAGTACAAACTTTTGGCCAGATAGACAGACAGTCAGAGTGAGTTGTTATAAGCTTTGTAAAAAGTTGTATTTATTTTTTTTTCTTTTTAGTTTGATTACAAATTTGGTCTGCAACATTTTTTTCTGTGGCTTCATTCTCTCCTTTTCTTTTGTTGTGTCTTAGGTCAGCAGTAAAGAGAACCTGTGACAAAAAAAAATAGTCTAAGATAATGTTATCACATATCTAAATAAAGTAAAACATCTGGCTAAAGGAGATTTGATAAGCTGCTAATGGCCTTGCTCAGGAGGCATGGTGGTGCAGCGGTAAAGCGCTTGATATCCGATCCAAGAGTCCCAGGTTAAAATCCTGGGATTTTATTTCGGGATCTTTAGGTGCCTCTGAGTCCACCCAGCTCTAATGGGTGCCTGAGATTAGTTGGGGAAAAGTAAAGGTGGTTGGTCATTGTGCTGGCCACATGACACCCCGGTAAACCATTGGCCATAGAAACAGATGACCTTTACATCATCTGCCCCATATATATATAATATATATATTTTGAAAATATGCCAATCAATAAATCATGGATAGTTAAATATTGCATTGGTAATTATACAAATAACACACCTCACACACACGACATTTCATCCATATGGATCAGCAGCTTAAAATACTATGATACAACTCTAGAAACAGTCACAGCTCTAAGGGCAAGAAGACAAAACCCTGCATCATAGTCCAAGCCTAACACCTTGAAACCTAGATCTATCATTACCACTACATTACAGAATTTTTCATAAGCGACACCCGTACCGAAAGATCTACCTAATTACTACATTTATGTCCTTATATACCGTAAAAAATGGGGAAACAGTAAAACTGTTGCAACCAGCTAGAAAGCTCTCTCAGCAGCAAGAGTTATGTGTTTACAATATTCTTGACAACAAAACACACCCAATACAAACTACTTCCTGTACATAATAACACAGCTATTAAACATGAAAAGAAAACTTCAGACGGGCACAACATGGTACTTGTCTCTTTATTGGCTATTGAACCACAAGGAAGGGACTTGTAATTGTGAACGAATGTAATAATTCCTCTAAAGGGTAAGAGATTTTATTCAATTTTTTAAATTTTATTGCTTAATAGTTGTAAAAATAGAAGATTTGAATCCTTTGTAGTTTCTTTTCTTGGTTTAGCATTGGTTTTTAAGTATTATCAAGAAAGTAGATAATTATGTCCAGAGAAAATCATATATTAGTTTAACTAGTAGATTTATGTCACAAAATTGTATGGAAAGGAAGGAAATCAAAAGAGGAAATAAAAAAGAATACACTTTTCCTATTTCCTTATCAACAACTTACAGAATGAGCCCAGCCAGCATAGGGTCCCCATAAACTTCTGTAGAAATCACCTATTAAGGAAAGACATTCAAATACAGTGAACAAAAAATCCAAATGAAATTGAATTAAATCACTAACATAGAACTTTACTAAATATGAGAAGTGAAAATATTTCATAATATAAATAATTCCTAGACATATTGTCAAACAATGGGGTGGGTCAAAAAGCAATGCCACTGTCTACTCTTCAAAAGTTTTGAGGCTTGAATGTTGGGGGAAATATTGAGATTTTCAAAGTTGTTTTTTGGTAGGTCTGAATTGAAGTTCTTTAGTTTAGCAGGTTCTAAAATAGAACTTGACACAACTAGGAGGAAGTATGGCTGTACAAGCAACACAACATCAACACCAAATAATTGGCATAAGAAACTAGGGTATTGATGTTCATTTGGTGTTTTGAAGAAAACATTTAATCATTCCTTCCAATTATGTACAATATGTCTAATGACAATAAAAGTAATTAAGATTTGAAAATATATTTAAAAAAATTAATTTAAAAATGTTTACAACTCTATGTTACCTATTTCATTGTACAGTTTGTCAGTTAAAGACTTGGCACTTTGTAGTTTTGTCAAATAATGTTTCATTGTGATCTGCCATACATGTGTGTCTACTGGCACAGCTTCAGTCTTGTCCAGTGACATCAGACAAACACAATCTGCAACCTTTATGGTAAAGAAACACACATTTTTTGTTACTTATGTAATAATGCACTGCATAGCTTTCTGCTCTCAAATATCATAGCAACAAGATTTTTCTTAGTAAAATAAAAGTTAGTGCAATGTGTTTTGTCTAATCAGAATAATTCACCAAAATATCACTGTAGAGTGCATAGATCTAAAAGATTATGTAGAGATTTTAAATTAGTTTTAAGAAAAAAGTATATCTTGTTAGGTCTGAAACTATTCAGACACCCCAAATAAATTAAAAACTTTATTGAACTAATTTATTTAATATTTCATCTTAACTTTATAATCTTATTGAGTTGAACTCATTTTGCCCTATTAGATTATTCAAAATGAAACAATTTTTGGGGCAAAACTTATATTTTGAAAGTCTATCAATACTAAAAAAATAATAATAAATATTTAAAATAATGTAAATAATCTAAAAAAAAGCTGATTATAATAATTATAAATTATAAAAATTTAAACTAATTTTTCACATTAATAATGCTAAAAGTTATTCATGTCAAAATTCTCTGACCTTTGCTCCAACACCATAGAGATTCAATAGTTCTGATTTGGCTTCGCTGTATGGTCTGTCTCTAAGTGAGCTCAACCAATGTTCACTTTTATTCTCAGTGATGTCTCTTGCTATCCTAGAAATGAACTTGGCTCTGTAGCCAAAACCCAACTGTCGCAAATGAGTTTCAATGTTTTCTTTGCAAAGTGCTGAGATACTAGGAAATGTAAAATAATCTGTTTCATCTAGCTGGAATACAGAATAAGTCAAAGCAAGGGTTAATGAAAAGTCAATTATCAAAATTAATAGAGCATTGGAAATTTGTGTTTGAGCAGGTAATAATGAAAAAAGAATATTGCACACTTTTTGCTTTAAAGAATTAAAGATATTGAGATTTTTTGTGGCAGCTGTTTTTGTATTAGCTATGTAGTTAGAACAACAATCAACCATCTTAAATCTATGTCTGGTATCTTTAGAACTGTGTGGTCTCAAGAACATCCTAAATACTCATTTAAAAATCTGAGTCTCTATTAAAATTAAGAGCTCAAACCACCTAAGCATGATAGCCAAGCACTGAACCAATAAATCATATACTACTTTTTTCATTATATAAATTCCCTGAACATAACTCTTCAATTACAGAATTTTGAATTAAAAAAAAAATTGTCATCTTAAATAGATTATGTACACTTACTCTAGTGATAAATTCTCCATAGTTAGTACACAAATTTTCGACCATGCTGGAGATACGAGAAATGTTATTATTTGAAGAGCACACAAAGCTCAACAAATTCTCAACTGGATCCTGCCTAAGAATACGAATGCCATGAAAGTTTGAAGCCACTTGGTTGAAATGAGGATCTTTTGATGCCCAAGATTTATAAAGCTGTCTTAAGTCAACTCCAAGCTGAAAGTAATTTTGTAATAAAGAGGAGAAGTCATCATCATCATTGAGGGTAACATCATTTACAGATGAATTGATGGAGTGAGAACTAGTTGAGTTGACCTCTGGCAATTTACATTTTGCATTTGACCTCCTTGTGCTTGCCTTAGTCTGGGCTCTTTTCACTGTAGTTTGTGTTTGTAGTTTGACCTCATTTTTAACAATCTTTGGCTCTTTGAGTGCCTCATTCTCATAGAGTGTATTTAAATTGCTTTGCCCACCCTTAAGACTTTTACCATTTATATCAACAGACTCACTGGCTGCAGTGTTGTGTTTACCATAGACTTGGTAGAGTATTCTATCATCAGACTGTTTTAGTCTCCAGACATAGCCAGCCATTACACCCAACCATTCACCAGAACTGTTCTTTCTCCATCTGACAATGTCAAGAAAAGATTTCAGCATTAAGTTTCAATTAATAAACATGAAAACAATTATAACATTCAAATAGATAAGATTTTATTGGATTTAATTCAGTTGACTGTAAGTGGGATAAACCTTGACATTAAAAATGTTTACATTTTGAAAGTCGGAAAAATTAAAAATGGACAACCCTAGACTTAACTCTTTCTCTCCGTAATTATTTTCCACATTCTAGTAAAATCAACCATGGTATCGTCAGTTAGGAGGGAAAGAGTTAATAAACTATTAAGGTGAAATTTTTAAAAAGTTTTATATAGATCTAGTATCTTGGCACGGAGGATATCGGCTACCGTTGCCTCAGTGTGGCGCCTCCGTGGAAACGTCCATCTAGGGAAGTGGATAGGCGAAGAATGGTAGCACACATAGCTCTCAGTGAGCTACCACACGTATCCTCGAGAGAGGGTACATTACACGTGGTAGGGATGTAAGAAAGGCTCGCTAACCAGTCCGAAACCCCCACCGATCCGTTCCCTAACGGGGGCCATACTGGTGGTGATGGACCCTCGCACGGGTTCGGTGGGACAGTATAGGCATATGAAGGGCCCCCCGTGGGCTCGGACTCCGGCCTCGCACGGGAGGGGACACTCGTGTGGGCTCAAGGAGCCGTGTCCTAAGACCAAACGGGTGTGATTCTTGATCACCTAGTTGCAGGGGGTCTCCAGACAGAGGGATCGGTGAAGAGCCAATCTCTCATCCTGGCCATGAGATAAAAGCCTTTCTCTGGTCACATGGTTCATTAAAGGGACGAAGTCTCGAACCATTTGGACATCTGCATAAGTATCTTGGCAAACTTTCAATTATCCAGAATTTTCTCAGCTCTGGGCCATTTTAAGCCAATTTAGGGACACTTCATCCACATTTCAGAATCTCTTGCTTACTAGTGTAGTAAATAAGAAACACGTTCAAGCAAGTGAATACAAATTTAAATTTTTGCAAACGAATATGAATATTAGTTTAAAAATTGATGGCACATAAGAATATAGAAAAAATGGCAAAATCCTAAAAATTTGGATGTGGGAACACTCATACTATTATAATACTTAAAATCTATTCATATTGCCAAAGCATTTATGATTTTTGACTGGTTTTGCCTCAGAAAGGGGCAGAGTGTATGTCTATTTATTGTTACTAAAATTAAAAGTAATAAATCTATAGACTTAATAATAGACCCTAGACGTCTAGCTCTAGATCTTTGGAATGTTGTCATAATGGTCCATGTTTAAATCATGCCTAGGTACTTTGATAAAAAAAAGTCAAATTTATTGAATCTAAATGAAACTAGTAGTTAGATAGATCCTTTTTAATGGAATTCAGTGATACCTCATTTATAAATGCTTCTAAATTAATTAGATCATTTTAGTGTCAGAAAATTCGCCTATCAGGCTATTAAAAAAAAAAATTTGTGACAGACACTAAAAATGCTTTAAGTTTTTAACACTTGAAGATGCCCAACATGAACATCACCCCTGGCCCTGGCCTTCTGCTGGAGGTTTGGATGTGTGTATGTTGATATATAGTGTAATAGGCTACATGTTGTTGTGTCCTGTCCTTTTAAGTAGTTTAAGTCAGGAAAATGCAAAACTTGCAATTTAACAATGTAGAGAAGTAGACATATATAATCTATTAGACTTATCAGTCTTATCTGATGCTGTAACTGTAATGTATATATAATTATATATTAATATTAAAATAATTAACTCTAGTTCTAGCTTGATTCAGAGACTAGATCTAGATTTGATAGATTAAAAGAATGATGTTTTAGTCTACATTTTAGATTTCTCTGACTTGTCACTTAAATGTGTAGCCTATATTGAGTAATAGTAAGACTTATAGTAGAGTCTAGAGTGAAGTGACAGTCACACTGACAGAGGCTAACCTAAAACTAAATATATAAATTTTCAGACTTTAAAAAACAAATTACCGGCCAACCGGGTAACGGCTATCTATTATTTTTTTTATTAACATAACGACTTAACTACTTAACTTTAACTGTTGAAGTTAACTTAGTCTAAGTCAAGTTAAGTATTAAAAATTATAATTATTAAAATAATTAATAAAAATTAATTATTACTAACGCCAAACGTTACCGGTTAACATACAACATACCTAAACGACTGTCCACAGACTAGAACTGTGTCAAGACAAAGTTCTAATTTGTTGCATGGAAACTGTTTCCAGTTTGCACTTGACATATCTATGCCGTCTAAGTCTATGGATCTCTGGATCTGTATAGTACTAAGATCTTAACTATAAACAAAAGAGTTCTCAGAGAAGCGCGGAAAAAAATGCGAAAGAAAAAAAACTTTCTAATAAGAGTTAACACCCTTTGTTGTTATAGAAACAGAGTTATTAAACATATTTAAAAAATGTTTTTACCACAAGATTTTCCTTTCAGTTTAGCGTCAATATTGACGCACAGTGCGGATATTACCATGCATTCTAGCATTTTATAATGTAACAATCATATTGATTCATAAAATTATCACTGTAACTGTAAGACTAAGTGACTGTAAAATAGATCTAGATTCTAGATTGACTAGATTACTTACTAGATCTACTAAGATATCAGATCTAAATTTAAATTATCTAGACTTAGACTGTAATAAGTAATTCTAAGATAATTATTGCTACTCTGGTCTACTATGGATTTATATTATAATTTTGCCCCATAAGATGAAATAAGTATGTAACCTAGTAATTTTGACATTGACAAAGACATTTTAATTTTTGAAAATGGTGAGCATACCAGACTGGGCGAGGTTTGCTCAGTTGATTGACACTAAACAACAAGATTCACAAAATCTCCTTAATAAGTTTTATAAACAAAAAGAAGCTGAGGTTATGAAACATGCTCTAGAAAGTGGGTAAGTTGATCTATAAAATGTTAACTCAATAGTGAGTTTTCCCCCTATGGATCTATAACTTTTATTTATACTTTTATGAAACAAAAATGCCTTAAAGGGAAACTCTCATGGTTTTGACAATTTTTGATATGATATGTGTTTTGATTTACAGATAATGAATATATTATTCTTTTTTTTTTATTTGCAAGAATAACTTAGTAATTGATGTTTTTCTGACATAATTTTTCTGCGCATCCAAAACGGTCAGATTTTCACGGAATTTTTGTGTGACGTCACAATGGTGCTCTCAAATCTTAGGCTATATAGACATCTAGATCTACTAATCCGAGTAGGCCTACCGGTACTTGTCTTCCGCGAATTTATTTTAAAACAAGCTCCCGATGTAGATCTAGTCTAGATCTAAAATATGTATTATAGACTCTAGGCATTTTTTTTTCTTTTATTAGATCTAGAATTAACCCCAACTCCGAATACCAAATCATTAATGATAAACAGTAACCTTTAAAAGTAATATTAGGCTAATACGTATACATTAAATATACTGTTAATTTAGTCTGCAAAGGAAAAAAAAGTGTTGAGGTTGTATGAGAAGTGGTCGTCTCCTTTCCATCAAGACTAAAACTGACAGATTTAAAAACTCCTTTGTCCCACTTTCGGTCAGAGTGTTACGAGGTCAGCTGTCGTCATCGAGAAGTCAAATCCATGAAGCGCTGGTTGTGAATGTGTATGTGTGTTCTTATGTGAATGTTCGAATTTTTCATCAATATTGTTTTTGTACAGTAGTTATGTTGATCTTGTGCAGAGCAGATTTTCGTTCTACGAAATATCATAGAACAAAGTCTTGAGTACCAACAACGGCTAGCGATCAGTTTCGTAGACTTTAAGAAAGCATTTGATAGTGTCCACCGAGAATCACTATGGAAAATAGCTAGAGAATACGGCATCCCAGAAAAATTTGTCCAGATCCTACGACACCTATACAGTCAGTCTAGTTGCTGCATTAAAACAGAAGGAGGAACCACAGAGTTTTTTAGCATCGAGACAGGTGTGAGACAGGGGTGCATCTTATCTCCCTTCCTTTTCCTCCTAGCCATCGACTACATAATGAGGAAAGCAATGAACCAGACTGCCTTTGGTATTCCATGGTGTGAACAAAACCGAATGACGGACTTGGACTTCGCCGATGACGTTGCACTACTCGGGGCGACAAATAAAAGTATACAAGAAATGACTGAGAGCCTAGAGACTGAGAGGCACCCAAAATTGGCCTCCGCATAAACTTGGATAAGACAAAAATTTTGCGAGTGGGATATAAGGCAAAGGGTGCCCCTGTCAGACTTGGCGAGTCAACGCTTGAAGAGTTGGACAAGTTCACTTACCTTGGCAGCATCATAACAAATGATGGGGATGCATACCATGATGTAGTGTGCCGAATAGGAAAGGCAGGGAGCATTTTCCAAAGGCTGCAGCCTATTTGGACAAGCCAAGCCATTGGACTCGAGAAAAAAATACACCTTCTCAACACAATGGTCATTCCAACTGCAACATATGCATGTGAGACATGGAAGTCATCTGTCAAAATTGAGAAGAGACTAAATGTGGCTCAACAAAAATGGCTGAGACGGATTCTGAGAGTCAGTTACACAGATCGGGTCTCAAACAAGGAAATCCTATGCCGAACTGGGAGTCGAACACTCAGTGAGGTTGTGACAGAACGTCGCATGAGGTTTGCGGGACATGTTCTACGACAAAATGAACTACGCATACCAAGAATTGCGATGACATGGAGGCCAATACGAGGAAAACGCAAACAGGGACGTCCTCGTATAACTTGGCGTCATACCTTCATGGAGGACCTCAAAACAGTGGACACCAGATGGGAGGAGGCTTCAGACATTGCCAATGACAGATCATTATGGAGACAGCTTGCCGCCCAATGCGCCGAACGGCGCGGGAGGACCTAAGTCTAAGTAAGTTATGTTGAGGTTGTCAATTGTAAAGAAACGTAATTTCTATTAGATTGGATCAAATTATCTTATTTTATCTTATTTGGTACTGTAACCTAGCCTATGTATTGAACCAGTTGATGTATAATAGATCTACTTGTACAGCTATTTCGGCCAATAGGCTCCGAGAAACTTTGACGATGACGCATTATTTTCCCCCCAATAGGCTATTGTGAATAGACATCGTGCAGCTTTGGGAAAACCCCGTGTCACCATATATAAAAAACAACAAAAAAAATAAATAAATAAACAACTTAGGAGTATTTTTTTAATTATTTTTTTAAACCTGTGGTATAGCCCTTCCGTATAAGTCGGGTCTTGGGATGTGTATGGAAGTATATAAGTATAAGGCGGAGATACTGTATTGTTATTGTTACAGCGTGAGAGACGGATGAGCCCGTTAGCGTGATATATATATATATATATGAGTTTACGGTACATATAGTATATCCTTACGGCTAAGGGCCCCGCGCATGACGCTCGCCCAGGGCCCAGCAGCGCTCTGATACGGACGCCCTTGTTTATAAACAAAGACCGATTTTAAATCAACGTGGAGACTAGATCTAGCCGTGAAGCGTAAGAATAAATGCGATCTAGATCTATAGAGAGTTTATCGGTGATATAGGTATAGATCTAACTTAGCCAGGTTCAGTTGTGACGTCACGTCTTTAAAAACTATAACCATCTCGCAGAACCCCGTTTTTTAGGAGGCGTGGCAAATTTACTGTCTAATTTATTAAATATAAAATTTTCTAAGCATTTAAATAAAAAATGATATAATGTTTACTATTACAACTTTTTACGCAGAATTTAAATATGTCAATAACTAAAATTTGAAAAACTATGAGAGTTTCCCTTTAACAATAAATAATTTCTGATATAATTTAGCAAAGTACTTTTTAAAGCATTACTGCACAATTATGTTTCTTTCTAACATTATAACATGTTATAAATGTTTTGGATGTTCCTTCAGATTTGAAGATAATGATATGCTAGCCTAAACCAACAGGGGATGAGATTGTAGCAGGCAAGGTTTGAATCCGGGTCCATCGAGATCATAGATTGACAATCTAGAGCACAAACCACATGACTATCAGATTGGATGGACTGCTATATTGTTTGATACCAAGTTTTTACTGAGGGTAAAGATATTTACTCAAGGCAGTAAGTCTGGAGGAGGCGCAGTGGTTGAGTGGTAAAGCACTTGACTTCATAACCGGGGGTCCCGGGTTTGAATCCTGTTGAAGACTAGGATTTTTATTTTGGGATCCTTGGGCACCTTTGAGTCCACCCAGCTCTGATGGGTACCTGACATTAGTTGGGGAAAAGTAAAGGTGGTTGGTCGTTGTGCTTGCCACATGACACCCTCGTAAACTGTAGGCCACAGAATCAGATGGCCTTTACATCATCTGCCCTATAGACCACAAGGTCTGAAAGGGGAACTTTACTTTAGTAAGTCTGAACCTAATTCCAACTAGTTCCTTTTTGGTTTCCTGAAAGAAAAAAAATCTATTAACTCTTTCTGTGCATATTTTTTTGATTGAAAAATTTTCATAAACGAACATCCTGCGAAATAAATTTGAGAAGAGGATCCATGAACATAATATTGTCTTTTTTCATGCATCAAATTGAGAACCAAAACAAAGAACAATCACTTTATGAAGAAAGAGAAATAAAAAGTTTAACATTATAAAAATAATGGAATAGATATTATATACCTAGTTACTTGCCACACTGCCAGCACTAGCTAAGTTTCTCCCTGAGAGTAACGCTCCACTGAAAGAATTAATTTACTTTCGAATGTACATTTTTTCATAATCTTTTTTTTTTACTTTGTATATATTTAGATGAAGAGTTTTTTAACTGCTACAGCTATAAATCACACAAAAAGGCTCTTTAAAGATCTAGGCCTACTTCATAGTGCAATTGAAGCAGTTACTATCTTCCAATTATAAATTTATACTATTTCTTTGGTTCAATGTTATAGATATATTTTTGTGGCTACAAAAGAAGCATTGTCATCTCACTGCATTGATCAGAATCCAGAGGAGAATGATATCACTAAATTCAGACTTATTTCACTTGCTGGTATTCACATCAGAAACTTAGGAGATATCTGGTGCTGCTCTAACTTAACCATATGTCTTCTCTCTAATAACTATTTGACTAAAATTGATTCACTAGCCCACTGCAAACATCTGATAAAACTAGATCTTCATTCAAATCAGGTAATTTTGAAATTTCTTTTAGAAAAATAAAATTAGTAATAATAAAATAATAAATAATAAAATAAATGAATTGGGATTATACAATATTCCTTCTCAGTTATGTATATAAGTCCACTATATCTTAAAACTCTCTTGATTTAAATTTCTCTCACTCTTGTAACTTATAATATAACATAGGTTATTTATTATAAAAAAAGGGAGCCAAAAAATACTTTTGAAATTTAAAATATTCATTAGAATAGTCTTTTTCTTCTTCGCTCTTCAATTCTTAAGAACAGTTAGCTCTTGAGGCCTAGTAATTATCTCAATATGTTTGTTCAATTTTTTTTATCACAGCTAATTACAGTTCCAGGCCTGAATTTCTGGAGCCATTTACGAAACCTACAAATATTACATCTTCATGATAATCCTTTGGGGAAGTTTGAAATATTAAAGAATCTCAGTTCATGCAGTTATTTGACTCTACTTACACTTTATGATACTCCTTTGGCATTAAAGAAAAACTACAGGTAAAACGTTTTAGAAGCTGTATAAAGCATACTGCACTATTAAACAGGCATACAACAAACTATACTATTAACTAAATGTAGAGTATCAATCAATCAAATATGTTCATCATAGTGCATTACAGCCTCTTCTGTTATCTAGGAGGCTGAGGGCTTGGTTCTGCCTCTGCTTGTGGGTCTGGTGAGGCCTTTCTGAGCCTGGAATGTTTACATACAAACTAAACATGCTGTTGCAGAGCTTGTGAGAACTTAAGATCATTTTGTTTTGTCTTTTTTTTCCACTGCAGTGGCTATTATGATGTCTTCATTGATTCTCACACCATGATCATGGCACCATAATGTTATGTAGTTTGCTATATAGTCTATACTTTATCCATTTTTTTATGATGAGATAAAGCTCAGATATTAATTAAAATTGTAAAACTTGCAAAACAAAAAAAAAGGCTTTTTTAAACATTATGATTATATTATTAAAGAAAAATTTTTAGTCATCACTTTATTAATATCTGGAGGATTAAAACTTAACAAATGTTTGATGCCTAAAACTATTGGGATGTATAACCCTAGAAAAAAATCATTTAACTATTTGTTGTAAGATTTCCATGATCCCTTTACATTTGCTAGTTTATTGTAATCTTTCAAGAAGTTTTGCTAACAGAAAAAGAAGGCAAATACAACTTGAAAAAAAAAAGCAAATATAACCAAATTTAACAAACTTAATATAAAACTAAGAAGATATTTTTTAAAGAGTTTGCTTGAATCAAAGGTCTAGATTTCCCAGGAGTGTTTGATTGAAATAAGATTAACTCTTGTATCAGATGCTAAGATTAAGATCAATAAGAGATTGTGGCTTCTCTATTTAGTGCGCCTCTGAGTCCACCCTGTTCTAATGGGTACCTGACATTAGTTGGAGAAAAGTAAATGCGGTTGGTCGTTGTGCTGGTCACATGACACCCTCATAAACCATGGACATAGAAACAGATGACCTTTACTTACATCATCTGCCCCACAGATCACAAGGTGTGAAAGGGGACTTTACGTTTTTTTTTTCTATTTCAGACATCATGTTGTTAACAGTATTTGGACACTCAAAGCTCTTGATCATTTTGTGATTTCTGATGAAGAGATTATTGAAGACGCTGTCTTTAATGGCAGGTTTCAAGCATTAAGTCCACCATTCAGAATCATCCTTTGTCCACCAACTAATGCTGTAAGGTGTTTAAGATAAATAGAAGTTGTGTAATAAAAGTATATTTTCAAACATAACTATTTTTTATACATTCATTCCTTATTAAATAGTTCCCTTCTTGCACTTCTTAGTTAATCATACAATTTCCTGGGTCACCGGATGGGATATTTCTTAATGGGAGATGTGTTGCCTTAGAAACAAAGTTCTAATAAACAAAATTAATTCCAAAAATAGTATCCAAAGATAAATTCTGCATTAAGTTTATTTATTTAGACTTTTAATATAGTTCTGATTCTAGGTCTGTAATTGTAATACATCTTTCATAATATTTCTATATTTCTTTTTACTTTAAAAAAAACAACCTGAGGCTATATTCAGAAAATTTTGGGTAAAGAAAGTGTTACTTGATTTTAATCAATTTCATATTAAAAATGACTTTGATACTTATCCCTTTTTCTGAAATAAATAAATGATAATATCACAATTGTAATAAAGCTCCAATATAGTCATTCTAATTGTATGACCTCTATGAACAATTGTATTTGAAAAATATTCTATAAGCTGTTTTAAAATCAGAGTTTGGACCCAGGACTATTGAGAACATTGAGTCTAGAGCATGTACCACACAATCAGGCAGTCATTCATGTTTCATGATATACGTTTGTACAGGAGGGGAGATTTACTAACAGATACATGTAAACATTATCACAAATCACATACCGGTAATTAGAATACTTGTGTATAAAGTCAAATCATTACTCAAGCTTAGTTTATTTTTCCCTCTTGCATCTAAATCTCACAGAATCCAACCTACAGCACAGAGTTGGAGGTGATCAAAGGAATAATGATGAAGGTGAATAGAATTCTTGCCAAACATTCTCCCGTGTTGATTGTTCAGAGGTGTATCCGAGGTTTTTTAGTCAGAAAAAGGTATGAAGATAATATCATTAAAATACTAAGTTTATATTTCCTTTTTATTTGTACTGCACTCCAGTATTCTATGTTGCACACAATGCACACCAATTTACCATTCACAATAGAGGGCAATTGTTGTGAAAGAGAAATTAATGGCATTTCTCCAAGCATGAAAGCTGATAAGTTATAGATCTAAAACTATGTCTCAAAGACAGACTATTGTGTGTGTTGATTTGGGTTTAATTAGATCCACTTTGAGGTCAGCTATACGGCTAACTTTAATTTACCTCATATTGAGGAAAAAATATTCAGACATAGCTCCAAACAAAAAAACACTAACTTTGGCTCACAAGTCAAAGACCAGAGCATCACTTATTCATTTGCACAATTATCCATTAACATTTGAAGTTAGAAAATTTTTTTATTTGTTATTGTTTTGCAGACTACGTAGGCTACATGCTCTAGGTGGTCTAAAACTAAAAGAAGTATTTCCTCCACCTGGGACACCAATTTATCTGAAGGATCAAGTCAAGACATCACTTCTTGGAGTTAATATTGATTATGACACTTACATGAAAAATCGTCGTCCAGGCTCATTAGTTCCAGAAGAAGTAAGACATTGTTCTTTCCAGTGCCCCATAAAAATTAAATAAGAACAAAAAAAAAAACAAAAAAAAACAAGATTACAAAGAGAGTTTGTGTGATACACAAACTCAGAGGCGGCCCCCGCCGGAGTCGGATCCCTGTCAGATCCACCTATTCGCAAGATGTTTCGGATGTTCCTTCTAAGTCCCTGGCTCAATTCCTGTTGCTCCCATCCTTAAACTATCGCAATATTTCTGAAAGAACAGTAAAGGTTAAATCATATTTTTCAAAAGCCTTTAGTGTTTTTTTCTAACCGTGACGGACAGACCAACCAACAGACAAAACGCACAAAAATATGTTAGTTTCATTTTAATGGGGGCATTATACAATTTTATTTTAAAAAATCAGATTTTTTTAAAAATTGAAGAAATTAGTTTAGAATCATGTCATTTCCGGTCTTTACGATAGTACACGAAAGCCGCTGCTAAAAGTTCATTTTAAAAAATGTGAGTGATATCTGCATGTCTAGAGCATTTCTTATAGTAACATTTCCTCCCTTACATTTACGTAATTGTTTTAGAATTGGTGTTTTGTTATTAAAAAATCGCTTGAATAATTAATTTTATAAATTAAACGGTTTGCGTTTAGAAAACTAAAAGTAGCCATTGCATCTAAACTTTTCAAGCCGCATTTAATGGGGAAAAAATATTTTTCGTATCTCTTCTAGTTTTGGCGCTCTGAGTCTGACAGATGGACAGACGGACAGACAGACATAAATTCATTTTAAAAAATGTGCGTGATATCTACATGCCAAGAGCATCTCATATAGTAACATTTCCTCCCTTAGATTTACGTAATTGCTTCACAATTGGTGTTTTATTATTAAAAAATCGCTTGCATAATAATTTTTATAAATTAAACAGTTTGCTTTTAGAAAACTAAAAGTAGCCGTTGCACCTAAACTTTTCAAGCCACATTTAATGGTGAAAAAATATTTTTCGTATCTCTTCTAGTTTTGGCGCCCTGAGTGTGACAGACGGACAGACGGACATTTTGCACAAACCTAATAGCGGCTTTTTCCCCTTACGGGGGCCACTAAAAACAGCAAAACTTAAAAGTCATGTTAATTTAATGGGTCACTAAAAATAACCCAGTTCTGATCTAAATAGAATCTCATTCTGCATGTGGACCACCAATCAAGACTAACAATAAGTTTTAGTTTCAATGTTTGATTAACAAAGAATACTATAATATGCTCATATTTGAATCAGAAAATACTTGAAGTTTAAATGTACATTGCACTAATACATATATTGTTATTATTTAGATATCAAAGTGCAAAGTAAACATTTTTGATTTAGACAACATGATATGACATAATGTAAACAACATCTTAAAACTTAGCATATTTTTGGGTATTTCAAACATAAACACAATGCACATTTTCTATGTAACTCACAGCAGTTAATAAAACAATCTAATGGCTAAAGGCCATTCTCTTTTTATGATGTATTCACATATAAACATAATGAAATAAATTTTTACTTTGTAGACTTTCAGGTCCATGCAATCAGAAGAAATGCCATCCATGGTCAGTAACAAAAGTCTCATTGTTATCAACATGGATAAACTTCAGGAGGACATGCTGTCTAGTTTACAAGCAGACACAGTTGCCATGGAGACAGTACTAGCAGACAAACAAAAGATTGGACTTCCTCATAATTCTCCTAAAGAAAGTTCCATCAAAAAGGCAAAGAAATCTGACACAGTATGTTAACAAAAGTAAAATGCCATTTAACCTTGGTTAGACTTGTTCTAGTTTATATATCCTCTATTTAGGAACCTTCAGCTCAAGAAAACATGAAACTAAAACAGATGCAAAGTAGACCTGTTTTATTTATAATGTTTATTCACATTTGACTAGAGGAACACCATTTGTAAAATCAATATAGAGACATTTCAGGACAGAAGACTAAAAAGTAAAGAAGCAATAATATATGAAATACTGAATTATAGTTTACACATAGAATAAATATGACATACTAAACTACTTAGAAAGACACAAAGAGAAAAGCACATTTCTTTTTTGTTATGCTTAGACACATTTTTACAAGTGTTCCTTCTTCCCTAGTGCAGTGCCATTGACTTACTTGACTTAATCCTGTGTACTCCCAGGGGAGCATAGGGCCGCAACCACACCTCTCCACCGAACTCGGTTCTGAGCAGCTTTCTTCATCTGCTCCCATGTCATTCAAGTACCCTCAGCTTCACTGATGACTGACCTCTTCCAGGTTTGCTTGGGTCTGTCCACTTTCCTTGTGGATTCCAGTCAAGAGCCTGCCTTGCAACATTGGTAGCTGGTTTTCGCAGGGTGTGTCCTATCTAGCTCCATTTTCGTTTGGTAATGTCTTGTGCTATGGGCTTTTGTCTTGTTTTTTTCCACAAATCGGTAGTGGTTATCTTTTCTGGCCACCTTATTCCTAATATCCGGCGTAGGCATCTGTTAACAAAAGTTTGGAGCTTTTCCATATTTCTTTTAGTGACTCTCCAAGTTTCTGAACCATAAAGGAGAACAGACTTAACATTAGTATTATAGATTCTTATCTTGTTATGTAGAGATACTGCCTTGGAGCGCCAGATTGTTTGAAGAGTTGAGAAGGCAAACCTAGCTTTATTTATTCGAATTAGTATATCATCATCAGCTCCACCGTCTTTGTTAACTCTGCTTCCGAGATAGGTGAAGTGGTCTGTATCAAGGATGTTTTCTCCCTGTAGCATGATTGGGTTCTCTTGTCTATTGTTGATCCTCATAACTTCTCTTTTCTTTTTATTGATTAGAAGTCCAGTCTTTTTTGCTATTTCTGAGAGTCTGATGAGTTTGGTCTGAGCATTTTGTTGCGTATGGGAGAGGAGGCAGATGTCATCGGCGAAATCCAGGTCTTCTAAATGCTGTGTTAGTGTCCACTGTATGCCGCTTTTATTATTTAAGACTGTCTGCCTCATGACCCAATCAATCACCAGTAAAAATATCAAGGGCGAAAGCATACATCCCTGCCTTACTCCTGTTTTTACTTGAAAAGGGTTGGTCAGTTTACCATTGTGTATTACTTGACAAGATGAGTCATCGTATAACTGTTTAATGATATTGGTGAAATTTGTTGGGTTTCCGTAGTGGTTCATCAGTCTTCAGATTATGTCCCTGTCAATACTGTCAAAGGCTTTCTCAAAATCAACAAAGGTCATGTACAGAGGAGATTGCCACTCGATAGATTGTCCTATGATAATACGTAGTGTAGCAATGTGGTCAGTGCATGATTTCTCCTTACGGAATCCAGCCTGTTCTGGTCTTTTGTCTAGAGCATCTTTCAGGCGTTCTAATATTATCCTAGTTAAGACCTTGCTAAGGGTTGAAAGTAACATGATTCCTCCCCAGTTGTTGCATTGGGTAAGGTCACCTTTTTTGGGTAGTTTAATTAGATAACCCAGTTTCCAGATTTTTGGGACCTGTTCTTGTTCCCCAATCTTGCATAGCAGTGGGTGCAGCATTTCAGCTGATATTTTTAGGTCTGCTTTTAGTGCCTCTACTGGTATACCATCTGGGCCTGGCGCCTTTCCACTTTTTGCATTCTTGATGGCCTTGATGATTTCCCCTTTAGTATGAGGACCTGTGTTAACATCCATTTCTTCTGTTGCTGGGGGTATGTCCGGAATCGGTTCAGGAGGATGTCGGTTCAAAATTTCTTGAAAGTGTTCTGCCCATCTTTCCTTCTGTCCAACATCACTGGTGATGATCTTTCCTTGTTTGTCTTTCACTGGCTTGTTGGTGTTGGTATTTCTTCCTGCTAAGGTTCTTGTTATGTCATACAACCTTTTCATGTCTCTTTGCTCTGCTGCCTTTTCTGCATCGACTGTCATTTCATGAAGGAAGCGTTTTTTGTCCTCTCTTGCATTCTCTCTTACAGACTTGTTTACTGCACAATACTGGGCTCTAAGGTTAGCTTTTTGTTCTTCATTCTGGCATTGGTTTATCTTTTCTTTTAGCTCTTTCCGTTCCTGGATTTTGCCCCATGTCTCCGCAGACAACCATTCCTTGTGTTGTTTCGTTTTCCTGCCTAGGACATCTGTGAGGCAGTGCTGCTCAAGGGTTTCATCTGTCACTAGTCCAGCAAGTACTTCAAATTTGTTTTTAACCTCACAGTTAAAGAGTACCTTGTTTTCCTCGCTCTTCAAGTACTGGGTGTTGAATTTGTAGTGTGGTCTGTCTAAAAAAATCCTTAAAGGATTTAAGTTTGATCCTTGCTGTCGCTATTAGTAGATGATGGTCAGAAGCTACATCTGCTCCTCGTCTCACCCTAACATCGAGTAGACTTCTCCTCCATTTCCGGGAGATTGCAAAATGGTCAATTTGGTTTTCCTTTTTACCATCTGGGGAAATCCATGTCGTCTTGTGTATATTTTTGTGTGGAAAGATGGTTCCTCGTATGATGAGATCATTGAATGCGCAGAAATCAGCAAATAAGTCCCCATTTTCAATGCATGTGCCTGTACCATGTTTACCCATGTAGAGCTCCTTTCCAGCATTGTTTGTACCTACTTTAGCGTTCAGGTCACCCATAATAAGCTTGATATCATTGTTAGGTGCTTTTGCTAGTATAGATTGAAGAGCGTTATAAAATTCTTCATTCTCTTCTTCTGGTGCTGCATTTGTGGGTGCATAGCACTGGATAATAGTTATTTTCCTTCCCTTTGCATTAAACCTGGCTGACATTAGTCTTGAGGAAACTGGCTCCCATCCCAACAAAGCCTTTGATGCCTCTCTTGATAGTAGAAGTGCTACTCCCTGTGTGTGATCGTGTCCAGAATATATAATGCTTTTTCCAGTTGTCAGATTGTTTAGACCGCTTCCATTCCATCGTGTTTCACTGAGGCCTAGAACCTTGATTTTGTACTTTCTCATTTCGTTTGCCACTTCGTTTATTCTGCCACTATCATATAGGGTTCTGATGTTCCAGGTCCCTATCCTGGTTGAGGTCTTGGTCGTCAGAAGGTTTGTCGGTGTGCTAGCTTCCAGACGGCTTTCACTAGTACACGTCATAAACTCTTCCATAGAGGAACCTTCCTGTCCAAGTTCTAGTTGGTTTGGTGTGTTTCCGGTTTCTGTAGCAATAGTTTAGTGATGTGAGGTTGCTAGCCTCACGATCACCCCTCCTCCTTTACCTGGGCTTGGGACCGGCAAGATACCCCTATAAGGTGTACCCAGGCGGAGTTGCAGTGCCATTAGTATCAGGAAAACCAATTATCAAACATAGGTTAAGTCTCTAATTAACATGTAAAACTAGATTAGATTAACATATGGATATGCATTGGATGTCATTATTATCTTATCTTTTGAAGGGGACATTTGTTATTTATAAGATGAATTGATGCCATTGAAATTCACTTGAAATATATTGTACATGCTAAGCATTTGGTTGAATTCAATAATAGGAATATGTCTTTTTTCAACAGAAATCTAAGGTCAGTAGAATCAAAAATCAAAAACAATTTTTTGGTCCTGTTGTGTTCAATGATTCCCTGGATGACTCTGAAGATGAAGAGTCTATACCATTCAATAGCTTTAGACTAAAAGGTAATTTGGCAGGTCATAATGTGAAATATTTTTTTTTTTAATTTCATATAACATTGAAAGATAAAAAAGTTGTTAATTTAACACTAATGATTTTTTCTAGGGCAAACTGCAAAATTTATTATTGCTGATGCTACCACAGAAATGATATTGAATAAAAAGGAGTCTGGTAAAATGGTAAGGGAAGCAGAAACAGAGAGAATGACAAAAGCATTCTTTGAAACAAAGGTAAATTATATATTTAACCTTCATTGAAATATTTTTATCTTATGAATTGTTGCCAGAAACTCACAGGCTGGTCATTAGGTGCTGTTAACCTTCTCAGATGGGCCAAGGAGTCTACAACAATCTATTCATGGAAAAATGGTTTGAGTGCTAGGAAAAGTCACAAAAGGCCTGTCTAGGAGAACATGAGGCCCCTAGGTCAAGTTATTATAGCACAGTGCAAGATGAACCACTGGCCTGTTGGTTCATATTTCACACTGTTTAGACCAAACGTTGAGTCAATGTGTCTCTAGTGAGCAATAGGAAACCATGTCTTATATTCTTTTGACTACCCCAGACATGCTGATCTCTGTCCTGGGCTTTTGCAAGGAGGATTTGAGCTATTATAACTCTCACTGAAATGGAGGTTAATGATGATCTCAATATTTCATTAAAACAATTTATTTCTCATTTGAAATTAATATATAACCTGTGATATTTTAGTTATTTATAAAATACAAATCAGTCAAATAACATATGATAAGAAATTAATGAATTTTATTTTTAAACAGCCAAAACTTGAACGACCCAATTTCCTGACTAATGAACAAAGACTTTTCAACAGAGCCCAAAGTACAATGGGTTTATCATGTTTGCTGGCTGTTCAGAAAGCTTACAATGTAAGTTTACTAAGTTTATTAAAATTAAAACTCTTCATTTTTTTAAATTTCTTTATATTAGCCAATGTGATTAGATCTACAATTTTATTTGAAATGTGGTCTGGGTTGGTAAAGTTGTTTCTGTAAGTATTCTCAGTGTATATATTTATATGATTTTCAACTTGAAAAAAATGAAAAATTGTACAACGGACATGAAATGAACTGGAAAAATGAAATAGCAGCCTAGTCATGTGGTCTATGTTTTGGATGTGGACTGTCGTCAGGTGGTCTTGATGGTCCCAGGTTTGTACCCTGCCCACGACCATCTTCCTTCACCCCGATACACATTTTTGTTTGACGAAATGTTATATTATTCAAGAATGCAGTTAATATTTAAACTCCAGATAAAAAAATCCAAATGTGAATGCATTGTTTGTAGCATTGTAATCAAAGTATTAAATATTTTTAATATAATCACAGATAGTTTAACAATCTTAGGGTCATGTTTGACAGCAAAGATTTCACAAACAATATTTTTTTATAGGAAAGAGAAAAAGCAGAAAAGGCTGCAGCCAAAATAGAGAATATTCTTGGCTTGCGAGAAGAAAGACTAAGGTCACAAGATAGGGTCAACATGTACCGTGAGCAGAGACGACTTCAAGTTCTCAAGGCTCGAGACCTGGAGAGGTCATTGATAATGGAGCAGATAGAAAAACATGAACTTGAAAAAATAAACTTCCTGGATAAGCAACAAGAGCGCAAAGTAAGCAGCGACATATTGATTTTTGTTTTAAGATATTTCTAGCAATCTTTTAAATTAAGATAATTTTCTGATAAAAATCTGATAATTGCTTTTAGTATGCATGTTAAGTTTATAAGATAAATATAATACAAATAAAATGGACAAAAATAATTATTTGTTAGTACAGATTATTTAATACCAAGTGTATGGAATTCTTATAATGAAATTCAAGACCATTGTGATATATAAATAGCTAACATTAACAATTAAATGAATAATAAAGATTTCAATATGAACAACACACTTAGTGTCAATAATAAATAATAAGGTGAAGAAGAAAAACTATCAAACATGCCTATAATGGTGGCTGAGCGGTAAAGCGCTTGGCTTCTGAATAGGGGTCCTGGGTTCAAATCCTGGGATTATTATATCGGGATCCTTGGGCGCCTCTGAGTCCACCCAGCTCTAATGGGCACCTGACATTAGTTGGGGAAAAGTAAAGGCAGTTGGTTGTTGTGCTGGCCACATGACACCCTCATTAACTGTAGGCCACAGAATCAGATGACCTTTACATCATCTGCCTTATAGACCACAAGGTCTGAAAGAGGAACTATGCCAATAACAATTTTTTTTTTACTAACCTTGTTTAATGAGTTCAAACATTACAGGTTCGAAGTTCTGATGTGAACAAACAGTCTAGGTCAAACCAAACATTTGTTGTGGACTTCAACTCCCAGCATACATCCGTGTCTAAAGCTCTTCTCAGACATGACAGACAGGCTAGATGGGAGGACAGCCATTCAAACAGACGCAACCAAGTGACCAATGCTAAGGTTGTATTATTAACGATATATTTATATGATCTGTCATTGAAACTAATATTTTAAACAAGTTTATTGTGTAATGAATAATGCCGACAGGAGGCACGTTGGCTGAGCGGTAAAGCGCTTGGCTTCTGAACTGGGGGTCCCAGGTTCGAATCCTGTTGAAGACTAGGATTTTTATTTTGGGATCCTTGGGCGCCTTTGAGTCCACCCAGCTCTAATGGGTACCTGACATTAGTTGAGGAAAAGTAAAGGCGGTTGGTCATTGTGCTGGCCACATGACACCCTCGTTAACCGCAGGCCAAAGAATCAGATGACCTTTACATCATCTGCCCTATAGACCACAAGGTCTGAAAAAAGGGGAACTTTAATAATGCCGACAAGTAAAAGGAAGCATTAACCTTATAATCCTTATTTTACACAAGTAACTTATTAAACACATCAGCAACTCCAAATTACAATAAACCTTCTTCACTTCTTAGCTATAATCATTAAGTTTTAAGAATTCAAATTATAACTTCTCTTTAGAAAGCTTAATTTCATTTGCTATTAACTTCTTCAGACACTGAAATCAATAAAACAATGTCACTTTTGTATTATCTAACATTTTGCCACAGAGAGTTTTTAAAACAGGAAGTGGCAGTATGTTCAGTTAACCTAAAGATTTGTGTCAGTAAACAACTAGATTGATTTCTTTACAGTTAACTGAAATGGAGCAGCAGGATGTTGTGAAAAATTACATGGAACACAGACAATTGATGAGACAGACAGAGACTTCTGTGGCTAAGGCAGCACTTGGAACCAAGATGTTGGCTGAAGCTAATGAGCGCATGATGGATGCACGCAACAGAGTGGCTCAGTTGAAAGCTCGTCAATCGAGTATCCAGGCCTACTACCCTGTCCGTCCAAGTACTATACCTTTAAATAGCTAACTTAAGTTCTCACTGATATAATAAGATAATTTTGTCACATAAACTGAAAGTTAGGCTCAACCATTGACTTTAAAAAAACAAAACAAGTAATAATATCAATTTTTTTAACAATGATTATTGCAGAATGTTTAAAAAAAAGTTTCTTTAAAAAGTATCTTTTAATTTAAGTCTACTGAGTTAAAAGCTACATGCAATATTAGTTCACTCAACAGTTTAATTATCAAAACATTCAATTAAAAAAAGAATACTGGTAGTTTAATATATATATATATATGTATTACATTTTTTTTTCTTTGCTATTATACTTATTTCACACCAGCAAAGGGACATATTATTTAATGAAAACAGAATCAGGTCTAACATTTTTTTTAAGTTTTTGATTTTATAAGCAAGAATGACTGACTTTCAAATGAATTTATTTTAAAGTATTTAGATTTTTTAACTGACATAATGTCAATTACTTTGCTTTTTTTTAAATGACTTTTACATATTTGGATCTGATTGGATGAAGAATTGAGGAGAATATTTTTTGGTAAAATTATAGATTTATTTTTGTGTGCCTCTAATATTATTGCATAAAAAAAAAAGTAAAATTTTATTTTATTGATAAAAGGGATGACACATTGTTATGCTGTTATTGTTTACATTTCTATT
>JADKLZ010071816.1:0-20791 GCA_021533235.1 Biomphalaria straminea
TGTTTGTATTGCCATTTAGTTCAACTATGTATTCTTCTCTACTGCACGGAATGTTTGTATTGTCTTAGTGTTTAACTATGTAGGTTAGAGTGTATTTTAGTTTGTTTAGCTCTTCTGTTCACCCTTGATAGTCAAGCAGGTGATCTTCTACCTCCACCATTGGTCACTCAGCCTACAAGACAACTGGCAATGTGTTGCACACTAGGGCACATCCAAGTACTATCAATATCATTGTCTCATCCTATCAATATTGAGTACCTTAACCCTACGCCTAGAATAAATGTACTTTTTACAGCCTATCTGTCTTCCTTAACCCTACGCCTAGAATAAATGTACTTTCTACAGCCTACCTGTCTTCCTTAACCCTAGAATAAATGTACTTTCTACAGCCTACCTGTCTTCCTTAACCCTAGAATAAATGTACTTTCTACAGCCTACCTGTCTTGTTGTTTATCTGTCTAGCATTGTCTCAAATATTAGTGAACAAGTTTTTCTTTAAGTTTACATAGCCCATCTCTTTAATAAAGTCTATGGTAAGAATTACAACATAAGGATTCTTTTCCAAAAGCTTTGAACAATTGCTAAGAACAAGTTTTTTTTTTCAGAATTTTTTGTTTACCCATAAGATATAGCTCAAAATTGACTTCCATGACGCTTTAAAAAAAACGAGTATTTTGTCTTACAGTTCTAAACTTTGCAAACAAAACCTTACTAAAATGTTTGATTTTCAGTTTCTAAAGTTGATCCAGACATGTCAAGGCAAGAACTTCTCACGGTAGAGCAAACACTTTTAAGGGCAAGACAAGAACTTTTAAGGGCAAGGCAAGAACTAAGAAGACAAAGGCAAGACATACAGACTCAAAGGGAAAGACTAAGGACTACTTTGAGAATAATAAGAAATGTCAGTTCACTTTTAATTTGCACATAAAGAAACTAAAATAATCATTTGGCATTAAATATCTAGAAATATATTTTAAAGATAATATATAAATACATTTTAAAAGACTAATATTTTTTTGTTCTAGGCATACCTATCACTGAAGTGCCCAGGATGTAAAAACACTTTCACCTCAAAAGGCAATCATTGTCCTAAAGTATTAAAGTGTGGACACAGCCTTTGTAAGGCTTGCATCTCTATGTATACAGTGAAATGTACCTGCTTCTGTCCTGTAGACAATGTGGAGACTTTTGTAGAGAGAAAAATAGCCACCAACAAACATGTGGCAGCTATTTTGGAGAAAATGGAACTTCTGTTTTCACAGAGTAAGTACATTCTGTAGGAGCCAAATGTTTTCACGTAGGAGCCAAAATTTTTTCAGTGTTTTACCAGATTATTTTTAAAATTATTTTTTTTTAACATATTTCATTGATTTTCTGTTTGTTTTTTTTCATTGAGTGATTTTGTATTCAGCCCTTTGTACTTGTCAAATCATTGTCTTAAAGTGCTGAAGACTTATTACTAATTGGTTTATATAATTGAATCTCTTTCCGAAATAGCCAATGGTCTGGAACTCTAAACCATTAGAGTAGATATGTCAGCCCAGCTTACCACACAAGATATCTCTTACTGAATGTAAGCTATGACTAGTTTTTTTTTAGTTTACTGTTCACAATTTTGTTGAAAGTAATTTAACTTCTAAAGATGATCTGCAATTTAAACAGAAGATTCTCTAGACTTCTTTGCTGAACTATTTAGTCCACATTTTGTTCTCTAAATATTTGAATGAATCACTTTCATCCATTTGTTCAAGGATACAAAAATTAAAAAAAAAATCAACTAAACTCAAAGTGATTGTATGTCATTATATGTTTATTTCTACACTGTAGAAGTATTTATAAATATTCACATAGTTCAGCTACTACAAATTTGTAATTTGAAAGATTCATTTTACATTTGAATTGTGTTTGTGATACAAAAAGGATACATTTAAATTTTTAAAAATAAATATTTAGAGATTTTTAAATAAAATAGTTTGCCTGAGCATGGTTGACAGTTTGAATGAATGATACAATGGTCTGTGTAAGATAAACATAACATCTGAATGAGTAAGAAAGGTGGAGACAATAAAGCTTCTATTTTTAGACCTTTACATTTAGAGGACATGAAGACAAGATAAACTGTTCAACGTGTCCTACAAGTAACATGTACAAACTGCTTTTAACAATTTTGACGGACACAAGTTATATGTACAAAGTACTTTTAACAATTTTGACGGACACAAGTAACATGTACAAACTGCATTTAACAATTTTGATGACAGCTATTCAACTTATTTCATTAGATATATGCCTTTTGATACTATATACTTTTATATCTTTGCTGAACTAATTAGTCCACATTTTTGTCCCTTTAATATTGTTTTATTTTATTTTTCCAATTATTATGAAACGCTATCATTCAATTGTTGAGCTTAAAAAAAAAACAAATGAAAAAAAAAAACAAAAACAAAATCAAAGTGCTTTGTCATTTTATTTGGTGTGACTTCAATGTTTAATTTTGTGTTATTAAATGTTTTGAATTTGGTGTGACTTGTATGTTTAATATTGTGTTATTAAATGTTTTTTTTATTAGCTACCATATTGGGGTTTGTATCAAACCTGTCTCTTCAAAAACAAATAATAATAAAATCCAGCAGTTTTATACAACACATTTATAATAGAAAGTTAAACATTCTTCAAGAAAAAAACAAAATTTTTTTTTCTGCAAAAACGATTGCTGCATTTAGTTAAAATAATTACATCACATAAACATAAACTTCAAACCTGAGGTCTCAGAAAAATAATTACATTATACTAATGTCAATATTAATATCTACAAAGCTGAAAATATTACAATAGTTTCTTATTAAAATGAATTTCACATTTTAAATTTTACTTAAAACATTAAGATTTCTACTAATAAGTTATTTAAATGTCCATTTTTGGATTTATTGGTTGCATGATTTAGGGCATTCAAGGCAGCTGTTATTGATAATTTGAAACTAATGATACACAGGCTAAAATTCATCTCTCCACATATGTTGATCATCATCATCAAAAAAGTTTTCAACTCTAGCAGTTTAAATTTTACAAAGAATAAATATAGCATTATATAACATAAATTATTCAAATGTTACATTTAAATAGCTATAAGATTACAGAAAATTGTATATTTCTTGAAGATTAGTTAAGTAAGAATAGAGAGAGAGAGAGCGGAAACCACATAAAAAAAAAAAAAAAATACTGTACATTTAGTAACTTTACCTTTTTTTTTTTGCTAACCAAAAAGTAAAACTAGTAGTTCACAAAGAATGTACTCTAGTTTACATCTAGTAATTATTAGGTTTTATGGTAGACACTGGCATTCTCTAGTTACATTTTTGTTTGAGTTTATTAAATATTATAATGCTAATATTTTATATGAACAATGTGCAAGAGCTGGAAGGCACATTTCTTGTTCCATATGCTAGGACCAATTAGTACAAATGCTCTTTCTTTCTTAGTGCTATAAGAGCAAGGAATGGGTTGCCTTAATCAGCCAGGAAAACCAACTATTTGGCAGCTTTTAAGTCACTAATCAACATGCAAGACTAGATGGACACAGGGACATGCCTAGGACATAATCATCGTCTCTATTGAAGTAACTTCTGTAATTTAGAAGATAAGAGCTGAACATAAATAGTCCTACTAATAAAACAGAACCTTAAGATGTCTCAAAAAAAAAACTTTAATAAAATTGCATACCAAAATATATGAACAATGATTACAAGTTTGAGAGCTTCTATTACACTATAGATCCATTTCTCTATAATTCCTGCCTAAGTACTATAACTATTGCACTTTAGATCCATTCATTGATTATTCCTAAGTACTAATTTGTCCTTATTCCTCTATTCTGTATTTCTGCCTTGCATCTGTATTAATCTACCAATGTTCATTTATCAATGTATCCTTTCAGGATATTTACAACATCTTCATAAGATTTTCTTTAAATCAACACCTTTTTATTTTTTATAAAACATTCAATTTTCGTTAAAGTTCGTTTTGTTTCTTTAAATCCACTTCATTTGTGTTTCAAAGTTTTTAATTCATCAATTTTGTTTTCTAACCATAAGATAGAAAGGATCAATATATATCTACTGTTTGAAACATTCACCAAGAAACTTGCTTATCTTTGTTTCTTTCTCACAAGTGAATGGGTTAATATCAACGATTTTGAGAGAATGATACAAAGTTTCCCTATTTTTACTTTCAAAATAAAACTATAATTTATGCAAGAGGAATGTTTGAGATAAAATCAAAGAACAAATACTGTTTATTTTGTCCTGAAGAACAATTCTATTTGTTTCACATAACAAGCAAAATACAACAAAAAATACTTAAAACAAAGTGTATCAATTAGTTTGATCAGTCATGTAATGAAAATTGTAACAGATCTAGACTAACTATAACAAATTTGTGTGATTAGAAATTTCTTTTTAGATTGTCAAGTGATATATTGTTTTATTTCATGTTTGTGTTCACTAAGCTTCAGACAACTGTAAAGGGGACTAATTCAGCTTATACCACCACTTCAGTCAAGTACTATTGCTTGAGATACAAAACATAATAATTAATTACCACTAGTTAATTGACTACTTATTTCATTTTGTAAAAATTAATAACTGTGCAAAAGTTTAGCTTAAACCAAGATTGGTTGTGGGAGAAATAACAAGTACAAACTTTTGGCCAGACAGACAGACAGTCAGAGTGAGTTGTTATAAGCTTTGTAAAAAAGTTGTATTTATTTTTTCTTCTTTTTAGGTTGATTACAATTTTGGTCTGCGACATTTTTTTCTGTGGCTTCATTCTCACCTTTTCTTTTGTTGTGTCTTAGGTCAGCAGTAAAGAGAACCTGTGAAAAAAAAAAGTCTAAGCTAATGTTATCACATATCTAAATAAAGTAAAACATCTGGCTAAAGGAGATTTGATAAGCTGCTAATGGCCTTGCTCAGGAGGCATGGTGGTGCAGTGGTAAAGCGCTTGACTTCCAATCCGAGGGTCCCAGGTTAGAATCCTGGGATTTTATTTCGGGATCTTTGGGTGCCTCTGAGTCCACCCAGCTCTAATGGGTACCTGAAATTAGTTGGGGAAAAGCAAAGGTGGTTGGTCATTGTGCTGGCCACATGACACCCCTGTAAACCATTGGCCACAGAAACAGATGACCTTTACATCATCTGCCCCATATATATTATATATATATTTTGAACATATGCCAATCAATGAATCATGGATAGTTAAATATTGCATTGGTAATTACACAAAGAACACACCTCACCTATGGATCAGCAGCTTAAAATACAACTCTAGAAACAGTCACAGCTATAAGGGCAAGAAGACAAAACCCTCCATCATAGCCCAAGCCTAAGGGGCTGAAACAGAAGAATAACCTAGATCTAGCGATACTGCCACATTACATAATTTTTCATAAGCAACACCCATACCGAAAGATCTACCTAATTACTACATTTATGTCCTTATATACCGTAAAAAATGGGGAAACAGTAAAACTGTCGCAACCAGCTAGAAAGCTCTCACAGCTGCAAGAATTATGTGTTTACAATATTCTTGACAACAAAACACACCCAATACAAACTACTTCCTGTACATAATAACACAGCTATTAAACATGAAAAGAAAACTTCAGACACGCACAACATGGTACTTGTCTCTTTATTGGCTGCTGAACCACAAGGGACCTGTAATTGTGAACGAATGTAATAATCCCTCTAAAGGGTAAGAGATTTTATTCAATTTTTAAAATTTGATTGCTTAATAGTTGTAAAGATAGGAGATTTGATTCCTTTTGTAGTTTCTTTTGTTGGTTTAGCTTTGGTTTTTAAGTATTATCAAAAAAGTAGATAATTATGTCCAGAGAAAATCCCAATCCCATATTAATTTAACTAGTAACTAATTTATGTCTCAAAATTGTATGGAAAGGAAGGAAATCAAAAGAGGAAATAAAAAAGAATACACTTTTCCTATTTCCTTATCAACAACTTACAGAATGAGCCCAGCCAGCATAGGGTCCCCATAAACTTCTGTAGAAATCACCTATTAAGGAAATACATACAAATACAGTGAACAAAAAATGCAAATGAAATTGAATTAAATCACTAACATAGAACTTTACTAAATATGAGAAGTGAAAATATTTCATAATATAAATAATTCCTAGACATATTGTCAAACAATGGGGTGGGTCAAAAAGCAATGCCACTGTCTACTCTTCAAAAGTTTTGAGGCTTGAATGTTGGGGGAAATATTGAGATTTTCAAAGTTGTTTTTTTGGTAGGTCTGAATTGAAGTTTTTTAGTTTACCAGGTTCTAAAATAAAACTTGACACAACTAGGAGGAAGTATGGCTGTGCAAGCAACACAACATCAACACAAAATAATTGGCATAAGAAACTAGGGTACCGGTATTTATGTTCATTTGGTGTTTTGAAGAAAACATTTAATCATTCCTTCCAATTATGTACAATATGTCTAATGACAATAAAAGTAATTAAGATTTGAAAATATATTTAAAAAAATTAATTTAAAAATGTTTACAACTCTATGTTACCTATTTCATTGTACAGTTTGTCAGTTAAAGACTTGGCACTTTGTAGTTTTGTCAAATAATGTTTCATTGTGATCTGCCATACATGTGTGTCTACTGGCACAGCTTCAGTCTTGTCCAGTGACATCAGACAAACACAATCTGCAACCTTTATGGTAAAGAAACACACAAATTTTTTAGTTACTTATGTAATAATGCACTGCATAGCTTTCTGCTCTCAAATATCAACAAGATTTTTCTTAGTAAACTAAAACTTAGTGCAATGTGTTTTGTCTAATCAGAATAATTCACCAAAATATCACTGTAGAGTGCATATATCTAAAAGATTATGTAGAGATTTTAAATTAGTTTTAAGAAAAAAATTATATCTTTTGTTGTTAGGTCTGAAACTATTCAGACACCCCAAATAAATTAAAAACTTTATTGAACTAATTTATTTAATATTTCATCTTAACTTTATAATCTTATTGAGTTGAACTCATTTTGCCCTATTTGATTATTCAAAATGAAACAATTTTTGGGGCAAAACTTATATTTTGAAAGTCTATCAATACTAAAAAAATAATAATAAATATTTAAAATAATGTAAATAACTAAAAAAAAGCTGATTATAATAATTATAAATTATAAAAATTTAAAGTAATTTTTCACATTAATAATGCTAAAAGTTATTCATGTCAAAGTTCTCTGACCTTTGCTCCAACACCATAGAGATTCAATAGTTCTGACTTGGCTTCGCTGTATGGTCTGTCTCTAAGTGAGCTCAACCAATGTTCACTTTTATTCTCAGTGATGTCTCTTGCTATCCTAGCAATGAACTTGGCTCTGTAGCCAAAACCCAACTGTCGCAAATGAGTTTCAATGTTTTCTTTGCAAAGTACTGAGATACTAGGAAATGTAAAATAATCTGTTTCATCTAGCTGGAATACAGAATAAGTCAAAGCAAGGGTTAATGAAAAGTCAATTATCAAAATTAATAGAGCATTGGGAATTTGTGTTTGAGCAGGTAATAATGAAAAAAGAATATTGCACACTTTTTGCTTTAAAGAATTAAAGATATTGAGATTTTTTGTGGCAGCTGTTTTTGTATTAGCTATGTAGTTAGAACAACAATCAACCATCTTAAATCTATGTCTGGTATCTTTAGAACTGTGTGGTCTCAAGAACATCCTAAATACTCATTTAAAAATCTGAGTCTCTATTAAAATTAAGAGCTCAAACCACCTAAGCATGATAGCCAAGCACTGAACCAATAAATCATATACATACTTTTTTCATCATATAAATTCCCTGAACATAACTCTTCAATTACAGAATTTTAAATTAAAAAAAAATTGTCATCTTAAATAGATTATGTACACTTACTCTAGTGATAAATTCTCCATAGTTAGTACACAAATTCTCGACCATGCTGGAGATACGAGAAATGTTATTATTTGAAGAGCACACAAAGCTAAACAAATTCTCAACTGGATCCTGCCTAAGAATACGAATGCCATGAAAGTTTGAAGCCACTTGGTTGAAATGAGGATCTTTTGATGCCCAAGATTTATAAAGCTGTCTTAAGTCAACTCCAAGCTGAAAGTAATTTTGTAATAAAGAGGAGAAGTCATCATCATCATTGAGGGTAACATCATTTACAGATGAATTGATGGAGTGAGAACTAGTTGAGTTGACCTCTGGCAATTTACATTTTGCATTTGACCTCCTTGTGCTTGCCTTAGTCTGGGCTCTTTTCACTGTAGTTTGTGTTTGTAGTTTGACCTCATTTTTAACAATCTTTGGCTCTTTGAGTGCCTCATTCTCATAGAGTGTATTTAAATTGCTTTGCCCACCCTTAAGACTTTTACCATTTATATCAACAGACTCACTGGCTGCAGTGTTGTGTTTACCATAGACTTGGTAGAGTATTCTATCATCAGACTGTTTTAGTCTCCAGACATAGCCAGCCATTACACCCAACCATTCACCAGAACTGTTCTTTCTCCATCTGACAATGTCAAGAAAAGATTTCAGCATTAAGTTTCAATTAATAAACATGAAAACAATTATAACATTCAAATAGATAAGATTTTATTGGATTTAATTCAGTTGACTGTAAGTGGGATAAACCTTGACATTAAAAATGTTTACATTTTGAAAGTCGGAAAAATTAAAAATGGACAACCCTAGACTTAACTCTTTCTCTCCGTAATTATTTTCCACATTCTAGTAAAATCAACCATGGTATCGTCAGTTAGGAGGGAAAGAGTTAATAAACTATTAAGGTGAAATTTTTAAAAAGTTTTATATAGATCTAGTATCTTGGCACGGAGGATATCGGCTACCGTTGCCTCAGTGTGGCGCCTCCGTGGAAACGTCCATCTAGGGAAGTGGATAGGCGAAGAATGGTAGCACACATAGCTCTCAGTGAGCTACCACACGTATCCTCGAGAGAGGGTACATTACACGTGGTAGGGATGTAAGAAAGGCTCGCTAACCAGTCCGAAACCCCCACCGATCCGTTCCCTAACGGGGGCCATACTGGTGGTGATGGACCCTCGCACGGGTTCGGTGGGACAGTATAGGCATATGAAGGGCCCCCCGTGGGCTCGGACTCCGGCCTCGCACGGGAGGGGACACTCGTGTGGGCTCAAGGAGCCGTGTCCTAAGACCAAACGGGTGTGATTCTTGATCACCTAGTTGCAGGGGGTCTCCAGACAGAGGGATCGGTGAAGAGCCAATCTCTCATCCTGGCCATGAGATAAAAGCCTTTCTCTGGTCACATGGTTCATTAAAGGGACGAAGTCTCGAACCATTTGGACATCTGCATAAGTATCTTGGCAAACTTTCAATTATCCAGAATTTTCTCAGCTCTGGGCCATTTTAAGCCAATTTAGGGACACTTCATCCACATTTCAGAATCTCTTGCTTACTAGTGTAGTAAATAAGAAACACGTTCAAGCAAGTGAATACAAATTTAAATTTTTGCAAACGAATATGAATATTAGTTTAAAAATTGATGGCACATAAGAATATAGAAAAAATGGCAAAATCCTAAAAATTTGGATGTGGGAACACTCATACTATTATAATACTTAAAATCTATTCATATTGCCAAAGCATTTATGATTTTTGACTGGTTTTGCCTCAGAAAGGGGCAGAGTGTATGTCTATTTATTGTTACTAAAATTAAAAGTAATAAATCTATAGACTTAATAATAGACCCTAGACGTCTAGCTCTAGATCTTTGGAATGTTGTCATAATGGTCCATGTTTAAATCATGCCTAGGTACTTTGATAAAAAAAAGTCAAATTTATTGAATCTAAATGAAACTAGTAGTTAGATAGATCCTTTTTAATGGAATTCAGTGATACCTCATTTATAAATGCTTCTAAATTAATTAGATCATTTTAGTGTCAGAAAATTCGCCTATCAGGCTATTAAAAAAAAAAATTTGTGACAGACACTAAAAATGCTTTAAGTTTTTAACACTTGAAGATGCCCAACATGAACATCACCCCTGGCCCTGGCCTTCTGCTGGAGGTTTGGATGTGTGTATGTTGATATATAGTGTAATAGGCTACATGTTGTTGTGTCCTGTCCTTTTAAGTAGTTTAAGTCAGGAAAATGCAAAACTTGCAATTTAACAATGTAGAGAAGTAGACATATATAATCTATTAGACTTATCAGTCTTATCTGATGCTGTAACTGTAATGTATATATAATTATATATTAATATTAAAATAATTAACTCTAGTTCTAGCTTGATTCAGAGACTAGATCTAGATTTGATAGATTAAAAGAATGATGTTTTAGTCTACATTTTAGATTTCTCTGACTTGTCACTTAAATGTGTAGCCTATATTGAGTAATAGTAAGACTTATAGTAGAGTCTAGAGTGAAGTGACAGTCACACTGACAGAGGCTAACCTAAAACTAAATATATAAATTTTCAGACTTTAAAAAACAAATTACCGGCCAACCGGGTAACGGCTATCTATTATTTTTTTTATTAACATAACGACTTAACTACTTAACTTTAACTGTTGAAGTTAACTTAGTCTAAGTCAAGTTAAGTATTAAAAATTATAATTATTAAAATAATTAATAAAAATTAATTATTACTAACGCCAAACGTTACCGGTTAACATACAACATACCTAAACGACTGTCCACAGACTAGAACTGTGTCAAGACAAAGTTCTAATTTGTTGCATGGAAACTGTTTCCAGTTTGCACTTGACATATCTATGCCGTCTAAGTCTATGGATCTCTGGATCTGTATAGTACTAAGATCTTAACTATAAACAAAAGAGTTCTCAGAGAAGCGCGGAAAAAAATGCGAAAGAAAAAAAACTTTCTAATAAGAGTTAACACCCTTTGTTGTTATAGAAACAGAGTTATTAAACATATTTAAAAAATGTTTTTACCACAAGATTTTCCTTTCAGTTTAGCGTCAATATTGACGCACAGTGCGGATATTACCATGCATTCTAGCATTTTATAATGTAACAATCATATTGATTCATAAAATTATCACTGTAACTGTAAGACTAAGTGACTGTAAAATAGATCTAGATTCTAGATTGACTAGATTACTTACTAGATCTACTAAGATATCAGATCTAAATTTAAATTATCTAGACTTAGACTGTAATAAGTAATTCTAAGATAATTATTGCTACTCTGGTCTACTATGGATTTATATTATAATTTTGCCCCATAAGATGAAATAAGTATGTAACCTAGTAATTTTGACATTGACAAAGACATTTTAATTTTTGAAAATGGTGAGCATACCAGACTGGGCGAGGTTTGCTCAGTTGATTGACACTAAACAACAAGATTCACAAAATCTCCTTAATAAGTTTTATAAACAAAAAGAAGCTGAGGTTATGAAACATGCTCTAGAAAGTGGGTAAGTTGATCTATAAAATGTTAACTCAATAGTGAGTTTTCCCCCTATGGATCTATAACTTTTATTTATACTTTTATGAAACAAAAATGCCTTAAAGGGAAACTCTCATGGTTTTGACAATTTTTGATATGATATGTGTTTTGATTTACAGATAATGAATATATTATTCTTTTTTTTTTATTTGCAAGAATAACTTAGTAATTGATGTTTTTCTGACATAATTTTTCTGCGCATCCAAAACGGTCAGATTTTCACGGAATTTTTGTGTGACGTCACAATGGTGCTCTCAAATCTTAGGCTATATAGACATCTAGATCTACTAATCCGAGTAGGCCTACCGGTACTTGTCTTCCGCGAATTTATTTTAAAACAAGCTCCCGATGTAGATCTAGTCTAGATCTAAAATATGTATTATAGACTCTAGGCATTTTTTTTTCTTTTATTAGATCTAGAATTAACCCCAACTCCGAATACCAAATCATTAATGATAAACAGTAACCTTTAAAAGTAATATTAGGCTAATACGTATACATTAAATATACTGTTAATTTAGTCTGCAAAGGAAAAAAAAGTGTTGAGGTTGTATGAGAAGTGGTCGTCTCCTTTCCATCAAGACTAAAACTGACAGATTTAAAAACTCCTTTGTCCCACTTTCGGTCAGAGTGTTACGAGGTCAGCTGTCGTCATCGAGAAGTCAAATCCATGAAGCGCTGGTTGTGAATGTGTATGTGTGTTCTTATGTGAATGTTCGAATTTTTCATCAATATTGTTTTTGTACAGTAGTTATGTTGATCTTGTGCAGAGCAGATTTTCGTTCTACGAAATATCATAGAACAAAGTCTTGAGTACCAACAACGGCTAGCGATCAGTTTCGTAGACTTTAAGAAAGCATTTGATAGTGTCCACCGAGAATCACTATGGAAAATAGCTAGAGAATACGGCATCCCAGAAAAATTTGTCCAGATCCTACGACACCTATACAGTCAGTCTAGTTGCTGCATTAAAACAGAAGGAGGAACCACAGAGTTTTTTAGCATCGAGACAGGTGTGAGACAGGGGTGCATCTTATCTCCCTTCCTTTTCCTCCTAGCCATCGACTACATAATGAGGAAAGCAATGAACCAGACTGCCTTTGGTATTCCATGGTGTGAACAAAACCGAATGACGGACTTGGACTTCGCCGATGACGTTGCACTACTCGGGGCGACAAATAAAAGTATACAAGAAATGACTGAGAGCCTAGAGACTGAGAGGCACCCAAAATTGGCCTCCGCATAAACTTGGATAAGACAAAAATTTTGCGAGTGGGATATAAGGCAAAGGGTGCCCCTGTCAGACTTGGCGAGTCAACGCTTGAAGAGTTGGACAAGTTCACTTACCTTGGCAGCATCATAACAAATGATGGGGATGCATACCATGATGTAGTGTGCCGAATAGGAAAGGCAGGGAGCATTTTCCAAAGGCTGCAGCCTATTTGGACAAGCCAAGCCATTGGACTCGAGAAAAAAATACACCTTCTCAACACAATGGTCATTCCAACTGCAACATATGCATGTGAGACATGGAAGTCATCTGTCAAAATTGAGAAGAGACTAAATGTGGCTCAACAAAAATGGCTGAGACGGATTCTGAGAGTCAGTTACACAGATCGGGTCTCAAACAAGGAAATCCTATGCCGAACTGGGAGTCGAACACTCAGTGAGGTTGTGACAGAACGTCGCATGAGGTTTGCGGGACATGTTCTACGACAAAATGAACTACGCATACCAAGAATTGCGATGACATGGAGGCCAATACGAGGAAAACGCAAACAGGGACGTCCTCGTATAACTTGGCGTCATACCTTCATGGAGGACCTCAAAACAGTGGACACCAGATGGGAGGAGGCTTCAGACATTGCCAATGACAGATCATTATGGAGACAGCTTGCCGCCCAATGCGCCGAACGGCGCGGGAGGACCTAAGTCTAAGTAAGTTATGTTGAGGTTGTCAATTGTAAAGAAACGTAATTTCTATTAGATTGGATCAAATTATCTTATTTTATCTTATTTGGTACTGTAACCTAGCCTATGTATTGAACCAGTTGATGTATAATAGATCTACTTGTACAGCTATTTCGGCCAATAGGCTCCGAGAAACTTTGACGATGACGCATTATTTTCCCCCCAATAGGCTATTGTGAATAGACATCGTGCAGCTTTGGGAAAACCCCGTGTCACCATATATAAAAAACAACAAAAAAAATAAATAAATAAACAACTTAGGAGTATTTTTTTAATTATTTTTTTAAACCTGTGGTATAGCCCTTCCGTATAAGTCGGGTCTTGGGATGTGTATGGAAGTATATAAGTATAAGGCGGAGATACTGTATTGTTATTGTTACAGCGTGAGAGACGGATGAGCCCGTTAGCGTGATATATATATATATATATGAGTTTACGGTACATATAGTATATCCTTACGGCTAAGGGCCCCGCGCATGACGCTCGCCCAGGGCCCAGCAGCGCTCTGATACGGACGCCCTTGTTTATAAACAAAGACCGATTTTAAATCAACGTGGAGACTAGATCTAGCCGTGAAGCGTAAGAATAAATGCGATCTAGATCTATAGAGAGTTTATCGGTGATATAGGTATAGATCTAACTTAGCCAGGTTCAGTTGTGACGTCACGTCTTTAAAAACTATAACCATCTCGCAGAACCCCGTTTTTTAGGAGGCGTGGCAAATTTACTGTCTAATTTATTAAATATAAAATTTTCTAAGCATTTAAATAAAAAATGATATAATGTTTACTATTACAACTTTTTACGCAGAATTTAAATATGTCAATAACTAAAATTTGAAAAACTATGAGAGTTTCCCTTTAACAATAAATAATTTCTGATATAATTTAGCAAAGTACTTTTTAAAGCATTACTGCACAATTATGTTTCTTTCTAACATTATAACATGTTATAAATGTTTTGGATGTTCCTTCAGATTTGAAGATAATGATATGCTAGCCTAAACCAACAGGGGATGAGATTGTAGCAGGCAAGGTTTGAATCCGGGTCCATCGAGATCATAGATTGACAATCTAGAGCACAAACCACATGACTATCAGATTGGATGGACTGCTATATTGTTTGATACCAAGTTTTTACTGAGGGTAAAGATATTTACTCAAGGCAGTAAGTCTGGAGGAGGCGCAGTGGTTGAGTGGTAAAGCACTTGACTTCATAACCGGGGGTCCCGGGTTTGAATCCTGTTGAAGACTAGGATTTTTATTTTGGGATCCTTGGGCACCTTTGAGTCCACCCAGCTCTGATGGGTACCTGACATTAGTTGGGGAAAAGTAAAGGTGGTTGGTCGTTGTGCTTGCCACATGACACCCTCGTAAACTGTAGGCCACAGAATCAGATGGCCTTTACATCATCTGCCCTATAGACCACAAGGTCTGAAAGGGGAACTTTACTTTAGTAAGTCTGAACCTAATTCCAACTAGTTCCTTTTTGGTTTCCTGAAAGAAAAAAAATCTATTAACTCTTTCTGTGCATATTTTTTTGATTGAAAAATTTTCATAAACGAACATCCTGCGAAATAAATTTGAGAAGAGGATCCATGAACATAATATTGTCTTTTTTCATGCATCAAATTGAGAACCAAAACAAAGAACAATCACTTTATGAAGAAAGAGAAATAAAAAGTTTAACATTATAAAAATAATGGAATAGATATTATATACCTAGTTACTTGCCACACTGCCAGCACTAGCTAAGTTTCTCCCTGAGAGTAACGCTCCACTGAAAGAATTAATTTACTTTCGAATGTACATTTTTTCATAATCTTTTTTTTTTACTTTGTATATATTTAGATGAAGAGTTTTTTAACTGCTACAGCTATAAATCACACAAAAAGGCTCTTTAAAGATCTAGGCCTACTTCATAGTGCAATTGAAGCAGTTACTATCTTCCAATTATAAATTTATACTATTTCTTTGGTTCAATGTTATAGATATATTTTTGTGGCTACAAAAGAAGCATTGTCATCTCACTGCATTGATCAGAATCCAGAGGAGAATGATATCACTAAATTCAGACTTATTTCACTTGCTGGTATTCACATCAGAAACTTAGGAGATATCTGGTGCTGCTCTAACTTAACCATATGTCTTCTCTCTAATAACTATTTGACTAAAATTGATTCACTAGCCCACTGCAAACATCTGATAAAACTAGATCTTCATTCAAATCAGGTAATTTTGAAATTTCTTTTAGAAAAATAAAATTAGTAATAATAAAATAATAAATAATAAAATAAATGAATTGGGATTATACAATATTCCTTCTCAGTTATGTATATAAGTCCACTATATCTTAAAACTCTCTTGATTTAAATTTCTCTCACTCTTGTAACTTATAATATAACATAGGTTATTTATTATAAAAAAAGGGAGCCAAAAAATACTTTTGAAATTTAAAATATTCATTAGAATAGTCTTTTTCTTCTTCGCTCTTCAATTCTTAAGAACAGTTAGCTCTTGAGGCCTAGTAATTATCTCAATATGTTTGTTCAATTTTTTTTATCACAGCTAATTACAGTTCCAGGCCTGAATTTCTGGAGCCATTTACGAAACTTACAAATATTACATCTTCATGATAATCCTTTGGGGAAGTTTGAAATATTAAAGAATCTCAGTTCATGCAGTTATTTGACTCTACTTACACTTTATGATACTCCTTTGGCATTAAAGAAAAACTACAGGTAAAACGTTTTAGAAGCTGTATAAAGCATACTGCACTATTAAACAGGCATACAACAAACTATACTATTAACTAAATGTAGAGTATCAATCAATCAAATATGTTCATCATAGTGCATTACAGCCTCTTCTGTTATCTAGGAGGCTGAGGGCTTGGTTCTGCCTCTGCTTGTGGGTCTGGTGAGGCCTTTCTGAGCCTGGAATGTTTACATACAAACTAAACATGCTGTTGCAGAGCTTGTGAGAACTTAAGATCATTTTGTTTTGTCTTTTTTTTCCACTGCAGTGGCTATTATGATGTCTTCATTGATTCTCACACCATGATCATGGCACCATAATGTTATGTAGTTTGCTATATAGTCTATACTTTATCCATTTTTTTATGATGAGATAAAGCTCAGATATTAATTAAAATTGTAAAACTTGCAAAACAAAAAAAAAGGCTTTTTTAAACATTATGATTATATTATTAAAGAAAAATTTTTAGTCATCACTTTATTAATATCTGGAGGATTAAAACTTAACAAATGTTTGATGCCTAAAACTATTGGGATGTATAACCCTAGAAAAAAATCATTTAACTATTTGTTGTAAGATTTCCATGATCCCTTTACATTTGCTAGTTTATTGTAATCTTTCAAGAAGTTTTGCTAACAGAAAAAGAAGGCAAATACAACTTGAAAAAAAAAAGCAAATATAACCAAATTTAACAAACTTAAAATAAAACTAAGAAGATATTTCTAAAGAGTTTGCTTGAATCAAAGGTCTAGATTTCCCAGGAGTGTTTGATTGAAATAAGATTAACTCTTGTATCAGATGCTAAGATTAAGATCAATAAGAGATTGTGGCTTCTCTATTTAGTGCGCCTCTGAGTCCACCCTGTTCTAATGGGTACCTGACATTAGTTGGAGAAAAGTAAAGGCGGTTGGTCGTTGTGCTGGTCACATGACACCCTCGTAAACCATGGGACACAGAAACAGATGACCTTTACATCATCTGCCCCACAGATCACAAGGTGTGAAAGGGGACTTTACTTTTTTTTTTTCTATTTCAGACATCATGTTGTTAACAGTATTTGGACACTCAAAGCTCTTGATCATTTTGTGATTTCTGATGAAGAGATTATTGAAGACGCTGTCTTTAATGGCAGGTTTCAAGCATTAAGTCCACCATTCAGAATCATCCTTTGTCCACCAACTAATGCTGTAAGGTGTTTAAGATAAATAGAAGTTGTGTAATAAAAGTATATTTTCAAACATAACTATTTTTTATACATTCATTCCTTATTAAATAGTTCCCTTCTTGCACTTCTTAGTTAATCATACAGTTTCCTGGGTCACCTGATGGGATATTTCCTAATGGGAGATGTGTTGCCTTAGAAACAAAGTTCTAATAAAAAAATTCATTCCAAAAATAGTATCCAAAGATTACTTCTGCATTAAGTTTATTTATTTAGACTTTTAATATAGTTCTGATTCTAGGTCTGTAATTGTAATACATCTTTAATAATATTTCTATATTTCTTTTTACTTTAAAAAAAAACCTGAGGCTATATTCAGAAAATTTTGGGTAAAGAAAGTGTTACTTGATTTTAATCAATTTCATATTAAAAATGACTTTGATACTTATGCCTTTTTCTGAAATAAATAAATGATAATATCACAATTGTAATAAAGCTCCAATATAGTCATTCTAATTGTATGACCTCTATGAACAATTGTAGTTGAAAAATATTCTATAAGCTGTTTTAAAAGCAGAGTTTGGACCCAGGACTATTGAGAACGTTGAGTCTAGAGCATGTACCACACAATCAGGCAGTCATCCATGTTTCATGATATAAGTTTGTACAGGAGGGGAGATTTACTAACAGATACATGTAAACATTATCACAAATCACATACTGGTAATTAGAATACTTGTGTATAAAGTCAAAGACCATCATTACTCAAGCTTAGTTTATTTTTCCCTCTTGCATCTAAATCTCACAGAATCCAACCTACAGCACAGAGTTGGAGGTGATCAAAGGAATAATGATGAAGGTGAATAGAATTCTTGCCAAACATTCTCCCGTGTTGATTGTTCAGAGGTGTATCCGAGGTTTTTTAGTCAGAAAAAGGTATGAAGATAATATCATTAAAATACTAAGTTTATATTTCCTTTTTATTTGTACTGCACTCCAGTATTCTTGTTGCACACAATGCACACCAATTTACCATTCACAATAGAGGGCAATTGTTGTGAAAGAGAAATTAATGGCATTTCTCCAAGCATGAAAGCTGATAAGTTATAGATCTAAAACTATGTCTCAAAGACAGACTATTGTGTGTGTTGATTTGGGTTTAATTAGATCGACTTTGAGGTCAGCTATACGGCTAACTTTAATTTACCTCATATTGAGGAAAAAATATTCAGACATAGCTCCAAACAAAAAAACAATAACTTTGGCTCACAAGTCAAAGACCAGAGCATCACTTATTCATTTGCACAATTATCCATTAACATTTGAAGTTAGAACATATTTTTATTTGTTATTGTTTTGCAGACTACGTAGGCTACATGCTCTAGGTGGTCTAAAACTAAAAGAAGTATTTCCTCCACCTGGGACACCAATTTATCTGAAGGATCAAGTCAAGACATCACTTCTTGGAGTTAATATTGATTATGACACTTACATGAAAAATCGTCGTCCAGGCTCATTAGTTCCAGAAGAAGTAAGACATTGTTCTTTCCAGTGCCCCATAAAAATTAAATAAGAACAAAAAAAAAACAAAAAAACCCCAGCAAAACTTAAAAGTCATATTAATTTAATGGGTCACTAAAAATAACCCAGTTCTGATCTAAATAGAATCTCATTCTGCATGTGGACCACCAATCAAGACTAACAATAAGTTTTAGTTTCAATGTTTGATTAACAAAGAATACTATAATATGCTCATATTTGAATAAGAAAATACTTGAAGTTTAAATGTACATTGCACTAATAAGTATATTGTTATTATTTAGATATCAAAGTGCAAAGTAAACATTTTTGATTTAGACAACATGATATGACATAATGTAAACAACATCTTAAAACTTAGCATATTTTTGGGTATTTCAAACATAAACACAATGCACATTTTCTATGTAACTCACAGCAGTTAATAAAACAATCTAATGGCTAAAGGCCATTCTGTTTTTATGATGTATTCACATATAAACATAATGAAATAAATTTTTACTTTGTAGACTTTCAGGTCCATGCAATCAGAAGAAATGCCATCCATGGTCAGTAACAAAAGTCTCATTGTTATCAACATGGATAAACTTCAGGAGGACATGCTATCTAGTTTACAAGCAGACACAGTTGCCATGGAGACAGTACTAGCAGACAAACAAAAGATTGGACTTCCTCATAATTCTCCTAAAGAAAGTTCCATCAAAAAGGCAAAGAAATCTGACACAGTATGTTAACAAAAGTAAAATGCCATTTAACCTTGGTTAGACTTGTGCTAATTTATATATCCTCTATTTAGGAACCTTCAGCTCAAGAAAACATGAAACTAAAACAGATGCAAAGTAGACCTGTTTTATTTATAATGTTTATTCACATTTGACTAGAGGAACACCATTTGTAAAATCACTATAGAGACATTTCAGGACAGAAGACTAAAAAGTAAAGAAGCAATAATATATGAAACACTGAATTATAGTTTACACATAGAATAAATATGACCTACTAAACTACTTAGAAAGACTTAAAGAAAAAAGCACATTTCTTTTTTGTTATGCTTAGACACATTTTTACAAGTGTTCCTTCTTCCCTAGTGCAGTGCCATTAGTATCAGGAAAACCAATTATCAAACATAGATTAAGTCTCTAATTAACATGTAAAACTAGATTAGATTAACATATGAATATGCATTGGATGCCATTATTATCTTATCTTTTGAAGGGGGACATTTGTTATTTATAAGATAAGATGAATTGATGCCATTGAAATTCACTTGAAATATATTGTACATGCTAAGCATTTGGTTGAATTCAATAATAAGAATATGTCTTTTTTCAACAGAAATCTAAGGTCAGTAGAATCAAAAATCAAAAACAATTTTTTGGTCCTGTTGTGTTCAATGATTCCCTGGATGACTCTGAAGATGAAGAGTCTATACCATTCAATAGCTTTAGACTAAAAGGTAATTTGGCAGGTCATAATGTGAATTTTTTTTTTTTAAATTTCATATAACATTGAAAGATAAAAAAGTTGTTAATTTAACACTAATGATGTTTTCTAGGGCAAACTGCAAAATTTATTATTGCTGATGCTACCACAGAAATGATATTGAATAAAAAGGAGTCTGGTAAAATGGTAAGGGAAGCAGAAACAGAGAGAATGACAAAAGCATTCTTTGAAACAAAGGTAAATTATATTTTAAACCTTCATTGAAATGTTTTATCTTGCCAGAAACTCACAGGCTGGTCATTAGGTGCTGTTAACCTTCTGAGATGGGCCAAGGAGTCTACAACAATCTATTCATGGAAAAATGGTTTGAGTGCTAGGAGTCTACAACAATCTATTCATGGAAAA
>JADKLZ010071823.1:0-11564 GCA_021533235.1 Biomphalaria straminea
CTGTGCGAGGACCATCGCTCTCTAAGTACCGTTACTGTGCGAGGACCCCGACTAACTCCTTGTCCCCTTATTTATACTTTTTCAAATCGTATCTTCCAGAAGCATAAAATGTTCTCTGATAACTATTTTAGTAACTTTGACCTTCTGGAAGATGACGTGTGTAATTTTTTTCCTTAATCCCTTTCTATGATTGGCTATTCTAAAATTAACTTGTTTACGTTGGTCAGCGCACTGACTTGACCTGGCGTCTAGAACTATCGAAAAGGTCAACTAAACTCGTTACATTGAACTTGATGAATAGATCTAGATAGGGGCCTACATGTAGACTCGAGTGAAAGTAACTTATATAACTCTAGGTCCATGCTGGATGTAGTCTGTATAAACAAATAGAAGGAAACAGCTCTCAGATTACGCGTCATCTTATTAACTAATTGACTGATAGAAATTTAATTGTGTTGCATTGAATTACGTTGATTTTTGTCCTCCTTTCACAGGTGCTATCCGTCCGGACCTGTATCCCAGAAAGGATATAGTCTTACAGCAGTCATCTTTAGACGGAGGTCAAGGTCGATTACATACGCGGCTGAAATACGACTTCCGGACTTGTGATTTTGTGGTGCATTTGATTGAAGGTAGGTCAAAGCCAGTGACTTGTAAACATTTCAGAAGATCGACTGCCCACAGCGCATACAAGACGTACAGGCAGCCACCAGTGCCACGATTCCAGAGAATAGATCTAGACCGTTAGACATTGATCTTGACGGGATAACTTATAATAGGCATCATCTTTCTTGTGATTCGAATGAGAGTTAGCAATCGAATTCGATTGGTTGATATCTTCTACTTTAAACGCACGAACTCACTTATAAAGAAGCTGTCATAAATACAGTAAAGAAACGAATGCTGGTGCGGTTTCTGCTTTTAAACTGTCGTTGGTTCATACCCTGCCCGCTCCTATCCCCTATCCTCCTGCGGGAGGTTTGGACTAGGAAGTAAATTACCTTCAACTCTGAAGGAACACCCGAAACATCCGAAACCTGTAAACCATTTTATAAATATTAACCAACGAATGAATGAGGTATGCGCATGAATGTTATGTTTGGAGGTAATTTATTTCACTGCTGGATTTATCAATAAGGAACGTAAGCTGTATCGTAGGGCAGGGCCGGCTTGGGCATATTTAAATTGGTGGATGCCTCGCATAGGTCTTTTTCATGTTTTTTTTTTAGAGAAGAAACAGCGAAACTCGGCCTTAATGTTATTGTTAGAGTAAACTAGGTTTTTAATAAATTACATAACTATATTTTTCGCGCATATTAATTTCGCCTACGGTCTCCTGTTGTCTTAGGCCGGCTTGGCGGAAGCCCCCCCCCCCCTTTACATTGGTGCACTCAAAAATTGTTCCATTTTAAAGGAAAAGGCAATGGGAAAATAATCTTATGTTGACTGTAAGAGGCCCCTTTATGTCCCCATAAATCGATTAGAGCCCTATCAAGTCTAAATAAGGTCCTGATTGTTGGGCAGTAAACAGTTACTTAGTGATCAGTAAGATTTGTGAAATGACTGATTTTTTTTTCCGTAAAGTATCTTACAATATGATGAAAGTGTTCATTAACTTTTAGAAATATATATATTTCAATTTTTATAAGCTTAATTAGTCAAATCGTTAGTCGAATAGTATTCAAGAGTTAAGCTTGTTTTCTTCTTTTTAATTTGTCCTCCTCTGTAAGGCTTTGTTTTCCTTTATGTCCTCTTTTTATAAGGCTTTGACCTATTTTGTGCCCTCTTGTGTAAGGCTTTGTCCTCCTTTTTCCTCTTTTGTAAGACTCTGTACTCCTTTATGTCCTCTTGAGACGTGGTCCTCCTTTCTGTCCTCTTTTGTAAGGTTTTGTCCCCTTTTAGTCCTAAATGCATGACTAGATTGACCTAGAAACACGAGTATGAAGTAATCATCTTCTTTTTTGAAGTAACGTTTGTATCTCATAAGATAAGATGTCTGGTAACCCGTTCTTGACCAAACCTCGCTATGATATCTTAGACTAGACCTATAAAGATGTTTTTAATTGGGCTAGTTAAAGAAGGCTTACAAGGGTTGCTTGAATCAGCCATAATCACATAGTCACTGATTGACATGTGTGACCAAAGTGACACGTGAAATGCATAGGACGTTATTAGCTTCTCTTTTGAAGTAACTTATGTAATTTTTAATAAAAACAAAACTCACGTTTAGATCAAATTACTGTCAAATTTCTACAAAATGTTATCTGAGTTTTCATGAATTTTTTCTTGTTGTTGGACAGCTCAAGACCTACCGCCTGCCGATCCAGTGACAGGAACTTTCAGTGATCCTTACATCCGGATATCTCTCGTACCTTGTGTGGATGAAAGGGTCAGACAGTCCTCCGTAAAAAGGCGGACACTCAATCCTTACTTCAATGAATATTTTAAGTTTCCTTTAGATTTTGATGACTTGAAGGTAAGTAGCTGCAAACCCAAATAGACATGCGTTCACGGCTTAGTGGCTAACTATTCACTGAAGCTTCTAGATGTGTATTTATGTTGTCTGATTGTTCTAGTTAGAGATATTCAGTTAAAGTGGAAACAGTGTCTAGCGGCTATCTGTGTCAGCTCTGTTATAATTGTTATAATTGTTGATGAAGTTCGGCGAGGTGGAGGGGGCATGTGATCGTTGACATCTTGGTTGACATCTTGGTTGACATCTTGGTGTCAATTACATGCTTGCGAATGTTACTGATTAGAAAGATCTTTTTTTCGGACATCTGGATGGTCTATTGGTTAGTTTTCTTAGAACTGCGTCGCTGCAAGTCGAAGTTATCGTATCGGAGGGTCACTGTTTCGAGCCCTGGTCAGTGGAGTCAATTTTTTTGTTATATTTAATCCTTTTTATCTCATAAAACGTGTGGTCCCTAGTGCTGTCTTTATATATGGGATATGTATGCATTAACCTAATCGACAGCAGTCACTTCCTGTTGTTCATTTCTCTCATTCACTTTTTTTCTTTTTCTGTTATTCCTTTATCTTATATGTGTGCGTGCGTTTGTGTGTGTGTTGAATTGGGCACCACTGCTGATTTTAAGTGAGCGGAGACCATGGGCAGGATTTTATTGAATGCCCATACCCCCATTCTAATTGTTTAATAAACTAATGATATAGTATAAATGGGTGGATATAGGCTACATTTAGCCTATACTTTTGTTTTAATGGGAAAAAAAGAGTACTCCTTCGTAAATCTCATTTTCCTTTTTTATTAAATGTATATTATTGACTTTGTGGAGGCCGTAGAGTAAATAACCACAGAGTTTTTACCACCTTTACCTAGCCCTTAGTTTGATGGACCCTTGGGGCACCAAAAAAAATTGTCGACAGTCTTATCTTAAACTTCTCTCTTTTGTATAGAACCTCTTTCAATGGCAGACACGTCCATTTTATTATGTTGTCTTCCTCTTTCTTTGTCTGCCTCTTCTTCTCTTTAATAGTACTGTTCCCTGAATAAAAGTCTTTGTGAGCCATGAAGACCTTGTAATGTGGACATAGAGTTTTAATTTGCGTTTTTTTAACAATAATTAGCAGGTGGTCATGGATTCCAATCACTGCAATAGCCCTGCCTCTAACCTCAGAGGCGCGGTGGCTGAGCGGTAAAGCGCTTGGCTACCGAACCATGCTCTGGGGTTCGAATCCTGGTGAAGACTGGCATTTTTTATTTCAGGATCTTCGGGCGCCTCTGAGTTCACTCAGCTCTAATGAGCACATAACACCCTCGTTAACCATAGGCCACAGAATCAGATGACCTTTACATCATCTGCCCTATAGGCCACAACGGAAACTTTTTTTTATCTCTTTGTGATGCGGTCTTTAAATCCTAAGTAGCGCATTTAAAGACCGCCATAGATTCTCATGTCATCTATCCCTTAGTCTGTGGACCGTTGGGGCACCAAGTAATACTTGTAGACCGTCTTTCTCCATTCCTCACTATCCTTTGCCCTGTTTAAAACCTCTTTCAATGGTAGGCTGTCCATTCTTTGATGTTGTCTTCCCACCGCTTTCTCTGTCTGCCTCTTCTTCTTTTTCCTGGTACTGTTCCCTGGAGGAAGGTCTTTGCGAGTCCCGAAGATCATGTTATAAGGCCATACATTTTAAGCTTGCGTTTCTTTACAGTAGTTAGCAGGTCATCATGGGGTCCGATCGCTGCAGTGACCCATAGATTCTGCACTGCAATAAAACTGGCTATACTGATAATAATAAACTTGTTTTGGCATTAATTATTGTCAATTCTATTTTGATGATGTGTTATGCTTATAACTTTTGTATGTTTCCTATTTGACAGGAGAAAACTCTGGTATTTCATTTGTTTGATTATGACAAATTTTCCCGCCACACGTCTCTAGGGGAAGTGGAGATCAGCATGGCCAATGTTGATGTTAGCAACAGTGTGGAAATGTGGTGTGATGTTCAGAAACAGCATAAAGTAAATTTGTCTTTTTTTTTAACTCTTTGACCTCGCAACGACGCTCCCATCGTTGATTCTATCCAGATATAAAGCAATAAATTTCGTCCAAACGTGGAAAATAATTACGATGTCAAAGAGTTAATTCTCATTCATAGTAAATTAATACTTGTTGTACTTGCTTCGAATTATTGCATCCTAGCCCAAACCTTCTGAGGGCTGAGGGGTTGGCAGCGGGGAGGATTCAAACCCAAGACCATCAAAATGACAGCCCAGAGAGCACACCACACAACCAGGAAGCCATATGTTGATATAGAAAGAAAGATAACTCCACTTACCTTATCTTATAAAATACAGACATTACTTCAGAAAAGAAGATGATTACGTTATCATTTTGTTTATCTACTGTTACCACATTAAAAAATGTGTGGGAAGCGTGGTCGAGAGGCTAAGTGCGGCTTGAGCTTGGTTTGCTTGGCTACCTAGAAGGGGGCTCGAGGTTCGACACCCGACTCGGGCAGAGTTGTGTTTACTGAGCGCCCAAAGGCAGCACGGGAAACCAATTCCTAGATACCCCCTCCCCCCCACTGGTCCACAAATGAGATTAGACCAAAGCGCTCTGAGCATGCTATAAGCATGGAAGTAGCGCTATATAAAAGCTATAATAATAATAATAATAATAATAATATTGATATATCTTAGTTTGTTTGTTTTTAAAACGGCTGAAAGGAAATACAGTTTTGTATTAAATAATCATTTAGTGTAAACCAATTAAAATAATGAATTACACAAAATAAGTTTATTTTTACTTAAACTATTTTTACTTCTAACAAAACTATCTTTTGCAATTTATGCTATACTGTTTGACTCTTCTTAATATGGACACCTTATTGTATAATCTTTACTACGTAACTAAACTTAACTCGCTTGTGCCTATTATAACTACTACATCTACATCAATAGAGGAAATCTTCAATACATCTAATATGGAGCTCTAATTTAGTGAGTCTTCATAAAAAATCACTATTTGGTTTTCTGCTGTTAGCCTATGTATTGTATAGATTCTCTTTTAAATTAATGTCTGTTATTTATAAGATAAGTATAAGAATTTCCCCATTGGTGGCTTGAAAGAGCTGTAATGGCTACTTTTTTAAACATTAAATATACAAACTGTACATACATACACATACCAATCTTAAAACAAGATTTAAAAGTGTTTTCTTTTCTGTGAAGTTAAAATATCTTGACAAACATAATAATCTTATCAATGGCAAATACTTTCTTAGTAATTCCATGTTTTGTTTTGGAATGGATTCTTTAAAATCTTAAGAAAACAATGAAGATATCTGTTGTGCCTGAGATTTAATTTTAAAAAATGTGTTTTGTTCTGTCTTATAGTTAAAATAATCATATAATAATGAATAAGAAAATGTTTTATTTTCTATGACATATTCTTGACTTTCACAGGTAGCAGGTGAAAGTGGTGAAATCCTTATATCTTTGAGTTACCTCCCTACTGCTGAAAGACTGACTGTGGTTATAATGAAGGCCAAGGAACTAAAGCTTTCCACTGCAGCGCCATCTGCTGGTATGGTCACCTTTAAACATATTCTTCTTTCCCAATACAATTAATGTTTTTAATCAATTCACTAAATCATAAAATAATTTATTTTGATTTTCTATTCAACAAAAAGTTATATTTCCAGTTGTTATATTATTCGTCATATGAAAAGCATTGCTATGAATCTTAAATGCTTAATGATTATTTTTTAATAATTAAAACCAAAATATCACATATTTAAAGAAAATGTTTATACGTAAATACATACGCCTTACATTCTGCTTTATATATTAGATATTTTATTGCAGTAATAAGTTTTCTTGTTATGAGTGTCCAGTGATGACACTGAACTGCTGATCAAATGTGTTTCATGTACCACTTTCAAATAGTTGACAGAAGACTAATAATATACATTAAAATGACTAAGAGATGAAGTTAATAGCTACATAAATATTCAATAAAAATATTTAATGTGCACTAGACTTCTGTTGCATATATTTACTATGTACTAGACTTCTATTGCATATATTTAATGTGTACTAGACTTCTGTTGCATATATTTAGTGTGTACTAGACTTCTGCTGCATATGTTTAGTGTGTACTAGACTTCTGTTACATTTACATATATTTAGTGTCCACTAGACTTCTGCTGCATATATTTAGTGTGCACTAGACTTCTGCTGCATATGTTTAGTGTCCACTAGACTTCTGCTGCATATGTTTAGTGTCCACTAGACTTCTGTTACAAATATTTAGTGTGTACTAGACTTCTGTTGCATATTCTCCTCAGATCCTTTTGTTAGAGTTTCACTGATGGTGGATGGGAAAAAAGTCAAGAGGAAGAAGACTTCAGTCCGCAGGGGCTCTGTCAATCCAGTTTGGAACGAGGCTCTTGCTTTCAATGTACCTGCAGAGGTTCTACCCAAGGTCAGTCTTGAGGTCAGCGTCCTTGACCATGACCTGATTGGCCATGGAGAAATGCTAGGCAGATGCTTGCTTGGAGGCACAGACAAGCCTGGAGAGGAACAGGGTCATTGGAAGGACATGCTGACCAATCAGAGAAAGTCCGTAGCAATGTGGCACATTCTTCGTAAATAGACTTACACGCTGAATATTTTTTAAAAAAATAATAATTGGTTGATTTTCTCAGGACATTTTCCCACAAAAAAAATTGTTCCATTTTTAATACTTTTAGGGCATTGATTTTTACAGATAAATTATTAATTTTTGTATGTTGCTCAATGAAAACAAAATGTGTAATACTAAGCTCATACAGCTCTGTAAAAGGAAATATTTTCGATTATGGGGGCAGTGAAATGAAATTATGATATTGAAAAGAGATTTTAAAAAAACACACCCCTGTAGGTCAATTGATATTTGTTTCATAATAAATGCAGTGTTTTGTTTTATAAAGTTAATTGAATATTTTTTTGTAAATGATGAACATATTGAATATTGAAGTAAATATCAAAGCATGATACCCAATTTAAAATATTTTTATAACTTATTCAGTATTATAATGTAAACAATAATATTTTGTTTAAAATATTACTACCAAGAGCATTGGATTTCATTCTGATACCACATACTTACTACTTATAGTGACAACATTTATAACAGAAACCATATTCTCTATGACTATGTATATTAATTGTTGAAGTGTTTGTTGAATTTGATGTTGTTATTTGTTTGTCTTGGTTTCAATAACTTGTTTGTGTCAATAAAATTGACAGTGGTCATGCCCTAAAATACATTGTATAATGTTCATTTTTAAACTGGGGCTCACTACCATATTATACAATAGAACTATAACATATAGGGAGCATGGTGGCTGAGCAGTTCAGCACTTGGCTTCCAAACCTGGGGATCTTGGGTTCCAAACTCTGTGAAAACTGGGATTGTAAATTTCAGTATTTTCAGGGCACCCCTGGGTCTACACAATGGGTACCTGACTTAAGTTGGGAAAAGTAAAAAGTGGTTAGTTGTGCTGGCCACATGACACCCGGCTCATTAACCATTGAAAAGAAAACAGATGACCTTAACTCCTTCTCTCCTAACTGACGATACCAACGTTGATTCCACCAGAGTGTGGTAAATAATTATGGAGAGAAAGAGTTAACATCATCTGCCCTATAGATTGTAAGGCTTGAAAGGGGGAACTTTACTTTTTTAACCTATTGTGTGAAAGTTTCTTGACTAATTTGTTAATAAGTAACCACAGAGATTGTGATCCAGTCATTCAGTTATATTTTATATTAAAAGTTTTATATCTTAAAAGTAAAGTGAATTTACTTAAGCTCAATGAGAACAATCCTTTTATTCTATTAAATAGATCTATAGTAATTTCATGAATTATTTATATTTCATGGCTAGTTTTTAGGCTTAAGGTGTGTAGTAACTGAGTGATAAATTGCTTGGTTGCTGTATCGAGTGAACTAGAGTTTGAATCCCAGTGAAGACTGAGATTTTGAACATTGGGTTTGAGGGGCCCTCCAAGTTTATCTATCTCTAAAAGTTACCTAGCATATATTGGGAAACTAAAGGCAGTTGGTCATTGTGCTGGCCACATGACACCTGTGTGACTGTGTCAATCAATTGCCATGAAATAGATGTGCTTTACTTCATCAGTTCTAATAGTCATAAAGTCAAAGTATGAAATCTGTACTCTACCTATTAGACTTATTTAATTTTTTTCAGCCATCATCTTTATTTTTATTATGTATAAATAAAATTTAAAAATATTCTAAAGTTAATCATCATTTTTTAAATTTTTTCTTTGATCATTAGGTATGATTCTAATATTTTCACATCCCAATAAAAACTTTTTTAATGATGTAATGAAGATAATACAAATGTCATATGATTTGTATTAGCATCTCAACTAACAACACAGAAAAACAGAAAAATGTTTATTATATTTGTGTGTTAAATTTTACTAATTTTTTTATTATAAGATTCCAAACGAATTGTTTAATAATTAGCTCAACTTTTTATTCTAAAAATAATTATTTTCATCAATATTACTATTTCAACAATTAATTTCTGAAAGCATTTTCCTTTGATGAAATAAAATACTATTGTAGACCAGGTGATATGGCAAGGGCAGCAATCAGAAATCTCTGGGTGGGCTACTTCCTTGATTTCAATAACACTTTGTGATCTCCCTTTAGCACTATTTCTACATGGTTATAAAGGTTAACTGAGCAATGGTAGATTTAGAGACTACAAGAAGAAAATTGTTTTTTACATATTGAAACTTATCTCGTATCAACTCGTGGTTTGTAGACTGGGCTGTATCTAGAGATCTAAGAGTTGGCATTAAGGTATGAAGAATGTGTAATGTACCAGACAAGGCCTGTTGGCTCATAGAGCCTGGCTATTTCAGCAAAGAGATACAGTCTTCAACCCAAAGTGCTTAGTGTTTCACTATTAGCCCAAACTGCTTAGTTTTTCACTATTAGCCCAAAGTGCTTAGTGTTCAACTATTAGCATACTTTTTTTCTCTATTAGAATGGAGGGAGTGGTCTTTGACTGACATTACTGAGGCTTCCCTACAAAGATGGTACAGTCACAGGATGTACTCAGGTCATAGCATTCTTGTCCTAAATGAAACCAAGCGTAATTTTCAAACTGCAACCTTCATTTGCATAATTGTATGCACTCTTCCAGACCATATTTGTATTTAATAAACTATACTCATCTTGGTGATGTTCTTGTGTAGGAAATATCTAGTTGAAAGTTATGGATCCCTTGCGGACCCTTTTAGTTCATAATAATAGGGCTGCCTTTTCTCATTTGTCCCCAAATTACAAATTCTTCTGATGGAGTGGCACTAAGAGAAATAGCCTACTATAGTGTGGTCATTTACTGTTGTTGCCATCTGTCATGCTTCTGAGTTCTTCTGTTTCATATTTCATGGTTATATTTATTTTTAAGTGTAAACATTTTGTTATTTAGTCGGAAGAGTTAACGTAATAGCCAAAGTATGTCTGTAATTACTGTGGCAGGTATTAAGAACTAAACATGTCAGATAACTATTGTTAAAAAGTATTGACACCAAAATATGTCAAATAACCAACGTGACATGTATTTAAAAGACAAGGCCATGACCATGAATTTATTTTTTAAAACTACATTTGTAGTTTTGTATATCTGTGGCAGTAGTTCATAATCACATGTTTGTGTGCAATAATTTAATGTTTTATTTGAAAGTGTTTTAATGTTGTCTCCCTTTTCTTTCATTATAATCATGGATTGTGTGGTCTTGAACTCCTGTGATAACCAACTTGTTCATTGTACAATGAGTCAGTGTTGCAGTGTCAGTTTCTGTCTCATATTGAAGTCATTCTATGAAATAAACCCTGTACAGTCGATAAGTTTCCCTTATTGGTGATATTTGTCATTTACTGTTGTGTTGTGTTTTACTTTGCCAACAAGTGTTTGAAATTAATGTAAATTGTTGTATATAATGTTATATATATATATATATATAAATATTGGATGAAATTTAATATTATTTTGTTATTAATTACTTGAGATGCAAGCGAGTTGCAGTGTTATGTTTCTTTATTTAGTATTTTACGTTATTTTAAATATGAATTTTTTTTAGGAGATTGTCTTTGTAAGAACATAATTTATTTTAGTGTTTATATAATTTCTAAAAATGTTACTAGATTTAGTTATAGTATCCAGGTCTGTGATAAAGTTATAATGTATGGATTTATTATGGTAGGCTAAATTTGCTCTAAAATAGTAATAGTATGCATGCAATTAAAAATAGCTCTCTCTTTTTTTTTTGGGTGGGACTAATGATTATTTATTAAGAAGAAAAAGATACACACTTGGATAAAGGGCCAGATTTAGATTTAATAAGGCCCTAAGCTATATGCATTTATGTGGGCCCCATGTAATCAACATAATTTTGTTCTTTCGTCAAAATAATTGAAAATATCCCTGGAGCTATTTCTGAGGGGGCCTAGGCTATAATTTGTGTCCTATAAGTAAATCAATCACTGCTTGGAAATGTAGAGAGATTATTATTATTTATTATATTATTTAATTAACTAGAGAAAATTACAGTGCATCTCTAGTATTCAATTAATTCTTATTAATATGTTGTTGTTTTTTGTTTTGTTTTGTTTCTTGTTAGATTTAATTATAGAACTTCTTTGTACATACAAAACAGTATTTTACTTCTGAAGCAAGTCATACATTTGTCTACAAGTTCTTATCAACATTCATATATTTGTCAACAAGTTCTTATCAACATTCATATATTTTTGTCTACAAGTTCTTATCAACATTCATATATTTGTCTACAAGTTCTTATCAACATTCATATATTTCTACATTTCTATTTGTCCATATAGATATCTCGTGTCACGTGCTCGTTACGTCACGTGCTCGTTATGTCACGTGTCCTTTGCTGAAAATAAAGTGCTCTTTATAAACCAAATCTTGTTAGCGTTTTAATTTTTATTTCAGAAAGACGTTGGCTGGTTTTTAACTGGCAGTCATCTATCAATTGAAAATACAAAT